>VZRN01002716.1:287511-340199 GCA_013397935.1 Dasyornis broadbenti | reverse complement strand
AAATTTGATTTTTATCTTCTGCTGCACCACAATGTTCCTATGGGATGCTAGACAAGGCAAGTAAGCCCTACACTTCATTGTGTTCACTCTACTCATTTTTTGGATCTCTGACTTTGGGTCTGAGTTGCAGAAAAAACAATTATTCTCAAATGTATCTGAAAGTCAGTAGGAGCTATGTTCTAAAGATACAAAATGCAGTGCCATATTAAACACCGTGGAGAAAGAGTTTTCCAGAAATTTGGCAAGAATTGGCTTTTGACTTTAATTTTAGTGCCCTGTCTAAAATTGGGATGCCATACTACTCTGTCTCACGAGATGTGTTTAATAGTTTATTGATCGACTTGTGGGACAATTCAGGTAACACAGTGTTTTTAAAGAGCCCAAGCAGATACAAAGCTCTGAGTTGCAGGTCTGCAGGCCACACAAGTAAACAGGCCCAAAGCAGAACAGGGGAAGGCATTAGTTCTGAAGGAGGCTTTCCCTTCTATTGCTGCACACAGGTGGTAGTGCAGGAGAAGGGGAAAGTACGTGGTCAGGTAATTATAGGCTATACCATAATGTACACTTAACTAAGGATAAAATTAAGATATGTGAAGAACTCATTTCTGGCAGTGTTGCATACACAGCTGCAAGTATTTCAGTATGTTTGTGTCTGTCTCTCTCTTGTACGCTCTTCTTCCTCTGTCCCAACTCCTAATTTTCCAGCTCTCTTCTGTGGTGGGTTTGGTTTTTGCTGTCTCCCCACCTCATTTCTTCAAGCCTTCTTGTCCAGCAGCTCAGGGCAACTTGCTGAAGGCCTGCTTTGCATGATTTTCATCTGCTCTTCTTCAGACTTGACAGAGAAAATCAACACATAAAATGGAGCTCCTACACTAAGAATTTGGCAAAATGTTTTTTTAGGAGAGGAGATGTCGGACAACTGAACGCACAGGCTCTGCTCAATATGAGACGTCCATCTTTAATGGTTTCATAAAGGTGTAGGTAGACAAAACTATGAAAAATACGGCAGTATTTTAGAACAGTATTAGAAATACTGATAGTGATACAGTGATTTAGGAGGTTGTTGGTGAATATTGTGACATGTTTGGTTCTTGCATTCTGGAAGAATGCAACTTTTTTAAAACAAAAGGCATAAAGCAGGCTGGACAGGGCTGGATTTTTTGAGACCTACCACAATCTCATGGTGACGTCAATCTAAAATTTTTAGAAAAAGGCTGAAAAGCTCTTCAATATAAGAGATTTAAGGTGCATGGAAAAGCAAGATCTCTGTTGGAATTTCTGATTGATGCTTCAAAGCCTCTCTGTGTGCATAAGCCATGTTCACTGGACTGTGCAATACAGTCAAAACAGTTATTCTGTATTGCCAGTTGACCTCCAAGCTGAAAATATTTCCCCTTCCCTGTGCTGTTACTAAGATATAGCACAGTACAAATCAATACATTAATTAGTGTTCTTTCGGTTTCTACTAATGCATGGGAATGATGCCAAATAAAATTCATACTTGATAGCAAGGGAGTTGTCATTGAGAAGCTACTATATTTAGTTTTGAAAAACCACAATCCTTATTTTACTTTTTTGAGTACATTCATATATTACTGGGACTTAACTTTAAAAGGCAGTGTGCAAGAGGAAAGTAATTATCTACTTGAAGAGATGGCTTCTCTTGTGGTGTTTTCTGTTTGAAATATGAACATCCGTGTGAAGATGTATGTTCAAGATTAGTTTTATACAATGCAGGCCTGGGGAACTGTAATTGAATGCTGAAACCTGCCATGAGTGGAACAATGATAAACAGCTTATATGTTACTAGGTACAATTTCATTGTTCCATTTAGTATGTTTGAAAGCATTTTCTCTGTTTGACTTCTCACCAAAAATGGTAGGAATCTTAGCCAGGAGAATAAGGTTTCCAAGCAGTTTTTTCAAACTGGGGATTTCTTCCTACACTTTGGCAATTGTGAAACATGACCAGACACTTATACAAAGAACTTGACATTCTCTTTATGCAGTAACAGACAACTATCTAGCAAATGTTTGCCTGAAGTAAGCAAGTCAAGATAATGTGTTAAAGGTGAGATGGGGTCTCTTGTAAAGCGTTTTACCAGCTCAAGTTAAAATTAAACTGAGTACACAGTGATAAATGAGAAGGAATTCTCTAAGCTTGGTTACGTCTAATTTTCACTCTCTTGTTAAGCTGTACAGTGGAATTGTGTCTAGTCTTGGGTGAAAAAAAAAGAAAAAACAGAAATCAAACAAAAAAAAATCCCCCTCCCCCAAAAAACCTCCAAAGAATCCCCAACCCACCCTAAACTATGCCTTAAGTAATTTCCACTCTAAAAACTGAGCTTGCTTTCTAAATGCCTCTTCAATTTAGGTCTCAGTGAAAAAGGATGGTGGAGAAGAGAATTTTAAAAGAGCATTTAGTTTTGACTTGCATTGGTTGCTATTTCTGTAGATTTCAGATTACATATACAAGGTACACAAGGAAGAAGATGACCCTGAGAACTGGTACAAATAGAGTCTGGATGAGTTGGTGGGAACAAAATCAGATTAAGATCTAATGTACACAAACAATATTGTTATGAAGAGAAGGTTATAATGAATCAGTTCTTGATACTATTAAACCTGTTGTGAATTTCCCATTGACTTCAATCATCCTGACATATCTGCACATGAAATGAAAAGAACATGAAAGCCAACCTACCATGCTCTAATCAGTGCTGGCATTGTTTGTCAGACTCTTAAAGACCAGCAGCTCCTTTCCGATAGTCATTTCCTATCCACTTGTTAGTGTTTGGGCAGCTCTGTTGTTGCTTCCGTTCAGTGCTGATGAAAAGGGTATGCCCAGAAACTTTCCCCACTAGTTTCTTCTGCCAGTGCCACAGATGAGTCTGATAAAAGAGATCACCTCCCTAGAGACATTTCCTCTCCAATACACCTGTGTGGAGCACTTGCTGTCAAATTAGACTCAGATTAGGAGTAGCCTAATTAACAGTTTTTACCATTTTTGTGTAGACCTGTTGTGCTAAAATTGACTTTGGGAAAATAGAAGGTGCACTTAAACCCACTTGGTACCGAGACTACCCCAAAAATTCCTAAAAGCACTGTCATGCTACCTGTTCTATACACACAGTTTCTCTGGCTTGAACAGTGTAGCTGAGGGATGATGAAAGGGGAAGCTGTTCAGATCCGTTGCTTAGATATGCTCTTTTATAACCCAGTTGTCTAATTTACATATTTCTTTAAAGCTTCCTATAGTCATGTATCCCACAGTACCAGAAGATATCTTATTTTGTGATGATACACACTGGTCATTTTGTTACATCCACATCGCCGAAACATCATGATTCTATTAAATCCTGTGTTGTCAAAACAGCTCAACATCACAAATATCAATCTAAGTGTGTTTATTCAGTACAACAAATGGGTTTGTCCCATAGCTGTCCTGCCTTATCACTGGATTGTCAAATGATATATGCCTTTTCCTGTATCAAAGACAAATTACGATGCATACTGTGTTCTTCCTTTTCCATTTGTGTGAACTAGCAAAGCTCCCAGCTTGTGATGTCTTTCAGTGCCTAATTCCTTTTTGGTTTCTTAGTTTTATGTGCTAAGACCTATAATATTTTTGGCAGTAGGAGATTACATTACATACCTCCGTGTTTGTGCACATTTCATCATAGTGGGCAGAGTTTTCAGAGTGTATGGATGTGGGCATTTTGATATAGCAATAATTTATAGCTTGAAGAAAGGGGTATCTGCAAAGTACTACTTTTTTTTGTCGCTATATATATGTAATTTTTTTTAAGTGATTTAAAGAATTTTCCCTTTTTGACTTGAAACTAGTAATATCAAGCTTTGCAGGGAAAATGTACTGAGTATCTCTGACTGTACACACGATCCAAAAATGATCCACGGAAAATGAGGTAAAATTTCACAACTTATATAATTTTAAGTTGTAAAGTAGATGTGTTTATTGCAGCGCTGGGCACGTGGGAGGTAGTCCTCCAAAAACACACGCACCTCAGCATGGTATTGCTTGGTATATATCTGGTTACATGTTACACATTGAGTTTCACAATACGCCTGTACATATGCATGACTTATCCCCACTTCGTATTATAATGAGTTCAAAAGTCATTTCCATGTGCTCACGCCTGTGCAGTGCTATTTGGTGGTGGGCTTCAGGGGTCTCGGGAGGAAGTAAAACACTCATCTTCTTGTTTTGAACTTTTCACTTTTCTGTCTTGCACATGCTCTCCGAGTCCCTGGCCCAAGTCCAAACAACAGCTCTGGTTTTAGCCAGCGTAGGGGGTCCACAAGCACAAGCGGGGTCACAGTCCCTGTTTTTGTCAATAATATTTTATTCCCCATCCTGCTTTGACAAACACAATAAATGTTACGTAAGCAATATACACTGTCTAGCAAGCAGTTAGCAATATACAGTGTTTAGCAAGCAGTTTCTAACAAGTTATTCCCTAACTCCTAACTCTCTTGCATCACACAGACCGTTTGACCAAAAAGCTGCCATGTCATTATACAGGCTTTCCCTTCTCCCCTTCAGTGGGAAAACAGGAACTTCTGAGGGGGGAGTTAATAGCTGAAATATTCAGCAAAGAGCTCTTGAACAAAAGGCTGGTAACACCTCTTTATTGTATCTGCACTATTGTCATTGTGGGAAAGAAAATATTGAGCAGAAGAAGGCTGTGATCCAAATATGAGGAAATAGAAAGGGGAAAAGGTGTGGAAGTTAATTAAGTAAACATAATTTAGTTGGTTGTGTATATTGGGATGGTATAATATAAACAGCATTACAGGAAAAGGCTTGCATTTTTCAGAACCATTTGGGTGGGAAGGGAAAGCTGTAAACTTGCATAGTGATACAGAGACTTTTTATTCAAAAAGCTTTTGTGCAGTCAGAGATATTTAGTATGTTTTTCCCCCAAAGCAAGTGCAGAGCACACCCTCACTCGGCCTGTAACTCCTCAGCAACTTGGCTGTTGCAACCTTACCTAGAGCCCTCCTCTTCATAACCTTGGCATGTGTGCTGCATCACTTGCTGCTCATAAATCTCAGCTCAGATGCAGACAGCCTTCAACAAAGCCAGTTGCTGCATTTTTGGGTGTTGGTACTGCCAGCTGCCTGCACCACCCCAGCAGCTGACCCAGTCACAGCTCCCCTCACCTCAAGCCATGACGAGCTGTGACCTGAGCGCTGCAGAAGCAGCTGACTCGTAAACTGTTGCAAGTTTGGTGGTGGAGTCCGACAAGGTGACTGTCCTGTGTTTATCTGCCTTTCTCATCAGCCAGTGGTCGATGCTGTAGTAGCCTTGACCTCCCTTCTCACAGCTTAGGCTGTGCCTGTGTATGAGGCTGTGCCTTGAAACAGAGCTGGTCTGCTCACTCAGCGGCTGTAGTGCAGGGGATGGGTGGAGGCTGGATGGGATGGAGAGCAAGCAATGCTATCTCAGTCAATCCAATAGTTTGATCTTGTGATGAGGATATTTCCCTAAGCTTAGGAAAAATTCTAGCCTAGGCTAGGACTGTGGGTACACTTAGCTAGATATGTTTTGGGGTTGTACCAGCTTTCAGTGTAATAACATGCTTGTCTCCCAGAGGAAACTGCTATTCTGACAGAGGAGCTAGAAGGAGAATGTATGGGAAATACCTTTCCACTAAGAGGTGTAATTGCTCTGAGGCTCTTTCAGGCATGCAAAATTGACTAATCCATAGTAATCCCTGTAGTTTGTGGCCATCAATCTCAGACCAGCACTGATTCAGGGCACAGCTTCATGCACAGGCACAGCTGTGAACTGTATTGGAAAATCAGATTTAGAGGAGAAACAGAATAAAAAATGCTTGAAAACCCAAAATATATTAGCTGTATTGTGGGGACAGTGAAACATGAGTGCATGCAGTGAGAGCAGCACTGTGTTTATGCATTACAGGAGGCAAATACAGAAGTTCTGGTTTCAGGCTCTTAAATACAGACCGCTGACAAGGTCTCCATGCCTTGCTGTTCACTGCAGTTCACATTCTAGTCTATGGTGATACCACAAACCAGTGATTTGTTTACCTCAAATACACCAAACGTTAGAGTGCAGTAATTGAGGAGCAGCTTTGTCTGCAGTCACCCTTGCAGGGCAGCAACCTTTGGCACAAAAACAGAGCAAACATCCGAGGGACATTAAATCATTTCTGCTCACTTATTTAAATCTGGGTAAGCCAATGGGTTGAGGGGTCTTTTTTCCCTTGATTGGAGACTTTTGTCTTGCACTAGAAAACTGACATTTGTCACCAGTTGTTCTTTGTTTACACAAGGCCCATTGAAGCAGTTGGAGAACATTACACCCTGCCTTACACACAGGCATATATACTTAATTTATGACTTTTGTAGTTTGAATTTCGAGTGTCAGGTATCTCACAGACCTTTTTACTTTGTGGTTTTATGCTGCATGCACTGCTTGAGTATTGATTATGGAGAGCATACAGGCTGTGGGAAGTCCTTCAGGCTTGTGGACTTTTTCTTCAGAACCTCAAAAATAAAAATGGAGCTCGAGAAAAAGGAGTTTGCTAAAAGCATGACTTATCTGTAGAGTTGTTTTACTTGCTTGACCAAATAAATTTTTTTATTTGGCGTTAATATTTTCACTTGCATATAATTCTTCATCCTAAAGTTGCTTTAGTACCCTAAGGAAAGCATGAAGTGTGGAACAGTGGTAACAAGTCTTCAATAGGCCTCTATTGAAAACTTAATTCTGGATTTGTTCTTGATTCCTTCAAAGAAAACTCTTTCTACTACTACCATAAAAAGAATAAAGAAAAAGATATAACAGAATAAAAAACCCTAATTTAGCTTGTCGCCAGAAGCAATGTTAGTATTTGTGATTCTCTCTTGTTCAGTTGTGTCTTGTCAACAATTCTGAATATGGCTCTTAGTTCAAAGTTATCTGTGATATATTGGTGACAGATGGAAATTTTAGAAAAGGACATGACTGGAAACTGACTTTAGAAAAATTCAGATGAGAAGCGGGGCTGGGATTTTTCAGCAATGAGAGCAGTAGACATTATGGCAGCTTATTTAGAGACAAGATGAATTTTATCATTGCAATGTCTATGCCAAGATGTCATCTTTTTCCAAAAAGCATGTTGTAGGTTGAAATCTTTATACCATTGGCAGCAAGGCCAAAATGATCCTTTTTGATAGTGAAGTCTCTGAGCACAAATAGCCTCCAGAAGAGCATATGCAAATATTAAATATTTATAGGCATGCAGTTCTTCTGTGTTGTTAATGCAAAGTGTATTCAGGAAAGCAAGCAATTTTGCCAGAGAAGGAAAAAAAATTTTCATTTAGGTGCTTCTACAGCATGTAGACCTGTCTTTGTAAAATCCTTAATCTTTACCTAAAAATATGAATAGTAGTTCTCGGGTTGGTTTATTATAGCTGAGACTCAATATAGAAGTAGTGAAGAGGTACAATAAGCTTCTAAATGGGCAGACAACAACAGATCTGAATGCAGACTTATTTTCTCAGCTCTTTATCATCTTATTTCCTCTTCTGTTTGTTAGGAAAGGGGAACTGTCTCAGCTTTTGATGACTAGAAGATTCTGTCTCACAGCAAGAAAAAAATTCCATATTCTACAAAATCAATTTTTGTGGTTTTCAGCTGTGGAAATTAAAAGATACTTTCATTCTAAAGTTTGGGGTTTTTTTTTAATGCACATTTAAGGGTTTCCTCTTGTTTAAATGGATGCAGAATGCAGTAACAGATTTTCATGGCATGTACTCCCTTTGAATTTTCCATTGCATCATATCTGGCTTTATGACTGTGTATCTTAACTATAGGGCAAAATAAAAGTTCTTTCCAAAGAAGTAATAAGCTTCCTATTTTAATGTAGCAGCTAAGACTTGTGAAACAATGCTAAGTGCCAGCTAATTATAGGCATCTCTATTTACATGGCCTAACAGGAAGATGGAGATGTAAAAATAGCAACAGTTCCAGTGATATTATTAATAAAGCAGCTGTATACGCCATTGTTCTCTTGAAGAACATAGACACCATTTAAACAAAGTGAACTACATAAATAATCAGTCATAATTCATAAGTAACCATTGTTAGGAATTCTCTTTTAAAAATAGATCACCTTATTAATATATAAAGGATGGCAAAATGACTTCTTTTTCTGCAGGTGTGTGTGTATTTCACATGCACACATGCACCAAATGTTAAAAGTAACTTAGACAAATCATTGCCCTTTATTGAGAAGCTGGTATTTTTCTACCCTCGGGAACTATATCCGTTCAGGGAAGATGGGAGGAAGGAAGATAAGAGTGCTACAAAACTTCTTTCAAAGGAAAAGTTTGTATGTAGATAGAAGAGGCAATATCACAGTTGAGGAAGACTTTTCATGTATATGATTTTATTAGAACAAAAGAACAAATCCTTCCTGCCATCATGCTCCATTTAGAAACTGTAGTAGTTGTAGTAGTAAAAAAACAATAGTAAATAGCCACATTGGGGAAGACACATTCCAACAGACACAAATGGCCCTGTATCTTTTGAACGCAGAATCTACTTCTGCCCTTTTCCAGTTTAGATGATAAAAGAAAATGAGATTACAGACAGTTAGAGATTACTGCATTATTTTTCTAGTTTTTCTGTACAAGGAAAATAATTTCTTCACAATGCACTTTCCAAAAGCAAGAAACAAACATTGTATTCAGTGAACACAGCAGTGTTAAGCTTGTTGTCTGCCCCACCCAAGCTCCCTAGCTAGAAGGGGGCATACCCTATCCCAGAGATAAACGGCAGATGCACTTTGGAAGCCCTGTCTTGAGAAAAGATACAAAATTCAAGTGACATTCCTGGTGGATGTGAGGAAGCTTCTTCCTTTGTCCATATCTCAGCTTCAAGTCTCAAAACAAGAATTCAAAAATCCTCCCAATGTGGTTTTCCTTTTTTTTTCCATTTCAATTGCCACAAAGAAGCACTGCAAGCTCTTTTAAGTCCTTCCACCAAGTAGCTGATGTTCCTGACTAATGTGATCTCTCAAATCTGCACATTATTTTACGGTATGAAGATCTAAAATTTAAATAAATTAAATCAGATGGTATTGTATGAATGCGATGATAGGTCTCCTCACAAATCAACTCAGTAAATTGCCCTTGCATCTCATGTGGGTCACGTAGGATTTATTTTTTCTTCTCTACTGCGTTCATGGAGAAAGGACTGTTTAGAGGACTAACTTGGGTGTTAATTCTCAAAGAAATTAGTTACAACTTCTACTCAGAACTCCAAAATATATTAATATTTGAATGTTAAATAAGAAATCATTCAACCTTTTAGTTTCACCAGTCTTGATTTATAAGTAGGCTTTGGAAAAGAAAAAGCTAATGGAATATGGAATCTATTTGCTAGTTTTAAATCTGAAGGTGTTTGCACTGAATCTTCAAGTTTTTCCTCAAAAGAGCCATCACCTCTAGAGGTTGCACAAAAGCAGCCCCTAGGAAACGAAGAAATATGTATCCTGTGCCATGTGTGTCTCTGTGTGACTACTTTGCTTTGTGATTGTCTGCTTTAAAACTCATACTTGAAGGCATTGTTGAGTGAAAATTTGCTCAGAAAGTAAATGAAAAGGCAGATTATATTGTATTTGATTCTAATATGCTATTACTTTACATTCTCCTTTCTCTGCTGCTGAAGGGCAAAGTGTAGCAGGAATTCCAGTGAGTATTTCTCAGCTCCATGATACTGCAGGATTTGCTGTAGCAGTACCACTTCACAGTTTCCTGACAGGGCTAGGAGGAGGCAGTGAATTTGGAATCAACAAGTATTGCTGCACAATATCAAGATGTTTCTCTAGGAAATTCTAGGTAGTGGGAGAAATCCCTGCCGCAGCCAGGCCTTGCTGAAGTGGAAGGAAAAGGGAGAGGCAGCAGCATTCCTTTGAGTTGCATCCCTCATGATTGTTAGATAAGAGGCCAGGCAGTCTCCTCTCTTTGGTGTTTAGATTCCCTTGTCGACCATTAGAGATTAAGCACTGTTGAGGTCATTGCCTTGCAACTGTGTCATCGGGTGCCCTTCCGGAGAGGTGAGTGAGTCCTGCTCAGGACAGGCTGTTTGTCTTCAGCAGCATTTTGTACCACCCCTCTTTATTTTTACAGTACACTGTGGCCCTGATGGAACTGCTGATAGCAGTAACCAGTGTGTTCCCAGTCAGCTGCAGCAGGTCATTCTCCTGACTCCCATTGCACTGTATTCTGCATCAAGGTACTTCTTATGTAACATAATGGGCATTATGGAACATTATGGGCACAGACAAGACTCTCTTCTGCTTACTCTTTGTAGATAAAATGATGGGTAGCACTGTGATAGCAAGGGTGCATCATTTAATATATGCATAATGTAGAGTAACCTATATAAATGACTCTGTGTGTGCAGATCCCCAGGCAAAATACAAGACTGAGTTAAGAGTTTACAGGTATGGGTAAACTCTAATGTGCTCCTGAATGCAGTCCTCAAACTTTGAAGCATTTAATGTGGAAAGTGCCCTGGGACAAGGACCAATCTTTATGCTTTGTACACATTTTAATGACCTGTTAATGATCAACCTCCACTCTACTGAGAAGATAAATTTCATGATGATATAATTCAATCCAGATTCTTCACAGTTGCTTGGGATTATTTCTTGTAATTCCATTTAGAAACAAATTATATATTGATGTGGGATGTAATCATCTCATCCTATTCTATTAACACTTTTGCATCTTCCAGTCCTTGGTTTGCCAGGGTTTTCTGCAGCAAAGTAAGGCAAGTTAAAACCAGAAGTTAGTAATGGTGGTTGTAATGGATCTAGTCTGGTTAGCCCAGCATTCAGTCTCTAATAGTAACTGATACCAAAAAATGAGGGAGGGGTGTAAGAAGGAGCACATACTGCAAGCTTTTCTCCTCTGTTATAGTTTTCTACCTTCTAGCAAACTTCACATTTAGGAATTTCGAGTGCTGAAGATTGCATCCTGACTATCATGTATGTATATAACATATACAGACGGGGCTACTCTGGAGTGTGTATGATGTTTCCTGTGGCATTCTGTGATTTGATTATGTACTGTGGGTTTTTCTCTTCCTTTTGATTTTGTTTTGTTTTTAGAGACCACTTCATTCTTTTTGGTTTTCATCTTTTTGTGTGATAATTTAGCTGGATGCTTGTTGTGTTGGAATAAAATCTACTAATCTAATCCAATTTATCTTGTTGTGTTGGAACACAATGTACTAATCTACTAATCTACTAATCTTGTTCCCCTCTTTATGCTACCTGCCATTCTGCAGACTTCTGTCATATCCTCCTTTAGTCTCCAACAGAAAATTGGACCTGTCTTTTTTTCCAGCTTTAATTTTCTTTTCTTGTAGGAGCTGTTCTCTGTGCCTTAAATAATCCAACTGAATCATTTTGTAAATGGGAGGGAGGAATGAGCAGAACATACTCAATGTGTGGGTACACCACTGATTTATAAAGCACTGTGATATGTTCTGTTTGGTAGAGACTTTTACTACTATTACTTTTTTCCTAAGAGTTTCTAATCTTCCATTGCGACATTTTTGATGGCATGAACAAAATTTACAACCTGAACAAAGTCTTATTTCTTGTTCACCTTCTGAATATCCACTACTCTCCCTCTAGTCATTAATAGAACTTCCCGAGAAATTGTTAGAAATCTGTTGTAGTCATTTAACAATTTTGAGGTGGTATGTCTTGTTTTTCAGAAAACATCTAGGGCTGTGTTACTGGTGTTAGCCCTTGTCTCACACATTCCATGCATTTTTCTCAGGTGAAGCAACCTTGGAGCACTGTTATATGCTGTTGGGATGTACAGCATGATTTCCTTACTGACTCCCACTCCTGAGCTTTTTTTCTGGAATGCCAGATACAGTGAGCCAGAGCATCATATCACAGAAGACTCCTCACGCATGGACTGCAGTAGAGAAGGAGCACCTTTGTGATTTACTCCTTTTTAATAGGTGGTAGTATTACTAAGGTGACAAGAAATTAGGTGTGCTGATGCATTTTGCCCAGGTGCTGTTGCCTTTATGCCTGGCAGTGCTGCAGTATCGCAGTGCCCATTCTGATCAGGAAAATAAGTTTCCCAGTTGCCAGCTGCTAACTGCCTCCTTCTCCACTCTTCCCAATGAGACTTTATAGTTTCTTGGGCACTCCTATGTGCTGGCTCTGCCTCCCAGTGTGACTCCTTTTGGAAGTACAGGCCAATACCTTTATTATTTATACATGCCATGGCTGGTTCAGTGCATCCTCACTGCATGACTGCTCCGGATAATGAGCGTCACGATCTGAACACCAGGATTGGCCCTTCTTTACTTAGGACCTTCTAGTCCTCAGTTTTTTAGGCAAAGGTGCTTCTGGACTCTTTCCTAAGGGATTGGGGTAGGTGTGGGAGGACTTCCCTGCTTGTAGAGCTGTGGGAAAGGCAGCAGAGGTCTGTCGGCCCTTGAAGGGCTTTGTCTGAAGTCTCATTCTGGAATAGGTGTGTTCCCTATTGAATGAAATGTTTGCCAGAAGGCTTTGACCCATTTCAATCCTGGGTCAAGAGGTTTTCTGACATGTCATAGGATTTGGACTAAACTCTTGGGTAAGGGAGCTCAGTCTTTAATGAAGATATACTTCTGGAGCATATTTTGTCGTGTGCCGCTTCCAGCAGTTTTCTTTCTTAGGAAGTCTATCCTAAACAACAGCTCTGCAGTGTGGGTTGTTCTTGGAAGTGATGGTCAGTATTGCCACTGTTTCAAGCCTATTTAACCTGAAGTGAGGGGTGTATGCTGGTGCTGCAACAGAGCCAAGAGCATGACAGACATTTTGAAGACTCGTGGGAAGATTTAACACTGAAACTGGTTGCTTGAAAGTAATTAAACATGTATTCAGAAAATTTTTAGAAATTCTGGGAAAGTAGGAGAGACTGAATTTTGCAGCTTTTTTAGGCAGAAGTGTTTACAAAGCTAGGAGAGAATTGAGACCTGTAGCTATTACTTAAGTTTGATGCTAAGTGTTGTACTGTATAAATTATAAAATTGGTATGTCCATTATGACCACTGGCATGCTTCTGCAAGCACTGTGGATCTTAAAATTTTTTTCTAGCAAGGCAAAGCCCTGGAAAATCTCAGCAAAAGCACAGCCTTTTCCCCTTATTTGGTGCACAACCTGCAAAAACCTGCAAAGGATTTTTTTCCTGCATTTACATAGAGCCCAAGTTCTCTTCTGTGCATCTGTCTCACTAGAAGACATTCCAGGTGAATGACAAAGCTTTCTTCCACTGTGGAGATTTTGGAAAGACAAATGCTTCCAGCTGCTGATGCCACAGAGTGCTTGTGGAGGAAAAGTGGTATGCGGTGAGGTTGGTAATGAGGAGGGGATGGTAGTGAGTGGCCGATGTCAGCTCATTGTAATGTTTTATGTCAAAAAAATGTGTGAGACTGGGAAAGAGAAGCAGTAAGATAAGGCAATGTATTGATTAGATTATTGCAGAGCACATTAGCATGGTCCTTGAAATTTCAAAGACACTTAAACAAAGTTCTTATATCTCTAAAAAAAGTAGCTGGAGATTGTTTTTTAATTTCCACATCTTTGCATCTTTACTCAGTGTTAATAGAAATATCTTAAGTTTGAATCCTTCCATTTTAAAAACATGTTTATCACCTTTTCTCTGACTGCAGCAGAAACAAGATTTTTACATATTGTATTTCAGTCTGGACTGATTTGAATTATCCAGTAATTGTAGCCTTTTGCCCAATTTTTTTCTTAGATAATTTTTTTTTTTTAGTAGAACACATTAAATATTCTTATTTTGACTAGTTCATGGATAAACCTACATTCCTTGTTGCTGTTGTACTGAGTTTGGAAGTGAACCCCTTTAAGTTGCTTTGGGAAGAGACTCTAACTTAGAATTACCCTTGCGAAAGATTTATATATATGTTGCTTATTTTGAGATTTCCCTTTTGATTTGCAGGGGTTGCATTGTATGGAAATTGCCCTGATGTTACTGCTGGGCAAAATGCCCCTTTACTAAGGAAAAAAAGCTATGATTGTGCTCGCTCTAGTGGCAGAAGGTGGAATTGTTATATGTCATTTCATGGATGGTGTATGAGAGCACAAAAATTCTGATTTAAAGACTTTTTTAAAGTGCATTGCAAAGATTTACTCCATTTAGCCATAGCTGGAAATACATTTTTTTTAAAAAAAGTAGTAATTCTGTAAATAATCTGCAAATAAATCAATAAATCTGTAAAATAAAAAAAGCTGGAAATAATCCAATTAAATATGCCTGTTCTTATGACTGACTGTCCTGGACTTGTTTTACAGGAACAGTAGTGGGAGAATGCTCTCTTTCTCCCTCTTCCTTTTTCTCCTTAAAAACCACACAAGCACCACCACCCTAATAGATAGTCAAGGGAGAAAAGAATGGAGGTTGAGACATTCATAGGCTACTTATGTTGCTGCTGAGGTAGCTCCTAACTTGTGATTTAGTAATGAAATAATGTTGTGCAATAATTTAGAATGATGTCTCTTTCTTCTAGTCATATATCTTCTTTCTTAGGAAGAAGAGGCAAGATGTCTTGCTTTCTACTTGCTAGATCCTGTCCATGTTTAGGTGGCTTTGCATGCAGGAGGCAATTCATACTGCAAATGCACAACTCTTCTGGGATCCATCTGCCATCATTTTCATCTGTGCCAGCAGCAACTCTGTATAAATCCTGTAGTGCTTATGGTTGCAGGAAGCATCTCTTGGATAAAGGATAGAAAAAGCTTCAGGCAAACATTAGATTTCATGAGCTTTTTATATAGATGAGCCTTGGGTTTTTCTTCCTGCCAGTTCTGTACAATGAGACTTCTTTTATTGTGAAAAGGATGTATACATGTTTTTAACTGTTGCAGAGTTAACCACTCAGGAGAAATACTGGAGAATTCCAAACCCTGGTATCACTGGAGAGGAGTCATTACATCACAGACTTTTTAAATGCAGGTTGCAAGCACAAATTTTGTTCTGCAGTTTTAAAGCTACTTCAAAAAACAAAACTCGATACACAGATTCAAGCTCACACCTGCTTTCGTACCTACTGACTTGTACCAGTGACACCAGACAAGATCTGTCTCATGTACTAACAACAAAGCCTTTTTTTTTAATGTGACTAAATTATCCGATACTTTTGAAGTTCTCAACACTGCAGAAGAATTATGGCATTTATTTAAGGGTTTGAATATGCAATTAAGCATCTAATTTTAAACCTGAGCACTCAATAATATTGGACTTAGCTACAAAGTTACTTCCTTTTTATGGTATCTGCCAACTGCTGAAGTATGCATTAGTGCATTTGACATTTTAATGCATTTTATTAATGAAGGTACCTGATCAAGCAGCAGCCAAATGACCATAAAACAAATGTCTGAGTTGAAATCAGAGACTGCCATAAACAATGGGAAACTTCTTGCCTTTACTGTGCACTGAAATCCCTATTTCCCATCTGACTTGAAAAACTGGTGGAACCCTTATAATCTTAGGATACAGCATACCTTCTCATCAGTTACCATCTGGTTTTTTTCTTGGGCCTTCTGGATGCTTTTTCCTCCCCCTTTCTTGGGCTCATTTTTTACAGGATAGTAGTATGTTCCTGTAATTCTAATTAAGCATATTCTGACTTGCTCATAAATTAAAATCAAATAATTGGCTATTACTAATACATTCTAGCCTACCTGGTTCCTGAGTGGAGCTTTCTCCCTTGTCTTTCAGCTGACCTGAAGCAGTGAAGGTGGCTGTGCACTGTCTGTGCACGCTGAGTTACTGTAGGCACTCCCCAGCTATTGCTGATATTTGCTTTCCAGTATTGCCTACCTATCACTCACTTGCCAGATTCTGTCCACTGGATGCTCATTGAGATGACATTTGAATATAGTCCAGTTTTTCCCAGTGGGGAGGTTTGATACCACACCAGTAGGAGAAGTGACATTCTCAGCTCCAGCAGATACACGAGTGTCACCCAGTTTGTACTGATCTGTTGAAGAGCTGTGATCTGTCACATAAGGGACAGTCGGAAAATTACGAGGCAGGTGTTTAACACCACAGAAGCACTCTGGGTATTTAACATGCTGAGAATACAGGCTAATCACAGAAGGCTTATCTAGATGTCTGTATTCCTTTGGCTCCTTAGGTATGTTGTAGATGCTGACAGCCAATGTGAACTTTAAATCAATTTATTGCATATGTTTACATATGCAGCAAAACCATTTGCCACATCATTTAACTACACAGAGTGAATTGTTGACCGTGAGCTGATCTGACCTTTTCAGGTCTAATCAAGAAATCTGAAATATTATTTTAGCCTGTCGGCTCCAGTAATATGCTGTACAAGTATCTGAATCTAACTGAAAATATCAAAAGTGCTCTAATATGCAACCTATCAAAGTTACGGCGCAGGAACCAGTTAAGAATATAAACCTGTAACATCTGTGGTGCATCTCAATTGCCTGGGTAAGTTGTTCTGCCATTGATACAAGCTAGCTAAAAACAGGCATTAAAAGAAATTCTTTGGAATCCACGTGAGATGTACAGCCACTTAAATATTAAAATGATCTTGGAAGAGGGGTGATAATTCCACGTTAGAATACTACTAGAAAAAACAGGGCCCAGCATGAATACTAGTGTTCTAGTGAATGTCTTGTTAGCTTTGTTGTGGGATAATGTAAGATTAAGTGATCTTGTGTAACCTCAGAATTTTCCTTTTTAATTTTAATAATTTGCTGCTTGTGAAGATTTTGTGCTTTCCAGTAATAATTCATTATATAAGCTGAGGTATCCTTATCAATCTTATTACATTCAGTAGTAAAAATTTTTCATAGTCTTGTGCATTTTATGAAAAAAATTTCTCTATTTCAAAGTGGTTTAAAAACCAGCACTCATCAGCAGAGTGTTTAATTTCTTTGTCTCATCCTCAAAATTTCTGTTCTTGGTGTTTTATGAAGTACTCAGATCTAGGATAAATCTGCCTTTAATAATTATTTATCAAGCACGAGATCAATTATTTATTGGTATAATTTCTGGATGATGAATTCAAATTTGGATTGAAGTGGATGGGCATAATGAAAAACAACTTTGTATCCTAAGAAAACAGTATTTTGTTTGCTAAACAGTGTATCAAAATTGTTTAGTTTTAAAACACCTGTTATACTAAAATTGAGTTGTTTTTTATCTGATTGTGGGTAGTTCATGCAATTTGAGGTGCTATCAACTGAATTACTACTATTAATAAAATGTTGTTGGAAGTAGAATTCAAATGAACTATGGGAAACATTGCTGAACCAATAACTTTGCATTGAAAATAATGTGTTTTTAAAGTACCCATTTAGTACTATTTGAACTGTTCTTATGAAGCAATGCTGCCCTCCCCTGGCATGCTGTGAAAAGTAGGAATTTTTATCCCAGTCTGAGACCATTCTAGAGCTTCCTATTGAAGAGAAATTAGTGAAAATGGTGTGGGGGGGAATCCTCTTAAACAGACCATTATATGCTTTCTCTGTTAGGAGAGAAAAAAGCCTCCAAACAAACCATGAACCAGACATTTGTGCAGTTCTTTTATGTATTCATTGTGCAGATGTAGATGAATGTACAAATAATATACATTGAATCTACTGTGAATACACAGCAGAGGGCTGAATTAAGTTTGGGTGGCATTGTGGATGATGAATTGAAGACAAAGTACACAAATGCAAGGTAGGAGGACCAATTACAAGAAAATATCCTTTAATGGTATTGTCTTGTAAACATTAATGATAAATCTCTAAACATTATATACAAGTTCAATTCTGCAATAGAGAAGTAAATGTGACCATGGCCAGCAGCTTTCTTGGGAATAGGATTGGCTCTTGTGCAAATGAAGCTGTAGCAAAACCATCATCTTCTGTCAGGGTCTATTGATTTCAAAGATATCACCATAGGTTCAGGAGGTCCCTTGACTGCACATTCCTGAGAGCTGAGGAAGGTAGTCCAAGGAAATATTGGTGTTGCATGGACTATTCTTTAATATATTTCCTCAGATATCTGGTACTAACTACTGCTGAAGATAGAATATTGGGGTAGAAGTTCCTTTAGATTGTCCAGGTATGGCTGTTAAGTGTTAAATGTGTTGCTATTTGTTTAAATTTTGCAATCCTTCCATTTCTCATTGCTAGGCAGTTTCACCATAGTCCAGATTGCAGAAGGAGAAAGGCTTTACTGCAAATACAAGAATTTTAGTTCTTACATCTGAGTCCAATAAAGTGTGTGAGGTGGGCTTCGCTTTTTGTGTTTGTTTGTTTTTAAGGTATAAAATATCACTGTCTTTTTATAGTTAGGATTTTTCTAATTGCTGGACAACTTGCAAAACACACAACCTTTTTTCCTGTGGCATATTACTTAACTTTTGTTTTGCTTGCTCCTCATTCCTCTTAATGCATTGGCCATTACCAAACACTAGAGAAAACTGGAGGGAGTATGTTATAAGGAATACATGAACCAGAGGTTTTGTCTTAGATCTGAACAGATTGCCACATGAGAAGGGAGACTTTTCCCCCAGAATTGTTTGCTTGAGGACTTTGCTTGAGTTTGAGTCCTTGGCTACTACTTAGGGTCAAGTCAACTGGGAGATATTTTAAGAACTGTGGAACATAATGACATTACCAACCTGACTTGCTCCTCTCCAGTTACAGTTATATGTTACAGTGGTGCTGATATTTTACCAAAACCTTTTACAGTAAGGTCTAGGAGTTGTTCTGTGTCTATGGTGCCTGCCATTCCACAGAGCAGGTGTGGACCATTTTGAGCTAGACTCCAACTAGTAAGTTACCTGTGACTGTGGCAGATAGAACCTGATGATCCCAGTGGTCTTTCACAGGCTATTGTTTCTAAAATTACTTTGCTGGCAGCAAAACAGTAGTATTTGCCTTCATGCACATCAGCAAGTAAGCTATAATAAGCAATCCTTTTGGGAGCTGGCTGTAAAGCCACTGCAAGTATGGCTCCAAAACAGGTAAAGGTTGAGCTAAATCAACACGTTAGATGCCTTTCCTTTTGTGATACCCTGCCACAGTAAAATCAGTTTTATATGTTCTTTTTTGTTAGATCAGTATTCTGCCAGTGCAGCATCCCAACTCAGCTCATCAAACGGTTCACATGAACAGCAGTGGTGCCACTCCTTGACCTAGTGCAAATGTGTGAGGTCTGAGACAGTGTAACAGTTTTCTTTCTTCTCCATAACTTTTGCAGGTATTGGGTCTGCTGGTGTGGACTCTGATCGCTGGAACAGAATACTTTCTATATCCAGCCTTCGGCTGGGTGATGTTTGTAGCTGTGTTTTACTGGGTTCTCACCGTCTTCTTTCTGATCATCTACATGACAATGACCTATACCAGGATCCCGCAGGTGCCATGGACCATGGTGGTAAATATACTCATTCTTTGTTGTTTAGGTTTACTGGGTTATGAAGAAAATAATATATTGGTGCATTCTGTATGTGTATTTAACCAACTCTATTTGTGCTCTTTGTAGATTTTTCCGTAATTATTGTGTGGCTGCATACCTGCAGTGTTTAACCTTCATACTACCCAGACACTTTTAAAACACTTTTTCTGTGATGTTTCACCATTTTGATCAGCAGTTGATGTAGTGATTTGATTTTTACTAATGTGTGTGTGACTGATACTTATTCATAGTGATGTCTTTTTCTCTCTGTAGTGGTTACATCCTGTGAAGAATGAGTCTGTTGCTGCCTCTGAGCTAACAGACCTGGCCATATGGCTTGAACAGCAGAAATCCCTACTGGAATCAACACCATGAATTAGAAGCAGGGCTTGGGCCCTTAAAACATGAGTCTTCCTCTGCTAAAGTTAAAGCAAAGGTGGTTAGAGGTAGCAACACTCTGACAAGCCATATGTGGTCTACTTTGAAAATTGTGCTGAAAATTAGTGTTATATATATGTAAAATATGTACCAGGTAATCCTTTGCTTTTAGACTTCACTTCAAGACTTAAAGCAAATCAGATAAACGGCTACTGTAATTACAGAAAAATTTCACAGACACTTAAAATTCAGATCCAGTTTTCACAGTTTGAACAAACCTGGCTAGCTCTAACTCTCAACAGTATATTTTTACATCATTTGCATAACAGACTGGTCTTCAGGATAGTAGATCCAAAAAGTCATTGTCATTTCAGCCAACTGGCTATTTGTGACCCATCTAAGAATCACTATAAATTTTATCTTTGCATTTTTTGGATACAATGAGATACTGTCTTTTTTGAGTTTTGGGGGTTTTTTTTTAACAGCTAGATATTATTGACTAGAATTCTGTTATTTTTATGATTAAATGTATTTGACATCTGTGTTGCTAACAGCTTGTTATCAGCTATACTGTGTATGTGACTAAAATTGAATACTAGAATACTCTTCTCTTTTAGTGTTCTCATTTGCTGCTGCAATAAATAGACAGCTATAGCAATTACTAATAAGAACAACCAGGATTATGTTCAGATAGTTTCTCTATATTCAAGTTTCATAACCAGCAATTACCATTAAGGCTGTAACACTGTGATAGAAATGTTGGATTATTTCAATTACAGCAGTAATGTGTCTGGCTACATTTAAATGTGTGGGGGTTTTTTTTTCCAATTGCATTACATAGAAGTGAAGTACATTCAAATGGAAAGCATCTTCATACCCATTTGAATAAAGCTTTGGTCATTGCTCTTTCATTAGTTGAATGTTACTATGAGACAACTGCTTATAAGCGAGTTGCTCCTGATCTATGTAGTAGACAAACTGGAATATTTGATTTGTTTCTATTTCATATCGAGTGTAGGTTTTGTTCTGAGTTCCAAATATATTGCAGATATACGTAAATGTAGGTCCAAAAGGTAGTCTCCTCTTATATAAAAGGGTCAGATAAAGAGAAAATAAATACAAAATAAATAAAAGATGCTTTTGTTCCAGCTTGTTTTGCCCTAAGGTATTAAAAGAGCTTTTGGGAACAGTCCTTGAATTGGTCCTCTGCTGGTCCTGTTTAGCCAAGAGGAATGTTGAGTCTCTTTTCAGAGAGGTGTTTTTAAAGTCTCTGTTCAAAAGAGCATGACACATACCTTTTTGAGTGAGTTTACCTTCACCCTATTCTCTGAAGAATTCTGAATTTCAGTATCTGCTAGTTATTGCTCTGCCTCCTTAGGCAACAGTTAGCTCAAACTGTTCCTATTGTATGCAGTATCCAAAATTACATCTGGACCTCTCTCTCATAAATTCACTTTTTGCAGGTTAAGCACATTACCAAATTGCTTAAGATGCAGTTACTTTTACTGCAAATTAACCCAAAGGATGTGCTTCAAAACTGACTCTCCTTAATAGTGCAAGTTTTTTGCTAAAACAATCAATGGAAGCTTTTAAAATCTGGTAAATTTGAATTTAAGAAGCAGATGGTAATTTAGCATGAACTGTTTGGTTTGTGTAATATATTGGCAGTAAAGGCCCAATCAGCTTGCACTGCATTCCAACTATTTCCAGTGTTATTTCCCAGAGCAGCACTTCTCAGAAATTACGCGCTTTTTTTCTTTTCTACATGACAAGATATTGCAGGGATTTGCAGCTTTCCAGGGTAATTGAGTCTTTTTGGAATGGGAAATCTGAAAATAACAACAAATACTCTAGGTAATCAAATTTGGAATCTTTAATTCAGTGCTTTACAGAATTCATCTACGTACTAATTGCTGGCACCTCATCCTAAAAACTGACAGTTTAATATTTTATTGCTGTAATGCCCAGATAAAACAAGGGGTGAGATCTGTGGATAGAGATAGTACCTTTTATTAGACCAGCTGATATAGGTGAGATGAACCCCACTCATTTGCAAGTGTGTGAATCAAATCTCAAGTGCCAGTCCTTGGACTCCATTGGAGTGCTGAGGCACTGCCCAGTTCCCTGCAGAAGGGTAAGTGGATATTTTCCACTGTTCCTCCTGAACTTCTCTTCTTGAGCTGCAGATCTTTTTTAGATTTTGCCAGAGCTGGTGACAAGTGAATTAAATAGTGAGTAACTGGCATAAATTCCTACCATCCACTGGGTCACACTGTGGAAATGAATAAATTGGAGCTGCACCAGTATGGCAACAGTTAGACAGCAACAGAGTTAAATATGATATTTTTGTGACACTCTGGAGTGCAAACTTGGGGCCAGAAGCTGAAGAGAGCTGATTATGTACAACATTAGGACAAGGTCTATATTGTGTTACCAATTCCTGCAATTATAATTAGATGCAAAGCATGTCATAGGCATTCCACTTTAACATGGCACCAAATTCATATGCCTTAGATAAGTAGCAGAGTGGAGTTTTGGGAGATTTAATTTTCTTTATAAGAAGAAACTTCCATGACCAAGTAGTGAGAAAGCAAAGGATGAAGTATTAAAATTATGTACTTAAAAAAAACCCCTCATATATTTTTCTCTTTCATCTTCTTCAATGTCTGTTCTCTCTTCCTTTCCTGTTCTTTCTCACATGCAAAAACGAAACAAACTTTTTGTTTGCTCCCTGTAGTGTTATGTGAGGTCACTGTTACCTGCTTTGCTTCTTTCTTAGTAATGAACGTAAGTACCCTGAGACATTAATTTTGCTCCTTGGAAGAGAAAATGCAGCATCTGCCATGGAGGGATTTGATGACCCATGTAGTCCATTCAGACTGTTCTCCTCCTTCGTTTTGTCTGTTTCTTTGTCTTCTCAAAAACAGGCAGAAAGGAAAGGTACTGAGACATGGAAGAATACATCTGAGGAAAAAAAGTCACTCTCTTTATCTCCTTCAGAAGTGTAGAACACAAAGTTTTGAAAGCTTTATAAATATTCTGCATATGCCAGGATTTATTGATTCCTATCTTTGTGTAAATTACAAATAAAATCAAAGTGCAATTCTGTTTTGTTCCTTTTTTTTTTTTTAAGTCACATAATATCATATTCTTGTTGCCTAACTCTTAGATTGTGATAACCAAACTGTATCCTTATTTTCACTTTTGGAAAATCACAGCACACCAACTTTAAGAATTTTCTGTATTTAGTGTGATGAAGAGAACAGTTTGTCCAAAATGTGGTTTAATGTTTGTGGATCTTCAAAGTGGTTAAATTTTAGTCTTACAGATAGAAACATGGAAGAAGGTAAAAAAGGTTAAGAATGATATTTCTAGTGTACATTACATATGTTCAGTGTATTTCAGAAGAGCCTTTTGTAATGTTGGAAAACAAATGCCTGTGCATATTAATTACTTATGTTTGTTTTTTCAACAGGGTCTGTGTTTTAATGGAAGTGCCTTTGTTTTGTATCTCATTGCTGCCATTGTAGATGCATCTTCAGTTACCAATGATCTGAACAATCACAATTACAACAGCTGGGCAGCTTCTTCGGTAAGTTCATTTTTTGTTTAAATCAGTTCTATATCCAATAAAGTTATATCAAATGAAGGCTTGCTGAAAATGTGGGTTGAAGTTGCAGGTGTTCTGGATTTTAAAAAGCTGCAGTGATACAGGTCACACACAATCCTATAGGTAGCTGCAACTTTGTTCATAGTTTTTAGAGGTGACTAGAAATTCCACCAGGAGATGACAGTGACATCAGAAAAGGCAGTAATGTTTTTAAGATCACACTGATGTCCTCCTCCCCTGCCCCCATTTATTACTAGTTCTCAGGCAGAGGTTGGAGCCTGCGCATCAGGTAAAAAAGGTTGTGTGAGCATCGAGTCACCTCAATGCACTTGGACAACTTCAAAAGCAGTTTAAATTAACTCAGCTAATTCTGCATACTTATGAATAAGATGCATTCAGCTTTTTGTGGGCTGAGCCATGTATTACAACACCTTGGGGAAAGCCCTAGAGTGCTATTGCTGTTTCCATAATGATCTTCCTGTTATGTCCTCAACTTTTGGTAGTCTTTCCTTTGAGCTGTGAGGGCAATGCCTGAAAAGTCATGTAACATGATGAAATCGCTAATAAGTCTGACATTACTGTCTTACTACTTAGATTTAGAAATCCAAAACAGTCAAAGCAGATGAAAAATAACTTAAAAACAAAACAAAAAAGAAACAGAAAAGAGTCTTGTCACTTTTTGAGTTAGGTGAATGCATTCAGTTAGCAAAGTTAAGGGGGCTGTAAAAGAACTTTTTGCATGTTGTGGCAACAGTGGTCAAATTCAATTATATACAGGAATTCCAAATTACTGAGTGTTCATGCTTCTGCAGTTGTCCTGACTATTCACAAATCCTGTCTGGAGCTTATTGTTTATGGCCATGAACACAGGAACTTGAACACCTGCTCTGTTTTTGTCCTGGGAATTGGATCACTACATCCCTGTCATTTCATGGTGTTCAGGTTCTTCTTCCCTTGGCAGTTTGTAGCTATAGATCTGTTACTCAGCCATTGCAGCTGACAGGAACTTGCTTGCTGCTAGATAAGCTTCCATGCTGATTCAGGTTTTATGCAAAATACATGAACACTCAGTGTCTCATGGGATGTTTGGATTCTCTTCTAATACTTCCTAATAATGTTTATCTAATGCAGTGTCTAAATAAACTATTAAATGTGGATTCTTGCTTTCCAAATCCATTAAGGGTTTCATGGATAGAGGATTTAGCAAATCATCTATCCCCAGTAGTCATTCTGTTAAAAAGATTTTAGATGGAGCTTTTATTTCATAAGAAACAAAATAATTGGAAAAAGAAGAGTGCTACAGTTTTTTATTGTAATAAGATTTTATATCATCATCTACAGCCTTTGGTGTTACAGACTAAATTTGCGTTAGACAGTACTCACCAAGAGCCTGCTGTTGAAAGGCTTAGATTTACTGCCTGGATGAATGCTCAGCAGTGCCTACCCAGGCCAATGATGGCATATAAGCCAGGAACAACTGTAGAATCATAAAATATTTTTAGGCTGGAAGGGACTTTTTGGAGGTCATCTGGTCCAACTCTACCCTCCTACAGCAGGGCTAACTCATTTTAGGCTACCAGAGCCTTTTCTACTTGAGTTTTGGGTGTTTCCAAGAATGGCTATTCCACAAAATGTTTGTGAGCCTCTGTTGCCATGTTTGGTTACTCGCAATATGATCCCACCTCTCCCCCAATATCTAATTGCAATATCCAATGTTGTAACTTGTGTTTGTTCCTTTTTGTCCTATCATTTCTCACCTTTTTTAAGAGTGGTGTTAATCTTATTTGCAGTGACAGCTTCATTTGGTTCAGTTACCAGCACAAAACATTCTGGTATTGTCATTAAGACCATGTTGAATATTGTCTATTTTGAACAACATGCAGTGATTAACAGAAACTTCAGCACTAGTGCTGGATTGGATTTTATCAGTACAACTGAAATAAATCTAGCCCGCTATAGGTTTATTCTGTTATCAACTTCTGATAAAATAGTAATATGATGGTGTGGTTGCTGTCACTGTTATTTGCACTGAGGAATATCTTTATTCATCAGTAGAGAACCTCTGGAATTGGTATCCTAATCAGTAGTGCTGTTTGAGAATATCTGGGCCTGCATTTGAGTTCAGGTTTTCTTTGTAAACAAACCTATTTTGATGCATTGTGTCCATGCTGAGGTACAGCTGGGCTGTAGGCAATTCCTAGAACATCACAGCATGTCAGAAGTGTTAGCTTGAACTCACATTGTCCCACAGACAATCCCTCAGGCTTTAAAAGCAGCAAATATTAGATTGGTAGCAGTCCAATTTGTAAGATCCATACTGAGGAAGTATAATGAGGAATTTATTAAAAGAGTTGAAATGTGCCATGTTTTGTCTGCTGCTAGGCCCATATTTCTATGCATAGTATAAGCTCATTTTTACACAGTGTTGACTCTGATGGCCACGCAAGTACAGGGAGGTAGGATTGTGCCATTTTAGTCAGCTGACTATTTTGTTTTTTCCAAATCCTACAACTATTTTTTTTTCTTAGAAATGATAGTACTATCAAACATGTATTTTTTTCCTAATCTTTTTGTTCCCCTCTCTCTACAGTTCTTTGCCTTCGTGGTTACCTCCTGCTATGCTGGAAATACGTATTTTAGCTTTATATCCTGGCAATCACGAACTTTGCAGTAAATACTTTCTTAAAGTGATTTCTGTAGTATAAAGTACCTTGAGGATTATTCACTTTTTATCAAAACTTGGAAGAGGGGTGAGGTATTTTTGAACATTTGAATGTTAGAATTGACACAATATAAACTGAGATCAAATGATTATTTATAATAATGCCATCTTTAGAGACATCTAACCCTGACTTTGTACTAGATAATAAAATTTCGTACTGTTTCTTTTAAAATTAACATGGTATTTTTCTAGTAATTGTATAGTTGTTACTACTAAACCTTTAATAAATCTTACTCAATGTGCCACATTTGTAAATGTAACTTTTTAAATGTTACAGGTATACTTTTGATACTGAATGCTACCAAAACTAAGATTGATATTGTATCATTTTTATGTATGAAAAGTGACATTGTACAGAAAAAAACACCAGAAACTTAAATAAATAAATAATCCAACTGTGCATATTTTGTAAACTGGGATAGAAGGTTGCTTTTTAAATTTTATTTATCACAGTATAACATATACTACCAGGAATTCTAATGATCCTGTCAGTTTGCATATTCTAACAGCTTCTCACATCACAAGGTTGCTTTTGGAACCTGTTACTGTAGGTCTGAAGCCCAAGTCTGAAGCTGAAGAAACGTTGTGCCTGGAACACATTATCCTAACAGGTTTCTCAGATCCAGCAGGCTCCAAAGCATGAGCCCAGACAACACCCCCTTACTTAGTGCTCAGTGCTTAACCTACTGAGGGTATCACAAATCTCTGGCTGAAGGTAACACTTTCTGTTTCTCAGCAGACTGTGGTTGTTTGGGTTTTTTTCTCCTCAGATTAGGCCATTAATCTGTTTTATTAAAATTTGAGCTTCTAAATCCTATTAAATGGTATAAAGATTAAATCCACAGAAGAATTGTCAAGACACCAGTGCTAGAAGCACGGAATTTCCTCCTCCTTTCCTGTCTACTGGCATCAGCTGCAACTTGTTAATTTAACAAATGAAGTTGATGCTCATATTTAAATAACTTTGAATCAAGCAGAAACATGGCAGAATCTGACAAAACAGATACCTTTGAAAATTATTTTCAAATACAAATTACCTAAGGATTTTTTTCCAGGAATTATGTGGAGAGCGAAAGGTTGTGATTATTTTGTGATGCTATTTAGTTTTCCTCATTTAAAACTACTAGTGAACCTTTTATTCTTGAATTAAGAAGATTTGAACTCCCTTCCAGTCTTAAAAAGCTTATTTGGATGGTAATATATGGTAGTAGAGAAACCTTACTGCTTAAAAAAATCCTTATTTCCCCTTGTAACTACATGGTGTGTGGTTTCTTACATATGCGCCTTGCAGAAGATTTATCAGCGGACAGCTAATTCTGTTCTCAGTCACATGGTTTTCTTATTGATTATCTATCAGTCATAAGATTTCAGTGTAAGGGAAGCCAAGATATTATTTAAAAACCTGTATTTTTCAGCAAATTGCATTTGGCCTATACAACATAGGTCAGACTGTCTGCTGCTTGCTAAAATTGTCCAGTTGTGAGAAGAAGAATGGCTACCAAATCTGCATTTATCTACACATATAAAATGTGTCATTAAAATCCTGTATGCTCTTTTCCCTCACTGGGGAAAAAAAGAAGTCAAAGACATTGAAATGATCCAAGTGTCAACTGATAAAATGTGACTAGAAATAGAGCCAGAATTAAAACTTCATCAGTGATTTCTCATCAGTAAAAATGCTTCAGTATTAACAGAAATTCTTTCTTAATTGATACTTGAGGTACCTATTTCAACTCCAAAGAATGTGACTATGTTTGCACAAACATTCCAAGATTTTGTAGTAACTGCAATGGTCTGGTCTAAACTCACAACCCAGATATCACTTGTGCACAGAGGTGGTAAGAGGGAGTAGAGCTAAGAGGAAGTTCTATGTTTCATCCAGTTACCTAAAACTGTCATGGCAACTGTGTGTTACATGTCAGAATAAGCCCTTTAATGAAAGATAAAGCTAGATAAGAGATGATTCTGGCAAAATGCCTACCTGCTCTTTGAGTCTTCAGTGCTGATCCTCAAGTGAAGAGCTGCAGAATGACTTCCAAAGACAAATCTGTAAGCTGAATCCTTAGTTCTGAATTTTAAAAAATAAATACTAGGCAAAATTTGCTTTGTGCTTGGCCTTGCTTTTTTTTCCCCCCCACAAACCATAACTTACTTGCCTTATCTTTCCTTATAGAAAGATAATGATCTTACTTCCCATGTTCTTTCTCATCTGTCTAATTTCTCATCTGTTGCCCAGATCCAACTGTCTTGTTTTTCAAGTGTTTTGAATATCTAGTTAAAATTGGAGGAAATAGCACAAGCTGAGCATTCCTTCTGAAATTTGCTCCTCCTATTTCAGGCCTGAAGAAAGGCATAAGCACTCAAAAGGTTAACTTCCAGTTCACTAGTCTTAAATACTGATTTGCCAACTATGAGTTAATGCATTTGTATATTCTAATATCGATAAAGAAGATAACCTAGCTGTGGTTTATCATATAATAAATAAAACAAGGTTTGTAGCTGCCAGCATAGTACTCATACAATTGAAAAAACCTTAAAAGAACAACTGGCAAGTGATGAAGTCATTAGTGAAATTCTTAATATAGATATTTAGAAGAATAAACAAAATGCTAATCAACTTTTAAAATGAAGGTATTTGACATTATAAATAGCTTATTTCAGACAAACAGTCTCTGAAAAATCTAAGTCATATAAGGGTACTTGATGTCAACTTATGGCCATTAATTTTCATTTATTAAGGAGTTGTCAGCACCTTTTTTCATCATCATACATGATGCACTTAACAAGACAAAGTAAATAGCATGAGAACTATAATAAAAACTTCAAATGCAGTAGTGTTAGATTGACTTTGTCCCAGTGTTTCACGGAAGACACCCATACTGCTGGGTAGCAAATACTATTGTTATTCTTCTTGTATTAATTTAAAGTTGTTTCTGTTTCACTGGCCTGAACTCGGATCAGCAGGGCTCCAGTCACATACACACTTTCAAAAGAAATAAAGAACTAAAGAAGCTGAAGCAGCAGGTAAAACCCCCGTATTTCTTAATAAGAAGGGAGGAGTTACTGGACCCGTCCTCTACAGGGCTTATAGAAACCTATGCATGCTTCTGAATGGGAACTGTAAGAAGAGAGGAAAAAAAGGAGCTGTTTAAAAATTGAACTTTTTTTTTCTCAGCAGCTAGCATTTTACTCTTGTGAAGGTAGCTAGTGTTGTAGCTTTGATATCTACTGGCATGAGATAAAATGTGGTGCAATATTTTATTGCAACTAGAAGCTGGCTTAATAGAAGTTCAGAACTATGCACTGCTTAATCTACTAAGGATTGCCCACACTGGCAAACCCATTTTGCTCAAGTAAATTGCTCACACTAGGGTCTTGTGTGTATTGGGAGTCATCTGGGCTTACATGTCTTCCCTCCTAGGACAATTTTAGTTGCTGAAGGAACTATTAAATACTAAATATGAACAGAATGTGCATCTTAACTGTAGAACAAAACAGCAGAAGCTGGGGTTAATACTCCAGTGACTACAAAAGCAGTATATACCCAGCTCAGAGGCCCGCTATTACCTCACTTGTCAAAAACTAGAACGTTATTTTTGAACTCGAGGAAATACACAGCTTCCTCCTTTGCTGCGTTTTGTTAGTATCACCGCATGATTTAATTCAAACACTGGGCCTGAGACATCTGGACAGTCATTACAGTTTTACCTGTTGCTGCCCATTTAATGCAAATAGTTTTTATCTTTTGTAAGATCGGTCTCAAGTGCCGTGTGGGAAGCTGCTGTTTGCAGTTGTACCTCCACAGCGAAGCCCCGGAGTAGGTACCTCCCAGCGCACAGCCGACAAACTTTGATGCACTGCGGGGTTTGTCACTGTCCCCGCTTCGTGCGGCGGCCGCTCCGTGCGGAGCTCCCTCCCGGCAGGGCGTCCCGTTCCCTCCTTGGAAACTCTCCCTTCGGCCTCTGTTTCCATGTAAACCAGCTGCACAAGGCTGTCGGCCGGGCGTCCCCGTGCCGCTGCCGCTCCAGGACAGCGCGGGGGGAGTGTCCCTGCGCGGCTGCCGCTCCCGGTTGTCCCGGACCCCGCTGCTCCGGCTGGGTGCGGCAGCGTCGCCCCCGCGGCAGGGAAAGCCTCGCGGCCGCCAGGGCCGGNCCACCGCCCGCCCCGCCCCGCCCCGTCCCTTCCCATCCTGTCCCGTTCCCCCGTGACGGGCCGGGCAGTGGCGAGGGGAGCGCGGAAGCAGCCATGTCGCACGGGGCGCGAGTGGTCCGTACCGGGGTGAGCAGTGGGGGTCCCGCAGTCCCGCCGCCCGTCACCATTGCCTCCTCCTCGGCGGGCTCGGACGCGGAGCTCATGGACGGCGGCTATTTCCGCTCCTGCGCCGGCATGCTGAAGGTGGCTCAGATGGTAAGGGGCGGCCGGGGCGGGAGGCGCTGCAGGGGCTTCTGCTAGGGCCCGCGGAGCCCACAGGAATCGCGCTCATCCCTGCCGGACCGGTCTCATGGCCATGCGTCCGGAGAGCGTCGGGGAGTGAGGGGGCCGCGACTCGGTGAGGGTTTGGCCTCTCAGCTCTCGCAGCTCCAAGCAGGACGAAAAGTCCACGTTTCTCTGGCAGAGCGAAGCGTTTGCGGTGTGTCGGAAGCTGCCTTTGCGTCTTCCTGATGCAGCAGGGAGCACTTCTGACCAGGCGGACGTGCATGAACCCAAAGTAGCAGTGTTAACTTTTTGCCATTAACAGCTATAGCACCGTGATGCCCGGGCACATCGTGGTGCAGTGGGACACCTCATTCCTTAGCGTGGGTAAGCTTTTAGAAGATAGCGGGGCCAAGTGCCAGTGCCGACAGCGATCTGGTAAAGGTGGGCACCACAGCTGAGGCTGCAGCTCCAGCTGGCTCCGTGCCCTGTGTGTCAGAGACCTCCAGCAGTGACCCAGTGACACGGGGAGGGATGTGGGAGATGTATGGCTGAAATTCAAAAGCAGTCGATCCTGAACGCTGCCAGGATTTGAGCTGATGCCTTAACTCAGTGCATGAAATTTAGCTCCATGCAGATGTGGGGAGGATTAACTGATGGATAAGCTCTTTCTCATTTTTATGGCACATAATTATCTGTGGGGTGATTTGTCAGCTCAGTTATGGTAGTAGCAGTGATAATGCCCAGGAAAGAGCCTGGAAGACATCATGTAGCAATACCTGCACACATACATTTTCATCTTGCAAAAACTTGTACCTTGACAGCATCTTAATCCTGGAGATGTTGCCTTCATCTTTTATAAGCTCTAGTGCCTTCTTTCCCCCTGCCTGTATTTGTCCAGTTATTTTTTCAAAGTTGTGTAGGTTATTGGCACCCAGGTTCCTAAACTGATATTAGAAGTTAGGATTCATTATGTTCTAGGTCACTTAGTAGTAATATCAGATCCTGAAGTTTTTTATTAGCTGTCAGCTGCCCTTAGAAATGACCCTCATTAGCAAGATATGAAGTTGGCCATGGCTGGTCACGGCTGCCTTCCCCTGCTGAGCATCTTCCCAGTGCTTGTGAGACCTCTGAGTTGTCCCTCACTATGAATTCTGTTCAGTAGGAACACAAAAAGTTGTCTGCTGCCTTCTTCTGGCTTGGTTCATTCCCTTTTCAGGAGACAAGTGACACTCTTTTAGCATGTGTCTACATTGCAACTGAACCCATAGCCCTAAAAAAGTAGACTTGTGCTTTGTTAATGAGCTAAAAATCTATTTGCTTTAACCACCATGGAAAGAATCGTTCCTTTTATGGGCTAGAAATAACTAATCCTGTCTGCCCTCCATCCTGCTGTGGTTCTCTACAGCTCTGAGGTGTGACTCCTAAAGCTACCACGGCATGGTTATTTGTTATTTGTGCTGTAATATCAGTTTCTGGTGCACGTATTAAGTGTGTGCATGCTTTACATGCTTTACATATTTTCACATGTTGGATGTAAATCTCTGTAATTTTATGTATTACTTCACATACTTTGCATAAAGTCGTGTTTTATCAACACCAGTCAATGAAAAATTCATCCAAATTTAAGCAAATGGCTTTCTGCAGTGACTTTAACAGAAGTTAAAATAATCTAACTTGTTTTTCCTTTGCACTCTTTCAGCTTCACCTTCTTCTATTTTTTTGCTTTACATCTTGCCTGTAAATAACATCAGTAGGTGTTACCTCAGGTATTCATGGAACTTTGGGCGAATGAACTTCTTCTAATATCACATATCACAATAGCATCTTCTTAAATAATTCCATAAGAAAACTAAATGTTTGTGCTGTAGAATTTAGAAATAACCAGGACACATTAGTTCTAGATTAACTCCTGCACCGAATAAAATAGGGAGAGCTAAATATTTTTACAATTCTCTTTTATCTCTTCTCAGACAATGTTTATATCCACAGGCCCATTTCTATTGGCATTCAGTTCTCCTCGTACCAAGTGTTGGTAGTAACTTTTTTGTTAAAGATTTCTTTATGCTAAATCTGTAAACATTCATGCACTGGTGTTAATGTGGCTAGTGGCTGTAGTCTTACTGAAAAGGAGAATTGGCAAAGGGCAAAGGTAAGGTCATTTGGCTTAGATACATATCACACTAAATTGTGTACTGGTCTCTGAGTGGTTGTGGTTGTAAAGAGGAAATATTGTAGGTTTTGTTATCTCTTTCTTCCTCAGTCCCTTTTACCAAGAAGTAAAGGATGTGATAGCAAGAAAGAAACATTTCATCATTTACCATATGTTAAGAGCTGTTTGCTGTGTTTGCAATCTAAAAAAGCCCCAATATTTTTATGTATATGTACATGACATAATTCTTATCGATGATAACAACATGCTATGTAAATTATATGAAGGAAACAGAAAATAATGTTACAGCTGTTCTTCTGTAAGACAGAAGGACTAAAACTCAGGAGTATTGAAGAGATTGTGCAGTGTGAATTGTTGCTAATTTTTGGATGGTACCAGTGCTATCTCTTGAAATTCTGGGTGCTGTGGTGTCTAACACATAATTAAATTAAGGAGAAAAAAGTGTTTCTTGCCTGTAAGCCTACACAAATCCTTTACTTTCTTTGCTAGAGAATTTCTTTAACCTTGCAGAATGGTTATATGTTTGAAAAGACAGTGTACTTTATGCATTCATGGCCTAGGGAATGGTCTATAAATATGTTGAAAATAAAATTGAGGAGAAAACACAGTTATGTGACTTGTGTATTTCGTGTGACAGTAAGACAATTTTGCAAGCTGCTTTTCCATGTGTGACTGTTACTAACCTTGGCAGGGACTCATTTCAAAATCCAGTCTGAATGGACACTCTTGATTTTAATAGGAAATTACAAAGTATTTCAACATCTAGCTTACTTCAGCTTGTTTAACTTGATGTTGTTAATACAGTTTTTGCTTTTCCTTTGCCTTCCTTCCCTTTTGTTTTGGAGTTTTCTGTTTTGCCAAGATCTCTTAGGGGTACGTGCAGGATCCCACTGTGGCCACCTTGGTTCTGTAGCAGCAATGTACTAAGTAAGTGTGTCAGTGGGTGTGTATCAGTGTGCACAATACACTTAGACCAGAGAAACTGACTTGAATTTTAGCCAGCTTGCCCAAATTGGCACATGTGGCACTCTTCAGCATTCTGCACAAGCTGTGCTGATTTGGTTGAGGCATGTTTGCTTTGTGTCCGTGCTACCACTGGCTTGTTTTATTGTAAGCCTTTGTTGGAACCTCTGTTGCTTAGCTTGGCAAATTCTCAGTAGATGGGTTTTTGGGAGTTTTTTGGGTCATCCTGTGCCACTTGCGTCAGTGGTATGAATGTGCATTTGTATTGTCACCAGGGTGGCTCCAGTGCCGGTGTTGATAGATTGAAACAAGTCTGGTTCTGCTGAATTTCTCCTGGAGCCCTCCATGTGCTTTTTATATTTTTACAGCTGAAGTCTGGAGGATGCCACTGAGACTGTATTGAACGAGGTCCTGCTTTCAGCACAGCCCATGTTAGACACGGGAGTCTGTATAAGTGTCCCACTCTCTTAGGCACTTGGTGGGTGGGATTGTATCACCTGTGCAAAGTGTCTGGTGCAGAACTTTGCAGGAGTGTGACCAATACAGACTGAAGAGAGAAAAGAAGAGCTGAGAGCTCACATGTAGGAGAGCATCATGGCACAGCATATGCTTGTGTAGGTCCCTCAGGCTTCTCAAACTGTTCTTGGACTGCTTTTTTTTCCTGAGAGGTGCAGAGTGACCCATGGCCTTCTTTGCCTCTCTTTCACCTCGCCGAGGCTGAGCCATGCTAACTTTGATCACAGTTCAGACTGAAGGCAATTGTTCCCACAATGACACCACTGTTACTGTTACAGTAGCTCTTCAGAGTAAGCACAGCCTCAGAATACAGGGTATTTTAGGCTAAAACCAGTGCTGATTCTGTCAGCTCAATATGAGCCAGGAAAGAATAGTGTCACAAGACAGAAAAGAAAAAAAATTAAAATTACCTTCTCAAGGCTGAAGAAAAGATTTACAAGCAATTGCAATGTTAAAAAAGGATAAACTCAATAAAAGTTGACTTAACAACATCCTTTTAATTTGTTAAAGTGCTGAGGCAATAGTTAAAGCTTTTCTGCAGACTATCTATTTAATTTCCAAAGTATGTCCTGACAAAAGCAATGACACACATGACAAGTGGATGGCCAACAAGACAGTCTGTAATTCTGAGTAACTTTGAAGTGTGCTGAAACCTCTCTGGGTTATTTGTATACCAACATACAGCTGAATAATAGTATTCAAGATAATGTTCATTCATCTAACACTGAAGGCTAGAGAATACTGGTAGTTAGGTTGCTGGAGCCAAGTTCCATTTCTGAATGTGAAGGTACTGTATGATATCAGACAAATTTACTGGGGAGTTATATTCAGAAGTTAAAGTATGAAAAGAAGACAAAATCTGTTCATGAAAGAAAACAATTCCTAATCAAAATTATTGATACAAGAAAAAGAAATTTACAAAAGCAAGTGCTGCTTGGAATTATTTGAGAGGTATTCAATCTTTAAACTTAATCTTGAGACTCAAATGTCTTTCTGTCCATGGAGGTGATTGAAGTAAAATATCTTGTTCTGTGCAGCAGTGTATCAATAACATAATTTTGCCTCTGTGGTAATAAATCTGCTCAGACAGAAGAGAGGCATTCTGGTGATAGGCAGAGGTGCTGAAATTGTAAGCCTGTCTGTGAGTCCTGTATAGACTGTGCCTTCTGGTGGATTGAGGAAAACCACCCCAAGAATGTGCAAGATAAACTACTGGCTAAGCAATGAGACACGTTTTTTGAGGGCAAGGTCAGAGCTATATGTTGTAGCTGCTCATTATTTTTATTGTTCTACTGGAAACTGCAGTAAAAGGACCTTGCTGGGCATGCTCAACAAAGAGAGAGAAAAAAATTATCCAAGTCTTACATGGCTCCAAAGTAAGCAGGACCACTCGAGTAAGGAATGCCCAAGCTTAGTAATTAAGCCCAGTAGGACTGGGAGGTCCTGTTATTTCCCCTCTGAGAACACCAAAGCTGGCTGGCTCAACCAATGGTGTTTTTTCCATGCTCTAGGTAGCCATTTTACAATTTCTATCCAGGTGTTTGCGTAAGAGCTGGAAGCAAACACTATGTTCTCTGCATGTTAACCAAGGAGTGCTTGCTGGTAGGCTGACACAGTTTCATTTGATGAGGCAAAATTTCACAAGCAACACCAGTTTAAGGAATTTTCTCCTTCTGTCTTGTCTCCAGGCAGCTGTTCTCAGCTGCAGTGATGCAGATGCCCACCAGGTCATACATTACCAGGGAACTAATGGAGCTTTACTTCAGCTCTCTGGTTTTCTTTTTCCATAAGTGTTTTTAATGAACAGTGCAGCCATAGAGGCTGCTGTGGGCAAGAACAAGTATCTGGCACAGAAGGGCAGGAAATACATAAGCTTGAAGTGGCTCCATGTGTTTCAAACCACAAGCTGAGAATGTAGTCCTTTCTCGTTTTCTGTTGGGCAGGGGAAGGTTTTGTTCCATCTGTTTTAATTTCTCTCTACCTCTTTCAGGAAAAAAAAAAAAGAAACTTGTAATTTTTCTGATGTTGAAACTGCTCTAGAAGGCTAAACAATCAACTCCAATACATTTTGTAAAAAGACAGTTACAGTCATTATTAAACACTGGGGTATCTCTGCTCTGAATGTATCAGCAAATGTTTTATTTGTACCCGAAAAGAGGCTTCCTAAAAGCGCAAAGTTGGAGCAATTTTTCATTGCTCATTTGGCACACCCATTAGGATTAGTTGCAATACATTCATTAGCAATCTCTGTGCATGCAGAGATGATTCTTTCTGTAGAGGTGGTTGAACAGGGGTTAGCAAATACATTTTCTGAAATAACGAAAAAAAGGGAATTGAAGCATAGAAATTTACATCACCTGAGACATATTTAGTATGCCTGAAAGAGCAGAGTGAAGTATTGACATGGGAAGTTAAATTTTCAAGTGCCATTTAAAAATCTTAATCAGGTGCACATGGTGTCTGTGGATAATAAGATGTGGTGGAAAACATGGATTCTTACTGCTCTGTGACTTTCTTTTAAGATGTGCAAGAGCAGTGTGTTTCCTGGCCTCACTCTGTTTGGAGATGGTGTCCCTTTGAACATCCTCCTCTCCTGCCACAGTGACAGAAACCAGCAGATCTCTTGTTGACAAGTTCAGTCTCCATCTGCTCAGAGACTATAAATGATAAAGAGCATCTTGCCAAACATCCTTCACTGGGTTCCAGAACTATAGGTGCTGGAACAATTTGTTGTGTCTCACTGTGATCCAGTAGAAGCCATCAGTGAGAGATGCATACCTGACCCTGAGGCTCTGATACCTGCTCTGCGTTACTGGGGTATTGTCCCCCAAAGCCAGACAGTGTTTCCTTCTATGAGTAAGTGTTTCCTCCGCTCCTCTCCCTGGGGACTCCCTATGAGGTATTCACTCAGCCCTTCGGCTGAGCTGTCCCCTTTGTGCTATTGTCACGTCATACGTGCTGTGGCCTTGTCCTCCTATTTTGTGGTGATATGTAAAATATACAGCAGCCAGAAATTGCTACCTTCTGTACACAGAGTTCAGACTCTGAAATTGCTGTGATTTCCTTTCACCCACCTGTGAGCTTCCTCTTCTTTGCGTAACTGAAATTCTTAAGAGGTCGTCGCGGCTGAAACAACTCCCTGCACTGCAATGCTGGTCATTTGATGAATGTAATGGCAAGGACAGATGACTGGTCAAGGCTAGGTGTTTGCAGCTTTCAAAGCTGAAACAAACTTGGCTGCTCTTCCTGCAACAATAACAGCAGCTGCAATGCTTACGGCTTGCTCTTCTGATCACAGCTTCCCTTAAGGAAAATGGAAGTGTGATGATGACAAAATTGAGAAGCTGCTTCAGGGGGATTTTTCTCATAATATTTTTGGCAGTTTGTTGTGTTGCTTGTTTTTTTTAGAAGTACCACTAGTGAGTTCAAGAAATAAATGCTGACTGCTGGGCAAGAAGTGTGTTGTTAATGTGAGATGACCAGCAGCAGCTGCAGAACTGCAGAGTGACTTGGCCTATTTTCCTCAAGTCTGTAACCATGCTCTGCAAGAGCTCTTTTCTTTGTTTGGGAAAAGCACAGCCCCCACTTGCTGCTTCTTACCTGCTGGCTCGTTGAGCCTTTTTGGCAATTGCTTGAGTATACAACTTCCTAGCAGACACAGGAGTGCTGTCCCAGCCTGTTGGAGAGGACTGCCAGTCGCCAGGCACTCACTGAAAGCTGTCAGCTGCAACAGTGCCACAGAGGAATCTTACCTATTCTAATTTTTCCCCTCTCTTTTGTCGCCCTTCACTTCTCTGGCACCTTGCCCAGCATCAAGTGGTCACATTTAGAAAAGGTGATTTCTCTGGTGTGCAAAGGCCCGCTCTGATCCAGCATCCAGGTTGTGATGATGCTAGTTCATTGGGGATTATCATGATGTTTTCAGGAGCTATCACCTGTGTTTTCCTGATGAAAATTATTATATGTGAGCACAGCTAACAATGTGGACTTAGGTGATGTAAATGAGTCCTCTTATTCGAGGAGACCTTGCTCAAGGCTTTGTTGCCATGGCTTAGCGAAGCCCTTGCTGGAGGTGATAGATAAGAACTTTGTAACTGCTGTCAGTGCCGCTGCCAGATGTCAATGTGGTGTTCTGTGACGCAGGGAGAGAATCGGCAGGTGTCAACTGAAGATCTGAATCAGTCAAGCACTAAATGCCTCCAACAGTGAGAAGGGGTTGTGTTGTGAGCAGCATCTGTAAGGGTGAGCAATGAGCAGATTGCTTTCTGAGGGTTGGCAGATGGAGGCAGGAGATGTCACCAAGCGGTTCACATGGTATTCCTGAACTCAGCAACAGCTTCCAGGAAGATGAGATTGCTTTTTATTTTGTTGTGCATCTAATTTGATAGGTTAACTAGAATGGTCGTTGCCATGGGGTACTGGTTTTGGGTTATATGTTCCTATCTCAATTTCAACTGGCTCTGTACTGCTAGATATGTATTGGATATCCAGATCATGGTGGAAACTTTGCAGGTCACAAGTAGGGATTAACGTCTTTCTAGATATCACTGGCAATATCAGACTTTATTGACTTTTTAAAGGGCAAGCAATACAAACAAGCCAAAAAATATATCTGAGAATGGTTCAGAGTGGTGGTCTCAGAGGTGCCTGGTTCCTGCAAGCAGTTTATCTTCCCAGTGAACTAAAAGGAAGTATGACAGGTGAGGTGGGCAATCTCCTGCCCCCAGGAGGGCTTCCTCTCCAGACCCAGGGTCCGTGAGCTCTGTGCTGCTTTTACAGCAACAGCCTCAAAGTGCCAAGTTCTCCAGCAATGTCTGCATACCTGAGATGTCTCTGAACCTCCATAAGCATGGATATTCCTGTGCATCGTTGCTGGTTTCCATTCTGCCATTGAAAGCCACTCTTCTGCTGTTCCTGAAGAAGCCTCAAACCTCTTAGTTTTTAGGTTCTGCCAAACTCACTTTTGCTGGCCTACAGTTCTCTTCTCCTCCTGGGCTTTATCTTTCTCTGGCCTCAGAAATACCTTGTGTGTTTGAGGCAGTTATTCTTCATTTGCACAAGCCTACCCACACTGTGGACTGGCTTCTCCTGTCATTCTGTCTGACTTTCAGGTTTACCAGATGGAGAGAAGGGTTAACATGGCTCTCCAGGAGGCTGTAGATGTTGGAAGTGCTTGACTTTTAGAAGAGAGAAGTAATGATCACAGCTTGCTGTGCAGTTTTTGAATCTGGAGACATTTGGTTAAACTAAGGCCCCTCATTTTTGGTTGCTATCCCCAGATACTCCGCTTTTTACTGTGGGACTCTGAAGATTCAAGTCTCTTATAATGTTTTTTACTTACTATAATCTTTTGAGATGTGATTTAGGAATTCTTCTTACCATACAAGATAGATGATGTTCTACAGTGGGGTGAACTACAGCAGGAGCCACCTGCATATATGGGTTTTTTCAGCAATAAGGTAGCATTTTTCTAAATGGGCTTGTTCATGGAGGACACAGGTTCCCAACAAGCACCAAAACTGGGAGTAGGGCAGAGAGCCCAGGCAGAGTGGTTGTATCTTTGCATCTACTCACTGTTACATAGAGGATGTGTCTCTGTTCTAACATGAAACAGCAAGCTCATCCATAATTTGGGGATTATTACTTGGTGGGAGAGACCACTGGAGTGAGTGGCCAGCTAGCTGTTACATGGGAGCTGTTGCCTGCATAGAGAATGAATTCCTTATTAATAGATGAACAAGCTACAAAGTACAACGTTCTCCTGGCTTTGTCCACAGTTGTATTTTCAGTCGTTGCAGGTGGCACCTCTTTGAAAGTTAGAGAGAAAGCAGCTGTGTTTCCCAGAGCTGGAACCTTGCTAGGGCATTTGCTATATTAAAAATTCTGTTCCTATCCTTTTCAGACATGCTAGCAGTCAGCTGTGCCATTAATAGTGTTTTGCAGGGGGTTTTATGCATTCTGGGAATTGTTTGTAACTTGCGTTATGGCACTTGTGCAATGTTACTCAGTTGCTGCAATACTTTGTTGTGTGTGCAGCTTTTATGCAGATTGAAAAAGCTTACTGATAGTGCTTTTACAGTTGAAATGTTTTCAATTTAAGTTGATTTTTAAACAAATTGGAGAGAAGAAGGAATAAAATTACGAGGTTATTGCTGGTAACAAACTTCCCTTTTTTTCACTAATTCACTGCCTGATGAGAACATAGCATATTGTTTGCCATGTACCTATGAAGTCCTCAGCTTTCAGTAAATAACATGCAGGATTGTGTGTTGCCTTTCAGTGTGGTGCAGACAGCTGTGGGATTGAGGCAGGGAGCTTGTTCAGTTGGCAGGGGCGGGATGGAAGTCCTGCATGCACTGTGATCAGTGGTAGGCTGGACTTAATTGCAGCTAGTAATTACAAAGAATTGCCTTTTTAATGATCATGACTAACATCCTGCAACAAGGGCTCTTTAAAAATGTCCTTCATGTCCTGGTTCTGGGATTACCCCATACCGTTTTCTACCACCGAGGCCTGTGCCTGAGCAGCTAGATAACTTCTTATTAATAGATACAGAACGCCACTTGCTTGTACTTTGGGTTGTCCTCTTATCTCAGTTGCAGAGGGTCTGAATAAGATTAGTTTACTTTTTCTCACCCTCCCACCATTTTTATCTTCAATAAATAGCCTGTGGATGGTGGTGCACAGAGGCCAGGCAGCCTCCTTATTTTAGCAAAGCAGCCAGACAAGAAGGAAATCTGCCCAGACTTAGGGGCTGAGAGATGGTTGTGCAACCAAAGACTGACTGCTTCACAGAACTATGCACTTGCAGGCAGCTGATTTCATCTGTCATTAATGAAGTTTCAAATGGACTGTGCCTTTTGTCTTCTTTTTCTAGTAGGGGTTTTTCTGCCACAGCTCACGTTTCCAACACTGCCCTGGAAGAAAGAAATCTCGATTACAGCTGCTTAAATTAGCTGAACCAGTCTTGCATGAACTGCAGTTGTAACCTTGGCCTGTGCTTTGCTCATCTTTCTGTTTTGGGAAACTGTTAAAAAATTACTTTACTCCATCCAGAAATATGTACTTAATAATATATGGGTGCTGCTTCACTGTGTTGAGGTGTAACATTTGGAAATGTACAGCTGCAGTCAGTGACATTTCTCCAGGGCACAGTTATCCTGATTGGCTCTCATAGGGATGGAAAATTCCAGTTACTATCTTGGCTGGTGTCACAAGCTGGAAACTTTGACTTTTTTTCGTTCTAATACAAAACACATTTTGCTCTTATTATATTTAAAAAAAAAAAAAAAACAAAAACAAAACACCATGATGAAACTGTATGAGAGTCAGTGCTGTCCCTTGCTCCACATCTGTAGACACAGTGTCTGTACAATTGCTTGCATTAAAACTTGGGTAAGATTTAAGATAGTGGAAATCAAACAGATTTTATGAATAGTTCTCAGGGTCCTTCTCTTTTAACATTCAGGAGGAGAGACATTAAAGCAGCACAAAGGTTCATCAGTCCTCCAGCAAGTATAATGGATGAAAAAGAAAAGCACTTTCAGGTACTGCCAACTACCAACAGAAAACTGGTGAACCAGAGCTGCTGCCTATAGTGTTTTTGCAGGTGTAGCACTATGCTGAATCCTATCCGCTGACATTTTTCCCCTGAATGGTGCTAATTTTCAGTTAGCTGATTGCAATACATGTCCTGATGCAAGGAAATGGGAAAGATAGCTAGGAAACATTAGAAGAGGAAATTGAAGTGCATTGTCATGTATAGAGGGAAATTTGGATGTGAGAATAAGGAGCAGAGAAAAAGGAAACAAAGTTGTCTCTTCTTATGGGAGGGTATAGTGGAGGGGAAAAGTCACGAAAAACAAAAGAAAAAATTCTGAGAAACACAAGGATGTGGTTGTACACTGAATGGCAAAGTAGTTAAATGAAAAGATAACACAGAGCTGCGTGGATTATACATGATGTGTACGTCACAGTATTATGGTAAAACTTTGATATAAGAGTTATAGTTTCTCTCTAACTGGGCACCTTGATGAATTTTGCTTCTTATTAATGTTATCTTTCCTCCTGCAGTTAGGTTGGCATTTCACATCTTATTTCTATATAGAAAGAGAAAATTACTATCCAGAATTTAAAGTTACATGGTAAGACAGCAGTTTCAGTCTGCCAATTCAGTTCATCATCTTGGGATTTGCAAAAACCATAATCAGTGTCTTTCTGCAATGAGGATTTTTAATTTTGTGCTACCATAGCAGCTAGAAATCCAGATAAGGGGTAGGCTGCATGCAGTGGGTTATACCCAGCCAGCAGCTGAACACCCATCCAGACTCTCACTTGCTCCACTCCCCTGCAGGATGGGGAAAAAATAGCAGAGGCAAAGGAAGGCAAAAAGACCCATGGATTAACATGATGACAGTTTTATACTGAAAGCAAAAGCTCCACACACAAACAAAGCTGTAAATTCATCCACTACGTTCCATCAACAGAAGTGTTCAAGGCCAGGCTGGCCTTGAACCTGGTCTAGTTGAAGGTATCCCTGCCCATGGCAGAAGGTTGGGAATAGATGGTCTTTAAGGTCCCTTCCAACACAAACCGTTCTGTGAGTCTGTGATTCTATATGTAATGGTTGCTTGGAAGGAGAAACACCATAGCCTAAAATATTTCCCCTTAACCTCCTTTTCTTGACCTCTTATCACTGAACACAACATCATATGAGCTGGGAGAATCCCATTGCTCGGCTGGAGCCAGCTGTCAATTCCAATGTCTTGCCCACTTCTGAGCCTGCTTTGGGATGAGGGGAGGAAGAAGAGAGACAGAAAGCCTTGTTGCTGTGTGAGCACAGTTCAGCAGAAGCGGAAAGATTGAAATGTTATCAACACATTTTAACCACAGAAAGCCCAGCACCACGTGATCTGATGGGAAGGCAGCTTGTGCTGCACCCACACCCAGAACATCACCACTGTGCAGGGTGTTGCACAGCCACAGAGGAAAAGGGTAACCTGTACTTCACAGTCACTAGTCACAGTGAAAGAACTGCTGCATGGGGGTGACTGATAATGTGCTGTACTGTACAGTCAGGGGTGTTCAAGAGGATGAGTAGTAAAGTAGTCCTCGCATTAAAGATTAGAAAACAGTTTATTTGCAATGTCTTGTGTGTGGTGTGCTTTTTTGAATCACTGCTCACAGTCAGTTATAAGTAAATAAATGACAGGAAATAAACACCAATTTGCATTTTACTGTGAGCTAGGACTCTCATATTTATTTATCTTGTGTGCTGAGGTAGCAACAGATTGAACTCAGCACCTCTCAGAAAGTGAACCTTTTCCTGCTGTTGCTTGTTCTGTGCCTTCCTCCTTGGGTGATTTTCACACCTGCTTGTCTGTTACATCTGTGATCTCTTGTCTGTCTGGGCTTTTTGGAGAGGGGAAGAGGGAAGAAAAGGATATGGGATTTTTAGTTTGGTTTTTGAAATTTTTGCCTTGTCTTTTTTTGTTTCTTTGTTTATTTGTTGATTTGGTTTTTGTTTTTTTTTTTTTTTGTGAGCATCTATTTTCGTTCACACTACAAAGAAAAACAGCCATCTTGCCCTAGATGTTTATTAGCAGTCCTCAAATTTTTTGCCTTTATTTTATATGTCTGAAGTGTTTTGAAGGTGAAAAGCTTTAGCACAAGGCATGTGAAGTCTTTATTAGTCCTCATTTGGTGACTGGAGAAGCTGAAGTGGTGAAATACTTGATTTACTGAAGTTCAGACAGAAATACGATTACAAAACTGGGGTCAGGATTCAAGAGTCAGTGACTTTCAATTCCTCCCTTGTTGTGTCAGTATTTGCCTGTGGAAGTGGACCTCTCACGCTCAGAACATTAGGCTTTCCTTTAAGAGCAGGTTCTTATCAATATTGGAGATCATGCAGGATTTATGTTTGTGCAGGTGGCTGTGTCTGTGGAAAATTTAGTTCTCTCCAAATGTTACAGAATAATTAAGTATTGGCAATAAAGCCAGAGCTTTATTTATGACATCCATTATAGCAGGACAGTAGAAAAAGATCATACAAAGCTCTTGCACAGATTGATTCCTGGGTTATAAAATTGTTCTGTGGTCGGATAAACTGCAGTCTTCTACTTCATGAGCAGAAAATACTTTGTGGTGCCAGCTGGCCTGTAGGTACATGCAGAGCAAAGCAAGTCCTTTCCTTTGTTACCCTCAGAGCACTAGTGAAGAAAATGGTACGAGTAATCTCTGGGCTGGTGGACATGCACTCCTGCCTGCCCCTTCCTTGGAGCAAGTGGTTCTCTGCTAAGCTTCTTTGAACTTGCCAGCTTGGCTGAGGTTTTTCCATCTGTGCTGGTGCACTCTAGCACAATGTGTTAGTGAAGGAGAGCCCAGCGCATTAGTCCTGAGGTGCAGGCAGCTCTTGGGCAGTTTTCCTGGTGGCCTCTGTGACTGGTGACAGAACTGGAAAACACAGGAGGACCCAGCTAGCAGAGAGGCTGAGGGTCGTGTGGCTGGCTTGTTCTGGATCCCAGCATCATGCCCAGCCCACTCCTGTGAGGACAAGATGTTTGGAACCAAGCTTTCTCTGTAACCTAATTGCATCTGCAGGATTGCAGCTGCCCAGGAGTGAGAAGCACAGGGAGTTAGGTGGAATTCAAACTATCTGAAATTAGGAATGCAACAGCATCTGGGCCTTATGCTATGGGCCTTTCCTCCAGTATGCATTTGCCTTAGGAGTAATTGGAGATTGGATCTTCCTCTTACATGTAATCTCTTCTTCATACAAAGGCGTGATTCCTCTCCTTTCCTTAAGAAGGTGTTGAATTTTCCAGCAGTGGAAGATTAATTTCCTTGAAGTCTTGATACACATTGCCTTGGTTTTTGCTGAGTGTAATAATGACCAGTGGACTTCAGATGCTCATTCTTTGTCAGGGACAAGAAGAAACAAGAAAACCAGCTGATTTTTAAAAAGAAACAGCATTTCCAGGGAACACTTTCAATAGCATTTCATAGCACAGGGGAGTAGAATGTATCCCTCTTGTCCAGTCCTTCCCTATCCTCTCTAGCTCAAGAGATACAAAAGGAAAGTGTGCCATTCTGAACAGACTGATGTAATATCTATGGGGAGGAAGCAAGATCCAGGGAATTACAGGTTTGCCAGCTTCACGTCAGTCCCTTGGGAGATGATGAAGAAAATCCTCTTAGAAAGCATTTCCAAACACATCAAGGACAAGAAGGTGATCAGGAGTAGTCAACATGGATTTACAAAGGGGAAATGATGCTTGACCAGCCTTACTGCTTTCTGTAATGAGCTGACTAGCTTGATGGACAAGGGATGAGTGATGCATGTTGTTTATCTTCATCTTAGTAAGGTCCTAGTCTCCCATAACATCCTCACAGACAAGCTGACAGGGTATGGATTAGACAAGTGGGCAGTGAGAAGGATTTAAAACTGAACAACCGAGCCCAGAGGGTTGTGATCAGTGGTACAAGGGCCAAGTGGAGGCCAGTCACTAGTGGTGTACCCTAGAGGTCAGTACTGGGGCTGGTACTGTTCCACATCTTCATTAATAACCTGGATGATGATGCAGAGTGCACTCCTGGAAAATTTGTAAGTGATGAAAAACCTGGGAGGAATGGCTGATGAGCCAGAGGGTTGTGCTGCTGTGGAGAGAGACCTTGGCAGTCTGGACAGAGAGGAGAGTCATCAAGTTCAATGCAGGGAAATGCCAAGTCCAGTATCTGAGGGTGCCCCTGCACCAGTACAGGCTGGAGGCCATCTGGTTGGAAAGCAGTTCTGCAGAGACCTTGGGATCTTGGGGAACAACAAGCTGACCATGGCCAACAATGTGCGTTTGTGGCAAAGGCAGCCAACAACTTCCTGGGCTGCTTTAGAAGAACACCGCATCAGGAAAGAGCAAATTGAGTTTCATTTTTTTCGTAGAGCTGAGTTAACTTCACATCAGAATGGGGTTTAGGCTTGTGAAGGTATGTCAGCGCCATTCAAGAGGCACTATTTACCACAGTCACATTACAGAGGATGTAGTTACCTCATCTTCAGCTCAGAGTAGAGAGGAGAATGCAGATTCTGTAAAAGTCTTGCAGGCTCTGTTACGTCTTTTCTGCCTGCTAAGGCATTGAGTGCCTCCTGGCAGTTGCTGACTTCCTTTACTTCACACTGACTTGACCGCAAGATAGTTTCTGGTATATACCAGTGTCCCTAAACATGCTTCATTACTCACTTCAAATATCTGGTCCAAAGGAGAGTCAAGAAATGTATTAGTTGAGGCCAATCAACTTCTATGAAACAGAGTAAATATGGAACTTTATTTAAATCCAGAAAGCCCTCCTTAGGGTTGATTAATGCATATGGTCTTTATTTTGCTTCTCAGAAACCAGAAATCACTTAAATAATAGTATCGCACAATGTGTCCCTCACGCCTTTTATAACGCAGGTCTGGAGCGTGGGTGTATATTGTGAAGCACATTGAAATCTTCTAATGAGACTGACCATCTCTTCACCTGTACTTCTGGTCACGCTAGCTTACTGGCTGTGGGTTACATCTGTGTTGCTCTCACAACCTGTGAAATGCTATATTGAAATGAAAATAGCAGTGCCCTGGATTTTTTTATGCCTCCAGTTTTTATTTTCAAGGTGTATAAACCTGCTTTCCTGAGCACAGATGCATAAAGAACGCTTGTAAGATCTGATCGTTTTAGTGCTTTGCCACTCATTTCTCTCTCTCTCTTTGCCACAAACTGACTTCTGAGATAGATGTTGTACTGTATCCCAGACAGTTACATATTTATCACTTTATCACTCAATTCTCTGGAAACAGTAATCCCAGAAGGGAAAAAGTAACAGTCATCACCCAGTATATCATGATAAACCAATTTCTGGTTAAGGAACTTCAATATTTGTCATTTTTAAAGAACAAATTATATTATAGGGCTCTATTACCTGCATTTGTTAGCATTCTTTTCTCAACAGGTGAGTTTTAAACTTCGTCTGTACCTGCAGGCAATATAGTGTGGCAGATGTGGTATAGTTTTATATAAAGTTGTTGATAGGATCTCCCTTGCACCTGTCCTGTGAAACAGAATTACATGCTCTGAACAGAGGACCCTCTTGAGAAATGGCAGGTAAACCTCATGTTGCAAAATTTATGCTGAAAAAGTAAATCTTTGAAAGAAATATCTCTTGCAATGTAATGGTTTCATCCTATCTGTGTGCTGAGGCATATCTAGAATGGAGGCATATCTAGAAACTAATTGGTTTTGGAGTTCTTTTGATCATGAAGAACTGTTGAAATTGAAAGCATGCTTGTTCAAATCCACAGTTCTACCCTGTCAGGGACTGAGCAGATTCTTCATTGGTACTTTGTATCCTCTTATTTCTGAGGATTATAACACCTCTATCCTTGCATGGCTCACATTCTTCTTTATGCTTCTCAATTTTTTATGCCTTTTAACTGAAAAGAAAAATATTTTTATGCTTCCATGAAATTGAAAGAACTGGGTCTAGCTTAAACTAAGGGGTTTTTTCCAGTGCTTTTCATTATTTGGATGGTGGTTGTGCTTCAGGAGTCCAGTCCTACATATCCTTTGTACACTGTAAAAAAACTTGCTAAAGTTAATTGTTCATACATGGAATGAGCCGGTGGGCAGATTTAATATTTCTGTGAATTAATGCTTCCTTCTTGATGTTTACAGTGTAATTGAAACTGGGAACTGGTTATTGTGAAGACACCTGAGTACGGGAAACTCCTTCTGGCCTTTGGTGGTTAAAATGTTGTCCTCATCCCACCTTTATGCAAGACTCAGTGCTTGCTGTGACTTGTTGTTGAGTGTCCCTGTAGAATAAAATTTCATTAAATTTGGTTTTAAATTATGGAAATAATAGCTGTGTGTTGCATCACTTAAAGTGTTCTCCTAGATTATAGACTAAATTATCTCCTTCTGATTGTTCAAGTTATTCAGTGGCTAAGTCAGATGACTCTGCTTAACTGACATTAAGATTCAGGGGACTGAGCTGGAAGGTCTATGGCAGCCTGAGCAGCCAGTGTGGTACTTGCTGCTGCCATCCTGCCTGCTCAGGTCTTCCTGTCCTTTCTGTGGGAGTTCTAACTTCTTCCTCACACTCTCTTAGTCACCTGCCTCTGCCTTGCATGATGGCTGAGCCAGAGTAAAGCTTTTATTTGGTAGTTCACTTTTCTGCTGGCTTAGTCCACTGAGGTAGCTCAGCACAGGTGAAAAGAGAAGCCAATACGTGACAGAAGTGAAATTAGGGTGGGAAGGAGAAGGCGACGGACTCTGTGACTTTTCACTAAACCCCTGCTTAGTGTGGACGTGCTGTATGTAGACATAGATTGGACAAAACTGCATCCAAATTATATCAGAGTTGACAAACTGGACCAGAGTTCTGTAAATGCTGAATTGTGAAGAACATTGCTTTGTTGTCTTCTGAGAAATGTAGCATCTCAGAAAGCTCTGCCACGCTCAAGGTGTGAGACTCTGTGCACTTAGGATTCCCCAGAAGTGAGGCAGTGAGACCCAGAGGTCAGGCGTGGTACAGACAGAAGCACTGAGCATGCAGGGTGACCCTCTGATGTTACACTCCCACACCAGAGGGCAGGAACATATTTGGGGAGACAGGGACTGAGCAGTATCCTGCATTTTCAAAGGCACATGTGACCTCCATTCTTGAGAAGCAGGGAGCATGATCAAGCCCTGCACCTCAAAGTCCTGTCTTCCCTGCCCTAGGTCTCTTCCAAGGTGAGAGGAGTTGTAGACTTATTGCAGTGCAGAAGCCCATCGCTGGCTTGAACTGAGCATCACTTACAGTACTAATATCAACTCCTTGGACTTCCACAGTAAAATAGTGGAGCTGGACCAGCTCTGACAACAGCTTGGCTGCCTGTGTGGGAAAGAATCCAGAGCAATGACTTTTTTCTTTGAAGCCACCTTTTTGAGGTGGTTCACTATCAAGACATTGATGTGGCTGTTTGGATGGAGTTTGGTGAAGGTGACAGGTCCTTGTGAAGTTCTTACGTACAGAGCTTTTGGTAACCCTTGTGCATGCATATTTTTAGCCTGTGAATGTAGAACTGAGCAGATGAAACTCAGGTAACACTTAGGAAGAATCTAAGCTATGTTGTTTGGGTGTTGGGGTTTTTTCTCCTCTTTTAATCTTAAGAAAATTATTCTGATAATGAATGCAGTTGGTTAGGAGTTTGGAAGATGAGTGTGCATGAAAGGATGATGCTGTCTTGAAGCACTGGCTGCCTCAGATAGTTTTCTAATGTCTAAGAGAAACACGTACAATGTGAATCATTACAGCTTCTGGCTGACTTTGGATGAAGTAAAAATGACAGTGGCTGAAAGCCTGCATTGATAGAGTCTGTAATATAAAAATATTTTAGTATATTCTTGGTAGATTAATTTTGATCACCCAGGTTAGCCAGGCTGGTGAAAGCAGCAAGATTAGTAAAATAAACAAGTAGCTTTAGATTAAAGAAAAAAATGAAATAACTTTTGTCCTTAGCAAGCCTACAGCTGAAAAAAGTTGTACAATAATGCTTTATAGTTTTATGTGGCACTGTTGACTTATGAACGTTTTGGGGGTGATAATATAAATCATCCAAATAATATAACATCCTCCTAATGTTTATATTATTTGCTCTGATACTGCCTTATAGTCCACTAATACTGCTGCTCTGTAGGTGGTAAAAAAGGAAGAGTTAACACTGTTAGCTCAGTTGCAGCCAGGTCCTCTGATTTTGTATGTGAGAAATGTCACTAAGAATGCATGTGTTCATGGACAATTCCATTTTTCACAGCTTTCAGTGAACTCCTTCTGAAAGTCTCTGGGGTATAGGTGCTTTCTGTCACTGGTACAACTCCAGGCATTCAGTTCCTTTTCTCTATTTGAGACATCTTCTGTTGTACACAGAGACATCTTTATGTGAGTTCTTCAGGCTGAAACTGCTGCTTTCCTTCTGGCCATTGCCCCTTTTCCCACTCCTTAATGGTTGCTTCAGCTCATTTATCAGCAAATTGTAAAACCTTATTATCGTGCTCATTACTTTGTCCTCGATTTTGTTGGGACCATCCCATTTACATTAGATATTTGTCTTTTGTTTCTAAATGCAATTTTGTTATGCTTAAAATCAGTTCCACGACCATCTGAGCACCATAGTGAAAACTTTTAATGCACCTTTTGTTTTCCAGATCTCACTGCTGATTGCATTCATCTGTGTAAATAATTCTGCGTGGACAGATTACAGTGCATACAGCTTTTTTCAGATTGTCACCATGTGCGACTTGGTCATGATTTTGTTCTTCTATATCATGCACATCTTCAGAGTCTACAGGAATCTGACTTGCGTTAGCTGGCCACTCGCGGTAAGCCTGGGTTTCTGTCCTCTCTTGGGGGTTGATATCTCACTTTCTCAGTCCATTTTCTTGTGCTGTCTCACAATAATAGTCTGTCTTTCACTCAATTCTTTTTTGCCTTCTATTCAAATCCTTTTGTTGTTTGTATTCAGTTCAGCAGATTCTGTAATTGTAAGTTTTTTGGCTGATTTGGATTTGATTCTACCCTCCTTTGCACAGCTATAAATCTAGATTTACTTCATGGAAGGCAGAGTAAAAGAAGCTACTGATCATCAAGTCTTCAGCAGATGGGTCCTAGCTCAGGTCATTTATAGCGGCTAAAGGATTGCTAAAGTACCAAATCATAGCATTAGAATTCATGTGCTACATCCTGGCCCAAAATAAAGTATGTGAGTGCTATTTAAATCAGCTGTGTCTCTTTTTGGTATGGTTTTAGGTAACTTAAACAATAGCAAAAAATAGGAGCCTCGGACTGATTACCGTAGCCTGGCCATTCCTGGGATATCCTGTAGGATGTTCCTGCCTCATTCCTGCATTTCCCATACACATCCATCTCTCATATCCTAGCAGAGAACTAATAAGCAGCACCAAAATGTGAGACCTGAATTTCCTCAGCAGGTCTGAGTCAGGTCAGATAACAGAAGAGTTCTGCATCCTAGTGTGGGATGATGGATTTTAGCAACCTCTTAGAACATGCCTCCCTTACATATGTTAGTACCACTGAAGAAGGACCAAAGGAATGGGGAAAAGCCAACTGGAGAGATAGAAGAGAATTTTAAAATCCACGAAGTGGTTGGATGGTGGTTAATGGAAGCTACATAAGTAATTTGCACATCTAAGATAACAGTTTGTCCATCCATCCACTTCTAACAAGAGAGAAAAGTGCCACTTTTTAGCTGAATAATATGGCTAGACTTTTTTTTTTCAAATGTGTGCCACCTCTGTTTCTAAAAGTACTTATTTATCTAGAGATAATACAGATGCAGAGATTGAAATAAAGGAGTGAAGTAAGCTAATAAATGACAGTTTTGCAAAGCAGCATTTAATGTGTGCATTGCTGTAACAGGACTGTGCTATTTTTGCCTCTGCATAGGCTGCTTTTGTTTTTTATGTTGTGCATTTAATAATTCCTCAGTGTTTCAGAGTTAAAGGCACTGAAGTTTGTGGCTGTTCAGCTTCAGAAAGTTTTATGGGATGTGATGCTTGAACGCTGCTGCTCTGTTACAAAACAAACAACTTTGTTTTCAGTCACATTTAAGTGTCTTTAGAACAGAAGAGGAAGACATGTAAGAGACTCAAGGAAACTACAGGTAGCATTCGGATGAGTTTACTGGCAGGATCTTTACATTGCAGTCAGGGGTGTGATTTGCAGCCAGTAAAGTTGAAGTGGTTCAAGAGGTTGTTCAGCGCTAACACCTTTTAAAGCTTGGAAGTATTTCTCCAGAGGAACACTCTTCCGGCCCTTCTGGGGATTGGTTCTCCACCTAATATAGTCTTTGATTATTCTATTGCAGCTTTGCCCATCCCTTGGATTCCTCTAAAGTAGTAGCCTGCGTATACTGCTTTATTTGGTGTCTCTAAAGAGGCAATGGCATTGTCTCATTTGCCTGCTGCGTCATGGGCTAGTCAGAGAAGCCTCCTTATGCATATAATTTATTCTGCCAAATGAAAGAGTTGAGATTTTGATTACCTGAAACAAGTTTACATAGGAAAGTAAGTTGCACTCTCTAAAGAGCCTGCTTTACAGCAAAAATACTTCTAACACCTGAGCAGAGTGAGACTGGTATGGTAAATTATTCATCTTCTGGGCTTTTCGTGGACAATTTCCTTTTGGGACTATATTCTATCTTTTGGTTTGAGACAGAATCTCTCCTCTCCCTTGTATTTGCTTGGTTCATGTTGGTAGTGCAGTGCAAATAAAGGAAGCAGATATCCCCATGCCCACCCCACTGTGCACAAGAAACAACCCATGTTCAGTGTGCAAACACCTGTACTGGTTGTCATAAACTCCGTCAGGGTTCAAAATCT
>VZRN01002716.1:262201-287486 GCA_013397935.1 Dasyornis broadbenti | reverse complement strand
CCCCCCCCCCGCTTTTAGCAATGTAAAATTGGCTCCTGGACTGATACTTATCACACCAGAGAAGAGTTTAAATGTGGTGCCTTGGTCCACTCTCAGAAAACCCTATGGCATCATGTTTTACTGCAGCTGTGCTTTTTGTGGCTTCCCTCCTATTTCCAGTCTTGGTTGATGCAAGCTGTTAGTAAATATAGCAGTAGATCCAGAGCTTACTTTCTAAAATTATCAGAAGTAGGAGCATTTGCTTTTCCACTTATGCCATTTCATATAAGCTAGAGAAATACATCCTTAAGGCTTATTCCTTCCTCCAGAACCATCTCTTCAAGTAAGGTGCATAGTTGACGCAATAAAGTAATGTACCATGCTGAATTGAAAGGATTGCATCCATACCCAGTAAGTAAATCTTATTCCAGTAACATTAGTAGACCCAAACTGTTCTTTTTTGAACAGAAACTGAGGTTTGGTATAAAATCCACTCACAAGGTGAGTTGTTGGGGTTTGAGTTCTGGGTTTTTTGTTTTGGTTTGCTTTTTTTTCCTTTTGACTATATTTTGTCCTCTGGGTTTGCAGGTTTGAGTCACTTCTGCCAACTTACTTTCTTTCTGAGACATATCAAAATACTTTCCAGATAAGTTTCCCTTCTGATGCATGCTATGCTTGTCTTTTCAGGAGTTTCTTCATTACTTAATTGGTACACTTCTGCTTCTCATTGGATCGATTGTAGCAGCAGCCAAGAGTTACAATATAACTGGACTTGTGGCTGGAGCGGTAAGACTGTGTTTATTAGTCTTGACACTTTTAAAATTGCAATATATATTAAGTAGGCACTGGAAATCTATCACTTGACACTTACCTTGCTTGTGTCTTGGTTTGGTGAACAACCTTCTAGCTCATTTCAGTGAATGTTCTGTAACACAGTGACAACAAAAATATTTTGTTGTCAGACACCAGACTCACCACTAAAGTTGGTAGTCGTCCTGTCACTGTTGAAACCAAAGGCTTCTGCTTTAACTCATAGGAACTAATGTGTTTAGGTGAAGAATTAAGACAAGTTTTGAGAAAAGATTGTTGTAGCAGCTGGAAATTGCCTAAAGGGTTTCACCCCCATCTTTGGCTTTTGACACCTCCTGCTCCTGAGCAGGGCCCTGTTCAAGATAATTTCTCCTGAGCTAAAACCCACTGGAGGCCTGTTAAGATCCGATTATTAAAGGTTCTTAGAAATACCTCTGCCTGAATTGGTACAAACAAGACCATATGCCAGTCAATAGTATAGGTTTTATTTGGTAGTAAATATGAGATAGAGAGAGAGAGAGAAAGAGAAAAGAGAAAAATTGGGAAAGGTGTGGGAGGACAGAGAGGGGCAGGGACAGGACAAAAAGAATATCACTGCTTCATGGGTCCCACTGGCGTCCTGATGGTCCTCTTCAGCTGGTCTTCTCGGTGGTGAAGGTCCCCTGGAAAGCATAGAATCCCATGGGTTAATATATGCTCAGGCCAGTTGGCAATGTCCAGGCATGTCCCCCAGGGGGAGGGGTCAGTCTCTTGCAACAGTCTCTGGATCTGTTGCATCACATGCAGTCCTATGGTACAAGGCCTAGCACTTTGGGGAGTCTTCGATGGATTATGACACCCCCTCAGCTGCCTCTCATGTGAATGTCTTGTGGATGTGGCCTGTGGGATTGGGGGCTCCACAGCTGGGCCAGTTTGCGTAAGGGAAGATGGGTGTTTATTGCCTCTAACCAGAGGTTATACCATGCACCCGAAACCTCTTCCTCCCCCCTCAGCTTGAGGGGAGCCTGTGCAAACCTGGCTTTTGTGGGCTGCGGTCTCCCCCACCCCAGTAACTCAGCCAGAGATGATTCTCAGCGCAGCTGGTGAGTTTGGCCTTTTGTGGATGCGTTCTTTTCCCTCAGCCTGAGGTGACCGAACAATAGGTTTCCCTTTATCTAATCTCAGCAGTTTGACTTTCAGTCCAAAGTCCCAGTCAGGTATTTTCAGGGAGGTTCCTTTGGTTGTAGCTTCTTTATACCATTTTTGTTATAATGAGCAAAACTTTATATCAATGTTTGAGGCATGAACTATTTCAGTCTCTGACAGGCCCCTGAGCTGACTTACTGGCAGATGCTCTCTGCCTCTGTTGGCTAGAGGGCTTTACAGAGAGAGGCATGACTTGAAAGTGTGAGTTACAGTATTTTCACAGCAGCAGAAATGCAACTCTTCCAGAATAAAGAATTACTTTCAGAGAAGTAGTCCTCATAATGCAAACAGATTAGAAGACCTACCTGACTTGTTTATTTGGCAGACAGCAGGGAAAGACTTGTTTGAATGGGGCAGTAAAAGATCAGTAAGCAGAGGTGCTAGAAACAGTGGTTTATTTGTTGCAGAATCCTAGTGAGAAGTTTACAAGTTGAGACTCCATACTGCTGTCCAGCTTTTTCTCCCTCCTTGTGTATGACTCTTGGTCTATCTTTCAGTCATTGTTTTGACAAGACATAAGCTGCTATTATACCATGGAAACTTCTGATTTTTTAGTCTTTTGGCAGAATGGAGTAAAAACACCGACTTTTTTTGGGGTCCGCTAATCCCATAAAATGTGTAGCTGAATATACAAAAGTGTCCATACATGCATGGAATATGTGTCATCTAATGCTCCATAAGTATTTGTGGTTTGTTTGTTTTCTCATCCAGACTTTCGGGTTCCTGGCTACAATACTTTGTATTATAAGCATGTGGTCATCCTACAAGGTTTCGTGCATCACAGAGTCAACAAGTAAGTATCACGCTTAGTAACTGTGCTAGAATGCTTCCCAAAATGAATATTTATATTTTCTGGCACAGGGCTGTGTCTACCAGGAAGGATTTATTAATGCCCTGGTTGTTGTTGCTCAAAATTACTCAAAAAGCAATAATTCCAAATTTTCCATCATCACAGACATAATCACAGCTACTGACAGCTGTTAACAACTACAAGAGCAAAATAACTTGCTTCTCGCAAGTAGTGAACATAGCAATGCTTTCTTTTTTCCTCCCCCACCCCTTACCAAAAGAAGGTTTCCAATGTGTTGCTTAATAAATTGGATTAATTCGTTTGTGACAACACAAGTGACACTATCTTCCTTTTCAAAGATGCATCTGTGTGACTCCATCATCTATGCAAGACATCTGCCTTACAAAACAGGATACCAAAGTGGAGCATCCACTACTGAGGAGAAAGCCATGGATATTTTGTTACTAGCCTGGACAAACTGGTAGCCTTGAAAGATCCACTTGAATGCCTATGCAAAACAACATTGTGAACCAAAGTTTACTGCTCACCCGACCCAAAGAAGTTTATAACAGAGAACCTGCTTGTTTCAGAGGAAGACAACTTCTGTCTCACAAGCTGGGCTATGGTCATTTCCAGCTATTTGCAATAGGTGTATTTAAAACTCATTTGGACAGTCATTTGGTTCTCCTTTCACAGGGATAGAAAAATTGCTTCTGATTTCCTCCATCTGTTTACACAAGGGAAATCCTGCAAATTCCTACCTGATTCTTAACCTCCAGGATTGTTTGTTTAACAAAGGAACAGTTACAAACTCATTTGTGCCTGGATAAGCTGACCCAAGTCTTTGTTACCTCTTTCTATCAGAACTGTGGACTTTTTCTAACATCAGGTCAGCCAGCATGAAAAATTATGAACTGCAACTTGAATACATCACTGCAAACACTCCCTCCTAGCCCCAACAGTACACGAGGAAATTGGGGATTTTCTCCATGAATTTTTAGCAAAGATTATTCTTTAAAAACTTCCCTTGCCAAATACACAAAAATATGTACCCTAGAATATATGTTTAATGTTTTGTGGGATCTTTTCTCTTTTTCACAGTAAGACCTCTTCTGTAGAAAATTTCTGCGCATTTGCCATAAATTATTCTCTTTGTAATTCAACAGTGTTTATGGAAAGCTCATTGTGAATGGAGCAATGTGCTTCTTTCTCTCTCTTACATGTGGTTTTGTCACTTTCTCTGCCTCAGCTGGAATCCATGCTCTTGGGGACTCTGCCCAGAGCCTGGACAGACAGAACAGTTCCGTTTTTTCCAACCTGGTATCATCTTGAAGTTTTATGCAACTTCAGCACTGAGATAATGCATTCTTGGCACCTTTGTCTTTCCTTTTGCAGTCCATCTCTAGTGAGCTGGAAATTCTTTGCAGGAAAAAAGGAACCATGGGCCTCTCCTCCTCCTTGGTGCTTTTCCTTTCATGTCTAGTTGTGAAGTAGAACTTGGTCTATTCTGTCAAGACAACTGCATGATGGTGCAGCAGAAGTTGGGTTTATACAGTTTACCAGGGACAGTCTGGAGAAAAAAGCATTTTCTGGCCTGCTATGTATTTTTCTATTTGTCTGAAATGCTGCATCAATATTGCTAAGTAATTTAATGGTTCTCTCAGAACATTCTTTTTGTGCCTCATAGCAGGTCAACATATATTGCTATTTGTTACCACATTTTTTTCCTCCATCCTAATATATGTATCTTCACTTAGATTTTTTTTTAACTCTTTGACAAGACAAAATTGGTCAAACGCTAAAGTGTCAAAAATTCTGAGTAAGTAAATGAAAACAACTGAGCAGATAACTGGAGAGGTAGGAATCTCCCTCCTCACAGTGCACAGTTTCTGTTATTCTTCTTGCTATTCCTTTTCAAAAGTGCCCTATTTAGAGCAACACAGAGCAGGAAATAACTGGAAAGCACAAAAGTCAGTTTTTAGTGGATGAAGGTCCATATGTTCACTCCACGATAAAGCGTTTTAACATTAATACAGAGGATTGTTCAAATAAAATTATATAACAGGCAGTTATAATGTTACTAATTTCATATTGGCTATTTCTTATTTCTTTACAATGTTCAACTTTGGCCTGCTTTTCTGCCCCGTACCTTCAGATGATATGTTTTAAGTCAGAAATGGGCCATTTTTTTCTTTTTAAAAAACTGAATTGAGCACACCTCAAAGACTTTCTGGCCTAAGAGAACAAATATTCTTTTCAGCTAGGATTCCACTGTCAGCAGTGGCAGTGTAGTTCAGATAGTTCAGGATTCCTTGCCCTGCCAGCACAGGACCAGTCAAATGGCCATACGTGACAAGGGACTTCATTCTTTGAGTGAAAATACCTGCAGAAAAAGGAACCCCCACACACGTGTGTCTAATTTTTTGCAACAGGGGTGCTTGATCACCAGTCCTCCTGCCAAGACTGACTTAACTACAGTTTTTGAAAACCAGCACTCTGACTTTAATTTGGACTGATATAATAGATATTTGAGAATACAACCTCTTCAGTTCCCCTGGAGGAAAGAGACTGTGCTATTTCTCCTTTTCCTTCTGAGGTATCACCTTGGATTGACAGTAGGAACCTTCCCACACACTTTAAGCCCACTTGGCAATCCTGTGGGAAGCCAGTGTTCTGCTGCAGATGGTGTGAATGCAGCTGAGACCTCAGTGCTTAGGTGGCAGTGAGGAGAATCACCTGCCAAGGATTCGGGCTGGAGCCTGAGCTTGCTCTGCAGAAAAGGCTGTTTCCACTTTCTCCTGAAATCATGCCCCCTCTCCTGGCACTACATTAGCATCTTTTCTTCAGCCTCTCACATCACTCTGTCACTTGTCACCATATGGAAGAAAAGAAAGTCAGGGGGATTTTCAGGCAGTCTAACAACCAAAGAATTTCTGAACTATGTTCTGGGATCATCCAAAGAATATGTTTTGCTCTAAGTGCCCTTGTTTATACTGGATGAAGAGAAGTAAGTAACCAGTTCCCTTTTGGGTTTTGTGCCTATTGACAGGGCTAAAGTATTCCTGGAGCTTTGGCTGTTATTATAGTGCTGGGTCCATAGACTCACCAGATGCTCCTAATGCGGGATGCTTTCAGGCTGGAAGATTGACATCTCTGCTGCCAAAGTTTCCTTGCTTTCCCCAAATTCTCCTTGTGAAGCATGTCTACCAAGAAAAGCACAGATTCCCTGTTATCACCAGCTCCACCAGGGGCCTTTGAATGACAGCTCCATCTGGCAGGGAATTCGACACCTCTCTACTATACCTCTGCCAGAAAAAGTGTTTTAAGTTTCCTTCAGTGTCAACCTGGTTCTGAAAGCTCCATCTGTGTGCAGTGTCAAATATGGGATTCCAGCTGTTTTAGAAATAAACTCTGTTAGTTATTTGGGTGATGTGGAGAATCAGATTGTTGTCCTGTTCATTTTTTACCTTCTTCTACTACAGAAGTGACTTTCTCTCTGGGGGGTGTCAGAATACATCCTGTTACTGGAGGACCATAGGTAAGCACCACAGAAAAACCTAGTTCCTGCTGTTGTGTTTGGATGTGCTGATCTCTAGCTATCCCACCCAAAAGTTGTCCATCCTCTTCAGCTCCAAGATGAGTGTAGTTTGAGCTAACATACAGAGTTTGGGGTTCATTTTTTCTGAAAAATTAAAATGGAAATGTTGCGAGGAGAAAATTGTAAGTACAAACTGTTTCATACTGTGAGAAAACTGAAACCTCATGTTTGAGCTCTTGGGGCTTGAGATAAGTTAGAGAGTGAATAGTGCTTTTGTCAGATAGAAACTGGGAAAATGAGAAGGGGAAATGAAACGTTTTAAAAAAGAGGAAGGGTGGCTTTGAAAATCTTGAGGACCACAGTGCTGGATGAAGACACTATACATTATGTGACAGCTTGTATATTTTTTCTGTTGCTGAGCACTGGTTGCACTGTTTAGAAACAGTTCACTCTGTGGGGTTTAAAGGGGGTAGCAGGACACCCGGATAATGACAACTTGTAATGAAGTGTGTGTGTGGTGAGTGGGTGTCAAGTAGTGCTCCATGGAAGAAGACTAGGAACTTACTAGGACAAAAAGGAGCAGGAGAAAAGACCAGGTGCAAACATTGGTAGAAAGCTTATGAAGGGAGGAACTAATGTGAGTGCATTGTGCACTAATAGAAGTGGTGGCAGATATCAACAGTTTCTGGCTATGTCAGTTATTAAAGGGCATATCTGCCTGGAGTGACAGAGAAGTCTCTTTTCTGTTTGCCTGCTCTTCATAACCTATCTGGGATTTTCATGTTCTGGTAAAGCTGTGGGAGGATGCGTGAGACCTGACCTTAGGCTGTGGAACGTGGCATCAAGTTGCCATATGCTCTGTCCTGTTCAGCTTAAAATTGCTGTGGACTTCACCGTCCCTAGAGACAGCATGGAGCCAAATGCTGCTGCTGAGGCTGGGTGCCAGCCAGGGGCCTTGGCCATCCCTGCAGCTTGGGCAAAATACAGACCTACTGTTAGACTGAGTGCCATCAGAAAGCCAAGGAAAGCTGTATTTATGCATCACTGGGCCCTGCTGGGCATCCTGGAGGTGATGCTGGTTGTGTGAGACAGAGAAAAGTGGGTACAAGAGAAAGGGAGGCCCACATCCTGTTCTTTCTGCCTGCAGAGATTTACACCTGGGTGGCAGGAGAGAGCCCTCTCCACAAAGCTCCAGGGTATTCTTAAGCAATCCACCTGTTTGGGCTGTTTCAAGTTTCATACTGGAGCCAGTGAAAGCACCATGCCCTTGCCTTACCTTTTGCTCCTCTGCAGATGCACAGGACTGCACACTTGGGAGGCCATCCTGTTGGGAACAGGTGGCTCTTGGTTCCAGTCCCTGATCCCAGGGCTTGTTTAACCCTGCTACATTGGGAGCAGGTCAGAAAGTGGCACTAGTGCTTGTTATCTTCCTCTCCTGGAGAAGGACGATTACTTTTTTTCCAGCACAACAGCCACTGGAAAACAGGAAAAGCAGTAAGTGCTGTTGGCTGCTATTTTATGTCCTTTCTAGAGGTCACTGATTACCCACAACTGGCTACTCCAGAGTTTATTTCTGTTCTGCCTGTCCCTGAGCCCAGTCCATCAGCCTCATCTGGTCCCCAGGGTCAGCAATCTGGTTTCTCTTGGCAAGTATGGCAAGATGTACCGGTGTTTGTTACTAGGGACTGATCAACATACAGTGGGGGTTCCCACCATTGAGGAGCTTGCATGAAAGTTTAAAAAAAAAGGGCCATATTTCTAAAAAACCGATTTATCCTCTTCTTATCTCATATCTGCACTGTTCTACTGTGTAAATGACTTGCTAATTTATTAAGGATCAAAAAGGCTCTCATCACCTGCCTGAACCAGTCCCTCTGCCTTGGGGCAGTTGATAAAAAAAAAAAGAAAATCTTTCTGCTTTTTTGCCCTTTAGCAAACCTCTGCCTGTGCTGCTCTGACCGTGAAAGTGAAGCTCTCTGGCCATGCCCAGAAGCAGCACTTCATACAGGTAAGAAGATTGAAAGTTAGGAAAAATTTAAAAAAAAAAAAAAAAGAAGAAGAAGAAAACAATAATTAAAAGAGTTGCAACATCACAGGAGTTTCCTGCCTCAGGGGTGAGGTGGCTGCCAAAATGAGCTTTCAGTTTTACATGGAGGCAGAATTTAGATACCAAATCCTTGGCATTGTTCTGGCTTAGTGCTGTGAAAACTTGGCTTTAAGATTCCATTGTTGGAATAGTCAAAGGCACAATTTGACTGCGGTTGCTTGTAATGTGCTGCAGTGGTATGATACGGAGGGCTCATGAAGAGGCGGCTGAGAGGGACCTTGCCTTTTTGTGTGGTGATGGTGAGGAATGAGGGCAGAGCTAAAAAGGAAAGTGCAGATGAAGGAGATAAAATCAGGGGGTCACTGCAGAGTGGCAGCACTACCCGATCTTTCCTGAGGGAACAGCTCAGAACAGTGCTGTTCCTTGGATTAATACTTTTGTATCAATCACCACCTCCAGCAGCACCTGGTTTTTCGATATTGCTGAATTACAGTGTTACAGAAAGGCGCATAAGTGTTTTCAAAAGCAGTTTTGTCACTGGGTAAATGCTGGGTCTCAGGTGAGACGTGTTTGAATGGAGTATATCCTTCAGAGCACTAGCCATCCATAAAGGTCAGAACTTTTGAAGCAGAAAAAAGGATTAGGGCATAGTTAAATTTACTTCAATTAAAATTCATTTTTTATAATCCTGGCTTGGACTGAGTTGAATTCAGAGTGCCCAAGATAGTGTAGATTTCATTTATTGCTCTTTAGATGTTTGCAGACCTAGAATGACAGCAAGACACAAAGCAACCATTTGAAAGGAATAAACTGCAATCTCTAAAGCCTTAGCAAAAGAGCAGCAGTCCTGCCCTCCTCACCATGACAAGTTCTGCCTGCAGTGTGATGTAATACAGGAATGTCCGGATGTCCTGGTGCCAACACTCAGTGCTGCAAAGCCCCCAGGTTACTCTGCCTGGCCCTACAATGATTTCAGCCCTACCTGGTGCACAGCAGCACTGTCACAGCCATTTTTGCAGGAGACTCCAGACAGGTGGAGCCATGCAAAGGCAGGCAGGCAACTGTACAGCAAGCCAAGCACCTGGGAAAAAGATGGAATAGCACAGAAGAAAAGGAGCAGGCTGAGTGCTCCGTGCTTGCGTATGTGCGTATGTGCAGAAAACCAGTCCTGTGTGGGGGTGAAGGAAACACCTGTGTGTTTCTGTGGCCAATGAAGAGGCTGCCAGAAAGAGAAGGAGAATACACCAGTTCTTGAAGCTCTTGAATTCATGTTTGTGAGTGACGTGGTAGCCACACAGGGTGGTGGGGCATTCCTCCCCGCCAGGGGAATATCCCCAGGCTACTGATGTAGAGTCAGTGCTAAATTAAGTATGTCTGAACCACTTGTTCTTTTCTTACATGTTTGCACTTGTGTAGAAAGAGAAACACAGACAGGTAGCCCTCTTAGCACAGGAGGAATTGTAACAAAAGGAACTTATATGTGGGGAAGAAAGCTTCACAGGTGTAGACTTGGAGGCATATAACCCTTTGGCATACAAGGTCAGACTAGGAAATTAGAGACAGCACTCATTCTGCACTACTTTTACAACTCAAAGAGAGTAAATATCATTCTCCCACGAAAAACCACAGTGTATCTTGGAGACTTATTTGCATGGGACTAGCCTTACTACCCAACCACTCTCCCCTGCACACCCAATGAAGAAAGAGAAAGGCAAGAGTGAATCACAGCAGTGACTCAGTGCAGGAGTTACCCTTTCCCTCTGATCCACCCTCTCGATGTGCCTCTTCCTCCATCAGCTACCAGGGCAGCTTGGCTTCTCAGCTGGTGCATCTCAGGGTAGAGCTGAGGAGACACCGTTTTTACTTTCCCATGCGGAGCTGGGGCAACACTCACCTTTTAATTGTAGTATCTTTAATTCTTGTATCTCAGTACTTAACAGAGCTGATGCTGTAGCTGGGTGGATGGGAAGGGACCAGGCTAGGAGTTTGGTATCACCTCAAAGCCTGTAGCTAGCCAAAAGCACCCATTTGCAGCTTCCTTCTATTGCATCAGCAAGCCAGCTGTGATGGCAGGGTATGATTCCCCTCCTCCCCCTGCCAGCACACACAATTACACTAACACAACTTTCCTCTATTATAATTATTGGGGGTTATATGAAGTGGACTGATGCTGGGGGTTTGTACCATGAATTACAGTTCTGCTGGTGTAACAGCTCCTTTTAAATCAGAAGTGCTTTGTCCATCTAGCACAGTCTACTGTTATTGCTACATCTGTAAATCACTCAACATAAAACTTAATGATCTGCATCCCCCTTTTCCATGAACCCCTGCCAAACAAGAGCACAATGCTGCAGCTGTAGCTATTAAGCTATGGTGGCAGCAGAGCACTTCATTAATACCTCGTGCTCAGCAGTTTGCAATGCATGAGAGCTGAATAATTATGCCCTTGTTACCCTCAAATGAGAGGCACAATTGCCAGAAACAAGCATTTACAATTAAAAAAAAACTGTATCAAGTCAAGGACAACATTGGTTCATTCATAAAACAAGCCTTTCTGAGCAGAAGGACAATTGAGGCAGAAAACAGGCTTACATTATCAAGCCAGTTGTTTCTAGGGCTGTATTGTACCTCCTCAGAAAGGCCTCTAAAGCCACTTTATCCCAGCTGTTTTGAGAAACTGGCAGGCAGAAATTTAGCCAAAGCTCTTGTTGCTATGAGTTGCACTGATAGAGAGGCTTAGTTTAGATTTGAGGTACAGGAATGGGAAGCAGGGCTTTAGCAATGTTTCAAAACCCAGTGCTCTGAAGCATTTGAAACAACAGACAGGCAAAGGAGACTAAACATAGGTGTTAATGAAAACAGGAATTATGAGTCTGTCCTCCTTGCTGAGGATGCCTTGCTGCTCACACCAGGACAGCAGCTCCATACCTTTGGTTAGTGGAGTGCAGAGACCATAGAACAATTAAGTAACTGTCCCTTCCTCATCTACAGCTCAGCATGAGCAGGGACTTCAGAATCACATCTGTACCGGTATTTCTGGTGCAAAGGAAGTAGTTAAAAGGAGAGCTGTAGTGCAGACAGACTTGTATTATTTTGAGCAACATCGCACCATTCTCTAAGCAAGGGTAAAGCATATGGTAATAAAAAATTTGTTATGCTTTTTGCCTTACAATAGTATGCTTCCTGTAAGTCCAAATGAGGACTGCAAAGAGATCTCTGACCTACACCACTGCAGATTGTACCTGCCTTCATGCAGCACATTTAGCAGTACATACCTGACTGGGTATTTGCTGCCCCCATCTGGCTGCAACATGAATGATGCTGCAGAAGAATGTGCTTGTGCTGTCACCCCCTTGTGAAGCCTGACTCTCACCTCAGACTTGCCAACTTCAAAACAGGCAAGTCTGGTTTATTTTCCCACCAATAATTCAGCCAAAAGATAATAGGTCATAAGAAACAAACTGAGTAAGTGATCAGGGCACGTGGGCTGGTCAAAGCAAGTTTCACTGGGATGCCTGGAGAGGACTGGAATTGCAAGAAGTCCTGTCTGGCATGCTTTACGGCTATGGTTACCAACATTTCTGTTTGTGGGCCCTGATTTTTTTCCATCATGCATAATTTTCATTTTTGGATAATAATGTTCCCTCATTTAACTTCCCAAGAGTCCAGGAAATGCTGTTACGCCCCACTCCATTCATCTCCCACCCAAGATCCACAGACCTTTCATTGAAAACCACAGTGTAGTACAGACCGCAGAATTCTCCAAAGCTGCAGTGCAATATTGTAAGTACAGGTGTTGTCATGCAGCTGAAGCTCAACTTGAATTTTTAAAAACATCCATTGGCAGGTTACAAAACACAAGGAATACAAGTAAAACCCTTTCAAACTGCTCAGGAAAAGTATCTCCTTGGGACAATATTGATGAGATTGTATTGCCAAAAATCCTTCAAACTACATAGTGAGAAATAAGTAAAATATTGGAAACAGTATCCTTAAAATGCACAGTTCAATTTGTAGCCTGGCACTGACAACAGTGGGGCATGGGGGCTTTAGTCCCACTGGAAACAGAGGTGGGAAGAGGATGGAATCCTTCTGACAGAATAATTTCAATCACAGGATCATCTTTGCCCTCTTGTGGGCCAACTTCTCACCTGCAGCTTCTCAGCAGGTTCCTGTGCAGACGGCAGGAACAATGCAAAATACATTTCCGGCCTTCCTTGTGCTTCCTTCCGCAGGTGAAAAATAGCTGCTCTGAATCCAAGGACCAGTCACACCCAAAGCCCAGCCAAGCAGTGACCCTTGCTTGGCTCCTGCACAACAGCAGCTGTGTGAGCGAGCAGGCAGCTGGTCCTGCTCCTCACTGTAAGGAGAAAGCCCATCCCAAACACATCTGTGCCTTGAACAAGGGATGGACAGACAAAGGGATCAGGTGTGCCTGTGCACTCACAAAGGAAAACTGCAGACTACCAGCACTTATTCTGCCCTGCTGCACTAAATTCTGGTAATTTACAGTAAACCGACTTGAATTACACTCCTGAGAATGGGGTTGCAATTCCAGCAATAACACAACAAACTGTGTGGTCATGCTTCATATTATTAAATCTAGTATTTCTGAATTGATTACTCATAGCGTAAAATCCACCACTGACATACCTTTCTAAAACAACATTTTGCCTTGATTGTTTTCTTGCATCTAGGTAATTAAAAGCATTTCATACCTTTTTGTCTTTTGAATCCTTACAATTACACTCATGTCTGGAAACTTCATCAAAGAAACAATTTCATCTTTAATGCTACAAAATAAAGAAAAATATACTGTGGCATTCCAATTTCTGTGCCAACAACGAAGGAAGTGTCATTCTCCTCCTGTGTACAACATGATCACCAGGTAATAAGCAACCTGTAGGATTATGAAACAAAAAAAGTGCTCCCCAGCCAGAATGCAAAGCTTGCAGTTTGCCATCTTTTCCTCACCCCCGACCACTGACAATCAACCAAAAAATCTTTGAAGGATCAAGCAGCTCTCTCTCAACCAAGTAAGTCAGTGATCCACATTTTTCTACACCAGAATAAATTACTTGCTTTCGACACCTTTTGTTAGGTTGTGCTCCTTCCTTTAGCAAGTCTGCCCCTTTATTTTTTTCAGTTCCATGTAGTCAAAACAATAGGAAGCAGCACCTGGATTATGCTTCTCACAGTAACCTACAGACCACGGTATGTAAAGGGTACTGCAGACTACTTTGGCTGGACCCTATGGTCAGAGGCAATACTGACCTTATCAGATCTTTTTTCCTGGGAACTTCCAGTGAGAATATCCAGCTTTGCAAATTGGACCCTCTTCCCCAGTAATAGGCAAACACAATGCAAGCTCTTTCCTCCAAACCAGGAACAAAGAACGATGTTATTTCTTATGGCTGGCTTAGGGAGAACTACATAGCAACACCAAATCATAGCAGCAAAACCAAGAAACACTGAAGTTATTTACTAAATCTTTATTTTAAAAAATTATTACAAAATATTTCATGAAGTTCCTTAGATCAAGAAAACATAATGCATTAAAAAAGATCACAAGTTTAGAATGATAAAAAATATTTAAGCATTTAAAAATTATTTAGATGAAAATTCAAGGCAACACTGGAAACAGAACTATATATTATCATCCTGATTGAGTAATAATTAAAAATCATTCCAATTCTTAAATGTATTAATAGTGATCTATAGTTCTGTCCAGCATAAAATTTAATATCCAGAGAGCTGCTTATGTTTACAGCAATAGACAAAAAAGAGATGAATTTCCATCTGAAAGGCACTATCAGCATCTTGATTCATTACAATTTTACAGAACCTTTGAAAAATTTCACAAAGCATTTCCCTTCAGTGTAGAAAGCTTGGTATTTTTATTGCACAAATTTGAACGAGGATCAACCATGAACAGCCATTATGCAAAAACATCTTGTGCTGAGCTCTGAGAATTGCGTGAGATCGCTCACTGCTCTTTCAGGTTGGAAGGTGCAAAGGTAGAACTCACTTGTAACAGACTACAACCCTTCCCTGCTCTTTTAGAGCACAGACAACAGGCAGTAAGGCACAGTTCTTTCTCAGAACCAAAGGGCCCTGGTAGCACTGTGATTTTAATGTGAGTTAAACGTCAAACACAAAAATTAACATTCACAATCTACACAATGCCCAATACAGATCTTAAGAGCAGAACCTCACAGTCCAGCCATTAGACAAATCCTCACATGTCCTGGAGAATCCTCTCCACTGATTCTCAAGGCACTGTAAACAAAGCCTTGAAAGTAGGTGCAAAGCCTTTAAATACTTTTGGACAGGCTCAGCTGGCAAACACCAAAGCTGAGTGTCCGAGCAGGCTCCAACACCACTGCCAAGCACTATAGTGAAGAATGGAGAAGACAATCCCCAGACAGATGTACTGGGCCAGTCGCTTCTTTCCAACAGGTTTTACTACCAGTTAAGATGTACAGTGATGTTTACTTTGCAAACAGAAGAAATTTGAGGAAGTTGTATCTAACAGCACTTCTGCCAGAGCTCCCATCACTCTCCTGAACAATCCCTAATCCACTTAAGCCAAAATCAACCAACTTAATGGAAGCAACTTAAATAGGTGGTTTAAATAAGGTCAGCTGATTTCATCAACAGCAGGCTGGGAAACAAGCAAATGGCTTGGGGTCAAAGCACTAGGGGTAAGAGACATCCAGCCACACACACAGAGCTCCTGGAGAACCAGACATTTAATCCAGCTCCAACAGCACTCTCTACGATCAGTCCAGTTAGGAGACAGACATTTAAAGCCAGCACCTGACACCAGAAGCATCAAAGAGGCATGTCAAGACTGGAGACCAGTCTGCTCAGTCACTGCAGCAAGGAAGCCTCTCCCCCACCTTGACTGGGAGGGCAGAAGAGCTACGAGTGATAAGGAAAGCTAGGATATAGGAAGCTGATAAAGCAGGTAAAAAAATAACCTCACAGAAGCAGAGAACAGTACATATGCAAGCAAATCTGCTTCTCAACGATTTTAAAACAGAGCAAGAAGAACATCTAATGAGGTGTAAGGATTAACAGCACCACCTTGCATGTTAGCCAACAACTGGAAGCAACATTTTAGCAACTGCTTTAAACCTATAACCATTATGTGACTTGCTTCTAGTAACTGCTATATGACAGACTATTGCCAGGTAAACTGCCAAGGCAGGGAGATGACTTTACACATCCCTTTTGGTGCCAGTATCTCCAGTTCAGGAATGGACACAGTAACATAGCCCTTAGACGGGGAAAAGCCTATAGAAAAACCAAAACCCAGACCTCTATTAACTTACGTCAGGCTGAGGAAAAAAAAAAAAAACAGGAAAAATTACCTCAAGGTGAAAGTTCTGTCATAGTGCTACATGGCTTAATAAATACTAGCAGCACAGTGTTGCTCTTACACTATATTTACAGCTACTAATTACAGGTAAAGATTTAGAGACTACAGACATTTTGGTGTGGAAATAAATTCAGTACAACTCTAGGCAATAAAAAGAAACCAAAACAATACCACTGGAATGTTAATCATAGAGGCATGGTCCCCGAAGTAAGACATTGTAGATCAGAGTGGAGATATTTCTCATTATGGATATTTTATATCAACACTAACATCAAACATCTCTAATTTACCCAGTTATCAGAGACAGCCTACAGCAAGCACTGACTGAAATCAGGTTTCAGTGCAAATGGACACTAATAAATACAAGGGAAAAAAAAAAAAAAAGCCAGCCCAAAGAACACTTCTTCTTTACAACATGGGAAATTCTATGAAGGAAAGTATGTCTTCTACGCATAGCTCTGAAACCAAGCTACAGCTTTAACTTGGTGCTTCACATCACCTGGCAAAATTTTACATCCTCCAAGCAACGTATAGTGTTAGGCTTAAGCCTCAGACCATAGAGAGAGAACATCACAAGCTCACACTCATCAGAAAGTGGCAGCAATGCAAAAAAACCCCTTTGACCTGCTATTACAGTCCTTTGTCTTAAAACAGCTTCCTCTTCCTTTCCCAAATACAGCTCAGCCAGTTTCTGGAGGGCTTAGTCTCAATGCTGCCACAACAGGTTACAGGACTGGGAACATGCTAGACTGGGATATCAATGAAATGCAGTTAATGCCTGGGAGACACGGCAAATGTCATGAGCACTCAAACAAGAATTGTTTTTCCATAATCAGTTTTTTCTCATTTGCTTTGGTATTTTGGAACATCTCCTGGCTTAAAGCAATTTGCTCTGCTTTTGAAGGCTTTCCTCTTAAGTGAGGTGTAGCAGTCTTGCTTGTGCCTCAGACATCAGAAAAATGCTTTTTCAGCACTTCATTTCTTTTACAGCCATCAACATCTGGTCTGATTCATCCGTCACTTGTCCTATACGTATCCCATCAGCACTATTCCTTGCAGCCCTACAGACTGTTGCTTTCAAAACAAATCTAGGGTACAAGTGCTTATTTACCTGTTTACCAGCTGAGCTAGTCAGCAGCAAGAAGTCTCAAGCTACTTTCATATTTATAAACACAGAAAAATGGTGAGGTTCAGAACAATTCTGGCAAAACCTAGTATTATCTATGCATAAACAAGCTGCACATGGTATTAACCTTGCATGTAATATTCACCAGGGTTTGGGGTTGCTTCATGAAAATATTTATTCTTTGTCTTATTCCTCTCACTGCTGGCTTTTCAAGTTTCTTCCTGCAACTGTTATAGCTTTTGAAACCATCTGAAAGAAGATTGTGGCATACAAGTCCAAACTTTTACAATCATGAGGTACAAAACTGTCTCCTCAATATACCATCTACCTTACCCTCCCCATAAAACCCCTACAGTCACTCTACCATTAAACTGATCTCCACAGACAGAACTGAGACATAGGTATAGTAAAAACAACCCAAACCCCCTTACACTTGAGAATAAGTATTTCTGTATGGTTCCAGTCAGGTATCCCTTTACATTCAGTTTGACCAGAAAGTACAAAAATGAATTCTGCTGTACTAATTTATAACTTGCAGCAGAAGCATGTGGTCCATTAGTCCAGGAAATATCTTTAGGCTATTGCTCAGAATTCACGCCTCAGGTATTAACCTTTATTTGTCACCTCTGTCAAAATCAAATCAGCACACTGTTGTCCTGAAGTTATTCTATTTAGATCCAAGGTTTTTCAGTGCCTATCACCCCAGCAGGTGGCAGGGCCAGTTATTAAGCAGAACCAGTTACCTTAGAATATGATTATCAAAATGCCATTACCTGACCTAAGAATCCATAAAACTTTGTGACGAGCAATGCATATAAAATCAATTAGAATGAAAAACCAGAAATTGTTACCTACAGTGCACTGAAAGTTCATTTCAGTTTGTTCCAATTAAAAAAAATAAAATTAAAAAAAACAATTTCAGGAAGTTATCTTTGTTTATTCAATGGCTGATTTTCTGTGGCCGACGGAGTGTTACCAGGATTTTCAGAGCGTCCATCGACGTTTTGTTTTCGTCTGAGAATAAACTCTGTAACAAGTTCAGCTGCAAAGGCACAAGTTGCAAAAAATCCAAATACCTGTGAAAGTGACAGAAATATGTGATTTTAAAATGCATAAACAGTAACAGTATCCCAGTATTGTCTGAAGAGATTTGCTGGACCATTTTATATACATTGATAGCACTTATATATTAAGATTACAGTCCTCCTTAAATCAACAGTTCCATTTAAATTAGAAACAGATCAGAAATCATAATTCTAGCATATTTATTGATGAAGTTTTTATGGTTTTAATTCTTTTAATCAAGTGTAAACTTTATACTGTGTTCTAATCAACCTTTAATAGTACATGTGTTTCATTGTAAAATCAGTTATTAAAGCAGCATGCTATTGGTGATATAGCAGAGCATTTATCCAAGAAAGGGCTGCTGATCAAAGAGAGTAAATGAAGAAGAATAACACATGGAAGGAGAAGGAAGAGAAGATCTGCAGAGCCTGGGCCAGCAAGGCAGAATGAAATTACATTTTGTGAATGGCATTTCGTTACTAGCCATGGCAAGATGAGAAGTGGTAAGAAGGCAGCTTCTTTCAAACAAAGAAAGAAATATATGTATTATTCTAACTCTACCTAAACTTTACACAACTGGTTTGGACCAAAATAATTTGACATTATTAACTATTAAGTCACAGTAGTTTTTCCTGCACCAGAAAAAAAGGCAAACCTCAAACATGTTTTATACTCAAACTATGAGGTCTGAATAGATCTACAACACCAAAGATGACTACACAAAATTGTGTATCTCTAATAGCTGATGCTGCCTGCTGAACAGAATTATCTTGCTTTCTTTTCCAAATCATTTTTTGTCAGCCAAGAATTTTATCTTTTAAACTCACATATTCACAATTCCAAGGTTATTCAAAAGAAGTATTCAAACGACTAGGGAATTATGACATCCACAGCATCCCAAAGCTCCTTCAGTGCCTTGCCCTGAGCCTCCTCAGTGTTCCCTAGGAGATGAATGCCCTGTTGCTCTACTATTTCTGTCGCTGAGGAAACTGCTGTTCTTACTGTAGATTGTGCAAGTCAGTGTTGTCCACATGTGCTCTGTAATGCCTGGCAAAAGCCAGGGTTTCTCAATGACTTTGTGAGGGGGTGGCATTATGAAAGGACAATTGAGGAAAGACAGAAATTTCAGAAGCAGGGTATCAGAGAACTGGGGAGGCTTCAAGAGATGACAGTATTGAACAGCAAGACATGATAGGAAATAACACAAATTCGAAGCAGCAGGCAAAAGGTGAGGAGCTGCAAGTGCACACAGAGCATTCCAGCAATCCTGAGCAATGCCAGCTCTTTGGATTTCCTACAGTAAATTTCTGGAAGGTCTGAAACAGCTAATTCCTCCTGAAACATCACAATGAACCGAGTTCTATTCCCTGCCCAGTTTCTTCTCTGCAAATTGAGTGAAGTTTAGAAGGCAGAGAAATTAACATACCAGATAAATACAAAGTAAATCTTGACATTTTAAGACTTACACATGCAGTAGTTTCAACAGCAGAGCCAGAGCTGGTTGCAGAAAACACTATTGACGCTAACAGAAACCAGGCACCTATGACTGGCACAGCCCAAAAATTCTGCAAATATATGTATAAAAAGATATCATGTAATTGTAGATAGGTTACCTGAAAAGAATAAACTTCATAACAACAGCTGAGTTAACCTGCCTGTGAACTTATGTTTTGATATTTTGATACTAGTGGAAGCTTCAGAAAATACATTTTACAGCTACATTCCAAATGACATTCAACAATATCAGCTATTTAAACAGCATTATCAGCTGTTTAAAGGAGTCTGCCCTGTTTCTGTGTTTTTTAAGTATTTAATTAATTTCATCTAACTTTTTTTCACAATCAAATTCAAGCTCAGGACAACCACAGTTGCTTTATACCCTATGTAAAACATTTGGGAAATTAGAAAATTGTAAGTAAATGTGCTCATTCAAACCTTTTACTACAATCCCTTATCTGTACCCTCACATAAAGACCCTACTGTTTGCTCTGAAGGCAAACAGGAAGGGACACTCATGAGACAGAATAATGTTCCTACTGACTTTACAGAACAACTTGCTCTCACTGCTAGATCTTCTGATATATAAAACTATAAACTGTAATGAGCTATGATTATTGCCAAAAAGGAGGTAGGCTATACCCGGTAAGAAAATAGATAGGGTAAACTGATGAATTATAAGCACCATGCTGGCAGTAAACTCTATTCCATATACCTACAAATATGCAAGGTTATGCAGCAGTATTAGTAGCAATAAAGTGGAAAGACTTTTCCACACAAGCCCTAAAATTCTGCAGGTAGCCAACTTTGAAAAAGTTGTCAGCATAAAAGGAACTCTCAAAGTTTGCTCATTTAACTGCAAGATACTTTAATCTACCCTTTACATGGAGAAGAAAAGGAGATTCATTTTGCACAGCCTTTTTACTCTACATCAGTCCTTATGCACTTAGAAGAAATGGTTTGTTTAAAAAAAAAAAAAAAATTCTTACCAGTTTCTGCACTTTGTCTTTCCCCAGTGATTCATACGTATCAGTGCAATACACAAACAGAATCAGGAGGCTCAAAAGAAAGGCACTGCAGCTTATGAATTCAAAGAAGTAAAGTCCGTTACAATTGCTGCAATCCTCCACAATTTCTTCACAAATAACAGCAACAAAAGAGAGAATCTGTAAACAAATAACATGTTTGAGTTGGATCAAGTCTCTGTTATCTTCAATAAACAGACATCTCTGATACAAATATTAATAAAGTTAGTGTGAGGAAAATACTCAATCTACAAAAGGTTTGGTAAAATTCTGCACTATTTTCATACAGGCAGAAATAAGTATATAAAGACATAGTTTACACTTGGCTGGTAAAGGTGGTCTATAAAGTACACTCAGGTAAGCTGAGCACACTGCCAAACACGGGCTTCTTGATTAGACAGACAAGATTCCTGTCTTGTGGTTTTGTGCAACTACCAGTTGGAAGCAGACGAGGCAGCATGGAGAACACACACCCTGCAAAAATGCTACTGCTTACTACATACAGCTGCATTGTTTTAAATGTTTTTGGGTTGAGGGCATTGGGGGAAACTGGTCAGCACTGACACACTCAGCTACTTCCCTAAAAGTTTATAGCTGATGTTACCTCACTTCATAAAACTTCAGAGAAAGTCCATGTAGTCAATAGTTCACATGCTTATGACCCTGTAATGATGGAGGCTCATCTGTTCTTGTGGGAACTGAAACTTTACACTATGTTCAAGCTATGTTGGACAATATTTAATCTATGCAGAAGCTTATCTTCACCTTCCTGCCACAGTATGTCTTGAGAAAAGAACATGACAATTCCTGTACAGTCACCATATCCCTGCTGCGGGATTTTCTACTATTTTATTGTACAAGAAAGAATATTGCTTTATTTAACTATTTGGCATATTTTGGCCACTTCTTGCTAGTTTCCTTCATCCCGTAAAGTTGACATAGCTTTATAGTTCCTCGTAGTAAGGAGCTGACCAAATTAAAACAAAACCATGAGTAGAAGTCAGACTGGGACATAAAACTGAGACTGATAAAAGAATGACGACCATATTTTTAGTAAGAGTATGTGGGCAATAATGAGCTTGACAGTTCTTCATTAAAAAAAAAAAAAAATCTAAATCTAAAATTCAGAATTATTCTTGAAAAATAGCCACCTGTCTTCAGTTTCAGTTTTCTGACAGTAAAAACAAGAACAATTTAGCAGTAGGAAGTGTAAATTCCCCTTATTAAGCCAGGTCTCAGAAGGCCACTTCTAAGACTCGTGTTTTGGAAATGCAACAATCATATAAAGTAAACAGCAGCTCAGAAAGGAAAAGAACAGGAGCTGGGAAACTTCAGTATTACTATCAGGCCTCCACACGCTTCCTTTCTCTCCCACAGTGGCTGGCAACACAAACTTTTCAGCAGCTTTTGCACATAAACCAGTGAACTACAATGGCTGTCCAGAAATGTTTTGAACTCTGAATTTCCAGTTTTAATGGTTTTGTTTTGGTGTTTGGGGTTTTTGGGTTGGTTTTTTCTTTTTTGTTGTTGTTTGTTTGGGGGGGTTTTTTGTTGTTTTTCAGGGGGTTGGTGGTTTTTTTTCATTTCTAAACGTGCTTACAGCTTTATCCAATGACTTTCAATTTCACATTTTTCACAAGGTCACCTGTGAGATACATTTTCATGTACAGTGCTATTTCTTTTTATAAGCACTGGAAACTAAATGCCATCACTTTCACTTGGGCTGAAACACAACAGAAAGAAAATAAATCCATCCTTAAAAGAAAGTATATGTCCAGATAAACAAAACATGATCTAAGTAACTGAAAAAAAGCTTCTCCACTGAGTGTACAAACAAGTTGAAAAAAATCCCACTCAAAGAACAGCTATAAAGGGTTCAGTGTCAAATAATTGAGATTTACCAAGAGGAATCCTGTGTGGGACTTGTCCAAGTCAATATTCAATTTCTTTATTAATAATATAAGTAATAAAATAGAGTACATCAATAAAAAAAAATTTGGTTTGAAGAACTTTGAATAAGTGCTTTGATTAAGTTAGTGTATCAGCAGCACATTTATAAGATGCTAGAGAGCTCTGCTTGGGTTTCTTAACTTCCTCTTTGATATCACTACCAGGGAAAAAAATACTACCAAAAAAAAAAAAAAAAAAAAATAGTTTTAAACACCAAAAGCGTTACTGGAGAAGCAGTTCTTTTGGATTTTGTTTTTTTTCCATTTTGTTATTAGTCCTATCTGTCTGTACGTACACCAGAAATTAAACATCTTCATCTGTTGCTTACCAGAAAGAAATTGTTCATTGATACTGACATTACTGTTGGAAGTTTCTAAACAAGTGTCAAGTTTGTAAAGAAGATTTAACAATCGAAATGCTACAAGAGAATGCTACAAAATAGAGCAGATTAATGAACTTGCCAACAAGCCTGTGAAGATGCTCAGCAGTGGGATTCCCAGTACAAAATCTTCTAGTTCAGATGCGTACACATATTAATTCTCTATCAAGTCTGCACAACTGGGGCAACTATTGGACATGAACAGCTCAAAAATGAGCTGATGTTTAAGCCTGAATTACAATTTTCCTTTCCAGCTAGGGCAATTTTGATTAAAGTTAAACAATAGTTGATGACAATTCTTCCTGCTTTAGGTAAGAACTTGTTTCTATTTCAGTCTTGGCACAATACACACTGCGCCATTTACCTTTGTGCAGAATGTGAACCAGTCATAGACTAACAAAAACATTCCACCTATTTAAAAAAAAAAAAAAAAAACAACAAAACAACACTCTAGAAACCTGTGCAATAACATGCCTCCCAGCATCCTTTTGGCAGTCACATTTTCCTTTTTTCATTTGCTCAAAAGAACTGGCTAAAGTTACAATGTATGTCATTATTCACCTGAAGAAAAGTGTTTCTTAGGTCTAGAAGCCAGTTTTCTGCAGGTGATTTCAGAATATTTTATAAAACCCTTGATCACCTCTATAATGAAGAGAGCTCACTTTCTGATTGCAATACCCTGTTTAGCAGTCCACACAAGCAATTATCAGGGCATTAATCCCAGTAACAACAACTATTGTAACACAAAGCTAATAGATGTTAATGACCATCACTGGCAGTTCTAAAAATCAACACTTTCTCAAAACAGGAACCTTTTTCTTACTGCACAGACTGAGGCTTCCACCTTCAGGAACTTCTGGGGCTTGTTTAAAGCGTTTTGACTGAGCACTCAAGATCTGTGCATTTTGATAGAAGTTACAAAAAAGGAGGGGAAAATGTTGGAAATTAGGAGGATGAACAACTATAACTCTTTTTTCTTTTTCCACTCACTGACAAATGGGTGCAGGCCATAAACTGCTAATTACTTAAGAGCATATCAAGCAGCTATTCATCCTATTCATATTCATGTTTAGATTATGGATAATTTTTCTTCTACCTAGAAAGCATGTAAAATAATTAAACAGTTTAAGACTTTGGTACACCAGTAAATTCACCTATGTAATCACTTATTTTATTTTAGTCAATGAACCTACTTATATAAATGTTCTTCTTCTCAGAGAGCAGAAGCCAGCAGATCTTACTTTAATAATCTCCAGTAGATGAATCAAAAGTTTATGTTCTATCATATTTATTTAAAGCATTCTTGGGTGTAATTTTTTAAAACACTCTTAGAACACTTTATTTCTGGCAGTGGTACCATTAGCTTTAACCAGCACTGAAGAATATTATGTTTCTGGTTGAGGGTTTTGACTGCGTGCGAAATTAAGCTTAAAAACCAAATGTCCTCTTTTCTGCAATGGTGAAGTAATGAGAAAGGGTTAGAAATCACCTACAATTCCCATGAGCATGACACATCTGACTAAAAAGCCACTGTGTTGGCTGCAAAATGCACGCTGACACACATTCACAGTCAGCTGTCCTTTACCACCATGGGTTTCACTCCCTCTCTGTCAGTACTTAGGAAAGATGCTCCTCACATCCTTATCAGCAGTCACACTGGTACATTTTGGAAGAGCCCATCACCAAGCACAGAGCAAACAGGAGCTCGCACCAGGAGCCCAATTGCTTAATTCAGGAGTAACATAACAAGTAGTAAAAAGGCCGACAGAATATAAGCCTTTTATTTCCTAGTGGGCTCAGGACTGCCTGACATTAAGTGATCTCATGCAATGTGCCATCATCATTACACGTCTCTGGTGCAATTTTCACTACAAATCATAGGAGAAATGAGCTCCTTGATTTAAGCTCGGACAGCACAGAGTGACAGGCTTAGAACAAGCTGCAGGAGCAGTAGGAGAGGAAGGTGTAAAACTCATGACCCAGTTCTACTGCGCTGTCATGAGGTTCAACCAAAGGCTTCTTCCTTCTATTTTCATCCGATCTGTCCCTCAGAAGAAAACATTAAATTTCCTGTGAGGCTTCCCTCTGATTTTAAGCCAGAGCGGGTGGGTTTTAAGCGGCACCGAGCCTCGGGCGCACGACGCCGGCACCATCAGATGTCAGCACCTACTCCTGCAGCTCGGACATGAAGAAGGAACAGTCCCGTCACTTCCCCACCATAAACCACTTTGAACCCGCATTATAAGGAACCATGCCAGCTTTCCACTGAGCTACAAGTATGCACAACTTTAGTGACCCCATGCCACGTCCCAACTCAGGACACCTTCCCGGCGGAGCGAGCCCTTTCCGACCGGCAGAATCCATTCCCTCGAAGCCCGTGTCCGACCATCTTCCCAGCCTGCGCTGGTTCACCGAGTAGTTTAATTTTTAAGCGGCGGGAGACTGTCCTAAAGCCGAAGGTCATCACAACAAGCTCGTTTCCATCCCAGAGCGGGGCATCCCCGCCCCGC
>VZRN01002716.1:166136-261860 GCA_013397935.1 Dasyornis broadbenti | reverse complement strand
CAAACGAGGGGCGGGAGGGACCCGGGAAGGCGGCAGTTGCACCCGGCAGTTGCTCCCGGCGAGACAAAGGCGTTTCCTGCGGCGCGCACTAGCGCGCCCCCTGGCGGCCGCGGGCGGGAGCGGCCTGTGAGGGACGGCAGGGACTGCCTCAGGCCCGGTCCGTGTTCAGTTCTCTAGCTGGGGCTTAATAGGTAAAATTTACAAGATTATTCACTTTCCACACGAGATTACGGTATCAGAAGGAGGTTTTAAGGCAAAGCTTTCCCTGCTTACATTCACAGAATCAATTAGGTTGGAAAAAGCCTCTGAGATCATCGAGTCCAACCTATGACCAAACACTATCACATCAACCAGACTATGGCAATGAGTGCCATGTCCAGTCTTTCCTTAGACACTTCCAGGGACAGTGACTCTACCACCTCCTTGGGCAGCCTGTTGCAATATCTAATCACTTAGAAGAAATTCCTCCTGATGTCCAACCTGAAACTCCCCTGGCACACCTGAAGGCTATGGCCCCTCATCCTCTCATGAGAGAAGAAGCCAATGCCCACCTGGCTACAACCTCCTTTCAGGTAGTTCTAGAGAGCAATAAGGTCTCCCCTGAGCGTCCTTTTCTCCAGGCTAAACAACCCAAGCTCTTTCAGATGTTCCTCACAGGACTTGTGCTCCAGGCCCTTCACCAGCTCCATTGCCCTTTTCTGGACTCATTCCAGCACCTCAATGTCCTTCCTGAATTGAGAGGCCCCAAACTGGACAGAGTACTCAAGATGTGGCCTCACCAGTGCCAAGTGTAGGAGAAAAATCACTGTCATTGAAGACGTTCCTTGTTGTCAATGAGAGAAAACACTCATATCTCTAAGCCATGACTAATATACTCCCATACATCTGTCCAGATCAGCTTTTAAAAGAAGCTATAGGTTTTGGTGCCTACTAAGAGACTGTTGTATTTAAGCAAAGGTGTGTCACATTCCTTTCTATATGATTACCATATTATCCCAGAGCTATTATGGTCCTTCATAGTCAAGTTCAATTATATTTCTCTTGTTTAAATTCAAGGAAATAGAAGATTGCTATGGGTAGGAAAGGAGGAGATTTTCTTTCTTAACATTAGCTGTACAAGAACAGATTGCCTGCTTAGGGAACAGGTCAAGTTGTTTGGACACTGCCTCTCCCTGGGAAATGCACAGTGCAGAGGGGGAGTGTATACTACACAGCCCCATTAAGCTGGGGCTATTTTTAACTTTGCCAAGGAACCCTGTTAACTGGACAGATGCAGAAGTACAGGCCAGACAAAAGCAGCTGGGCCATGCTCCATGCTGAGTGTGGACCAGCAGGCCATGTGCCTGACTTCTCCTGGTAAGATAATATAAGCCAGTGGAAAATACAGTGTCCCTAGGCAGGATCCTATAGACTTTTCTGTGCCATAAACAATGTTTTGCTTCAGGAATTGACTTGGGAGGCAAAAGAGTAGAGCAAGTCCCGTGGTTCCCAAGGCATGGGAGTTTCCACTAAAACAAGTGAGGTATCATTATGGGTGTGCCCTAGCTTCTGCCTGGGATTGGGATGAGTCTAACATAGCTCTCTTGGCAGCATCCCAGACTACAAGGATGAGCAGGTAGGTGTAGTCAGGAACATTTGCTGTTTCCGCTTATAATTCCCCAGTGCCTTCAATACCTTTTTTCACACTAGTACATTATAAATAAGATTACATTGTGGAGGCTGGCATCTCTCTTCTGAAGGAAATTTCCTTCTCGTTTTCTTTTGTTTCTTGATAATATTTCACAACTGGCTAGTAACTCTAAAGCCACAAAGCATGTGTCTAAGCTATACTATGGTCTGATGAGGACAGGACTTAACTGAGACAGAAGCAACTGTCAGCTCCTTTGAGATGTTTGGTAGCATCTAAGGTTATTTTGCAGCCATTCCCTTATGAGTCTTTAGAAAATCTTCATGTGGCATTGCTAGATTATGAACACAGATATTAGTACTGAAGACAAATGTCTTGAGGACAGGCTGCTTTTCAAGGAGTCACAGAAACAGAAAACAAGTCTACAAAAGATAAAATAGATGGCATCCTCTTTCTAGTTTCTACAGTCTTTAAGTTGTTTTTCCTGTTCAGGCCCTCTCCAGGAAACACATATCAATGATGCATGAATGATAAAGGTTAGCTTGCCGTTTAAAGCCTAAGTTATTGAGGCCAATTTATTTACTTATTTATAAGAGGTGCAGTAAAGCTAGTAATGTGTAAGGCCACGTGACATAGAAGGAATGAAAACTTGACAACAGCATAGGAGTTGATATCTCAAAAATACTTAAAGTATGAAGTTGTAAATGCTTCTCTTCACAGAGATACAGCAGGTGTTCTTCACCCTTTTTATCAACACTAACTTTGAAGCACAGTATCTTTCCTTTAAAGAGGGAATCAAAACAACAGTTACCATAAATAAAACTCCTGTTAATGCAAATAACAGTACCTTGCTGGCTGTGATGTGATCTACAGCTATTAATTTCCTTTTGTTTATGTGCTACACCTGACCGTTTTCCAAAAAAAGAAGTCTTTCTTACCCTGCCACAGCATCTGCTAGAATGGCAGGACCAGAGCTAAAGGCAGGACACGATGGCAGAGAAGCAGCCCTGCAGTTAGATGCTGAGCTGTGGTAACATCTCCAGTCAGCCAGGCACAGAGTGGGACATCAGTGGAATCAGATTAGTGATGAGTGACCTAGTTTTCTCCCTCATTACATCTCCTCCAAGACACCCTCCATAGTGACCAAAAAGCAATACCAATTGAGAAAGCCCCCTCATTAGGGGAGCTTGCAGTGTATACAGTATAGCTATATGACAGTTGCCACTTCTTGCCCCCAATGTTGAAATAATTTCAAAAAGTGTGACTGCAGCTCCTTGAAGCAGTTGAGTAAACACCAGCTACTGCACTAAGGGGGATTCAGGCCACAGCTGCATCACTGTTTTCATCAAGAGAGCCCCAGTAGCTCTTTGGCACTCTCTGTGTGCTGTGTTACAGCGTGACACTAAAGCCGGAGTCCCTCACACTCAGAACTGGCAGCACTGGCCTCATGAATCCATGTTCTCCTTTTCCCACATTAATAAATGCACTTATGGGGTTTTTTTCTTTTCTTGTGAGAAGGCAAGGGAGAAGGAAGTAGAGGAATGGAAAGCAGCTTAAAAGCCCAAACCACTGAATGAGAGACTTAGTTTCATTGTCAGAGTGGTGAGGAAGGGGAAGAGGCGTGTGTTACTGCATGATTCAGGGAGCTCCACTGAAGATAGCCTGTCAGGAGACATATCTCCCTCCTTCATTTTGACGTTCTCACATGGGCATCTCAACAGCTTCTGTTCGTGACTATCTCCGTGTGTTACATTAAGTAAACACAAGATAATCAGCCAGCAAATGCAATATTCCAAGTACTGCAAACAATGAGCTCAGAGAAGTCTTAAGTGTGTTGCATTCGCTGAACCTTCTTTAGCTCTTGTGGCTGTATTTTTGGGCTCAGTATTACAACAGAACCTCACAAATCCTGACACTGTACTAAACACGCTTGAATGTGTGATTTTTAAACAGCTGACAATGAAGAATTAACATTTTTAACAGTAATTACTAAGTATCCCTTAGATAGGTGATGGCACTAGAGATGAAATCCCCACATTTCCCAAATGCAAGCTTAGGCCAACTCTTCTCAGTGGTTTTCTGCATGCAGCTGCGTGGCACAGAGAAGCATTAAGCCATGAGGTATTTCATAGGCAACAGTTCTGCTGCTGCAGGTGTCCTACTGCAAACTTTTTGCTCCCCAAGAAGAGACTGCAGCCCAACTGGCTGCAATTCTTGCATTTCAGAAGTATTACTAAAAATTTAATGTTAATATAAGTTGCTACTCCATAAAACCTAAAAGCCATGTCCACATTTCAGAGATTGTAATTTTCAGCTGAAAAATATGACCTGCCTGGAAATAAAGTGGACATTTACTCAAAAACTTCAAGCTTAAAATTTGCAGAGCCGTTTTATCAGAACCAGTATACTCAAAAGAACTGAAGTAGGAACAGGGTAGAGAAGGAGGGAAGATTTGCAAAACTCCCCTGAAACAGTTTCGTTTCAGGCTAATGAGCAATTTGTCTACATAGAAGTAGCCCTGAAAGTCTAAAGGAATTAACTTGATTTATATTGTAGCATTTTTTCAGTGTTCATACTGAAGAGCATTTAAAAAGTATTGTTATTAAAACTGTGCCCTGTAGTTCCTGTATTACCTCTTAGCTTTCTGCATCTCATGTGCTAGTCTGAAATTTTGTACCCAATAGCACTAAAGGCACAGAAGAGTGATTAGAAGAAAAATTAATGTAATTCGTAGTGTTACTCTTTTAAAAATTGGGGTAATTCCAAACCTAACCCGTCCCCAACCTAGAGCAAGAAAGTATCCTTGCCAAACTAGGTTCAGTGTTTTACCCAATTTATTTAGGTTGGTGCCTGACTTGATGGTGAAAGAAGAGCAGGGAACAGGGTTTACCGGCACTACCTTTTGTGAAAAGGGCCATTTGTCACAGAGACTAGTTTTGCATGATAGTTGTGGTAAATCCCATCTTAATTGTCTACTCTCACCAAAGCAGTAGTTGGGGGAACTGCAGCTCAAGAGGACAAAGCAACCAGCCCAGGAGTCTTGGTCTCATCAGAGGAAAATGAGAAGCCAAAGACATCAGGTTACACAGAAACAGTCTAATGTTTTCCTTTTGTGGTAAATTTTTCCCCCAAATAGCACAAGCAGGCTGCAGATAGGTAGTAACAGCAGCATTAAGAGAATTTGAACTTTCAGGAGGGAAGCAGGCTAGTCTTGTAGAATGAAAAATGGTAGGGCACAGTCTTTTTGTAAATAATAATTTGTAAATAATAATTTAAAAATCAAACAACTAAAAAACTCCAAAGCTATGGAGGTTTAGGGAAAAACACATTTAGAAGCTTCAAATACACAGAAGAGGCACCTGTTTTAAGAAGTGAAATTATGAGTCATTAGCAAGTTTTTTCCCTGTCCCAGCCTCCCCAAATAAGGGCACCTGGTGTAATAGTTATTAATGCATTATGCGGCCATTGTTCTAGCTTCATAAAGGGTTTTGTGCTTCAACAGATGCTCAAATGAACTTAGAGACTGCATGAGCTAAAGTTGTCATTCAAAAACCTGGGCATTTTAAACTAGTATCTACTAGTTTAAAATGTTGCCCTAAAATCCAAATTTTTACCCTAATGACACATACCACTGCAGTTGTGTGAGAATGGGTCCTGCTCGTATCATCAGAAGATCCTTTCTCTCAAGCATGTTCCAAATTCAGTTTCAAGTTTACATGCAGAACCTCGAGGACTGTTCTGATACCGATCCATGCCATGCCACCATAATTAGAAGCCTAATCTTTTTCTTCCAGACAATTTATTTTATAAAGTTGTTGTCATGCATTTCCCCTTTGTCACCTTTACTGAATTGTTGCCATAAGCAAAATTTTAAGGACTGCAGTTAAAGACATAGTTAAGAATATCTACTGAAACTTGTCAATCCACAATTCAGTCTTCTGAGTCTATTTTAACAAGTATTCTTGAGGGAGTTCAGTGCACAACAAAACATATGTTGTTCTTAAATAAATTTAGGTATTTTTAAAATATGGAGGTAACTCAGGTCAACGGAGGTGATCCTGCCCCTCTACTCAGCCCTACTCAGTCCAGGTGTGTAGCCCTAGTGAGGCCACACACCTGGAGTGCTATGTCCAGTTCTGGGCTTCTCGGGACAAGAGAGAGGTGGAGCTCCTGGATCAGGTCCCATGGAGGGCAACAAAGATGATTAACAGACGGGAGCATCTCTCTCACAAGGAAAGACTGAGAGAGCCTTTACAGCTGGGCATGTTCAGCTTCAAGAAGAGATGACTGAGATTGTCAATGTCTGCCAGTATCTAAAGAGGGGGGTGCCAAGAAGGTGGTGCCCAGCAATCAGACAAGAGGCAACAGGCAGAATCTGATGCACAGGAAGTTCCAGCAGAATCTGAGGAAGAACTTCTTTACTGGTTGCCCAGAGAAGGTGTAGTCTCCCTCACTGGAGATATTCAAGAACCGTCTGGATGTGATCCTGTGCCATGTGCTCTAGGATGGCCCTGCTTAAGTGGGGAGATAGGACCAGATGACCCCACTGCGCTCCCTCCCAACCTGACCCATTCTGTGATTCCGTGAATTCACTAGAACCACTGCAGAATGCAGGAACAGGGGAAGAAGAATACCACCATGTTCAAAATAAATAGATTTCTAACTAATCAGAGAAATTATTGTAAGACTTGCTGATTAAAAAAAAACTAGAAAACCTGAAGTCATTAAAGTGTCTTGGCAATCACGTGATTAGGATATACCTTTAACATTTCCCATTCTGAGGTTGTAAGTAGAAAGTAACCACAAATTTCAGAGAGAAAAAAAGTGATGTTCAACATTTGTGTACTGAAAGCTTAAGTAAAGTCCTAACCTTGGTCAGCTACTACTTAGACAACACACTGTAGCCACCAGAAGGGTCCTTAGTCTAACTAGCATGTTTTGAAAACATTGCAGCACAAGCCACCCGAGTCACATAAGCTAGTTTCACTCCTAGGAACAAACACTGCAAACTTACCCCCTTCCTTCCAGAAACAATGTTTTAAGAAAGTTTAAGTATCTGCTAGTGATGTTACTCACTGAGAGGCAAAAATATAAAAGCATGTTTTAAGATGTTTTACACCACGTCCTTGGATTTAACTGTAAATGAACAAGAACAACATGGCTTCAATGAGAATTATTTAAATTTGAATGCAGAGAATACTTTATTAACTGATTACAGTTTTGATGACCAATTTTAAACCATAAGTAGTGTGGGAAACATATGGGGCACATTAAGGCTGAGCCATATATATATAGACAAATCTGGATACTGATACTCTGTACATTTAACCTCTGCTTTTTCTTTATACATCTTTTATTCAGTGTCTGAAGTTAATCAAAGAGGAAAAACAAAAAAAAACCTGGCTGCTAATTTAGTCTTATACCTGGAATGATTTTTTGCGTGGGTTTTTGAATGCAGTGTAAATTTCAGTGGAGATCAAACAGATTTTTTTTTTTACCATACTCCCAAAAAAGTGTTAAATATAACTGGAGTTTGTTGTTGTTACAGATTTGTGCAATTATTTTTCTTCAAAAACTAGCAGTAGTTCTCTCATGTAGATGTTAATCTATTTAAGATAGTATTAAACTTCCCTAATAGATTGGGAAATCAATATAAATTAAGTGCCTGTGGTGTGTATCAGTTTTCCTGCTCTAAGCAACCCCTATCACTTAAGTGGACATACTTGCAATTTTATAGAATTACACTGACTTTTCAACAAAACCCAGATAAAAGAAATTAATTTACTATTTTTGCACTGTGAGCAGTGCTCCTACACAAAGTGATAACCGTTTTCCATCTGTACAGTTCCCTTTTGTAAAGTTGGGCAACACATATGAAAGAAAGACAGACATCAATGGTTTGTGTTCTGAAAGATATTTCAGTTCTTTAGTTCCAGTCACTGAAGGAAGAGGCAGAGGCAAGTTTGAATTATCCCAGAAAACTGAACAACTGGTTTTATTTGGTGTCTTCAAGATGCTTCACCTTCTGTGGGAGATGTAGATGATGTAGGAGAGACCATTTCAGGTTTTCGTGAAATTCTGTCCAATTCTGCCTGAACATCTGTTAAAACTGGCTTCTGACCTACAAAATAAATTTGTATCGTTCAGTCATATTTATGAAAAGCCTATAGTCTATTCAATTCTCAAATCAGACAAATCCTAATAATTGTTACTGCACACTTTGGGCGCAGAGTAAAGGCATAAGGCCAAAATCCAGAAAAAAGGAAACAGCAGAGAGAAAGTCATATCCTTTTGCATTTCTGATTTCTCAAAGCAACTTCCATAGTTATATATTAATTATCAGTATGAAGGGTTAAAGTATAAAATACTGAAGACTAAGACTAGCAGTTATGACTATTTCTATACAAATTTCTGGATAATTTGTATTTGAAATAATGCTGAATGCAAAATCAGGTGTTTCACTAAGCCCAGTAAAGTCAGTTTTGTGACCTTGGTCAGCATAAACATGACACCACTGCTCATGGGTGCACACAGCCCTGTAGATGGCAAATCCCTTTCTTTCCTCACCCACTTACCTCCTCCCTAACTTGGCATAGCACAAATCTTTGTGCAATCACACTCTAACCTAATTCAAGCTCAAAACACACCATTTCCCCCCACCCTTTTAATTCTCACTCCTCAGTCTGGGTTTCTATCCTACTATGTTCTATAGCAAGAATGAAGGAGACAACATGGGAACAGGCAGTGCAGTATTAAGACTCCAACGCCATGACAAGTGTGCACAGTATCTGTAAAGGAATGTTCTGACCCATGTGCAGTTGTAGCAGTGTCCCAGCATCCCTTCTGAAGATGCAAATTAACAGGAACTATCCATAAAGGTAATTTTGGCCAGATGTACCACACTGCTCTTCAAAACATCTAATGAAAAATAATACTGTATCAGAATCAAAGCAGCTTACGTTCCAACTAACTGAGGAGTTTCACACAGCTGCTGAAAAACAATTCTTAAATCCCAAACTACTGTCTTAACAGACAATTTTCAGATTTGAAGAGTGAGTGCCACAGATACCACTTAACACAAGACAGCAAATGAAGAGGCCACATTTAAGCCAAACTTATTTGTATTTATAGCAATTCCCTGAAAACATAGTTCCTTTCTGATGTTAAACTGGCTATACTCTAAACCCTTCATTTGTTGCAAACTAGGAAACTTCTGAGAACTGTTTTGCCCCTTAATAATTAAATTCTGTCCTTGAAGTTTCTGCCACGGCCCCAGACAGAACACTTTTCTGGAGTGCTGCCTCTGTTTGCTTGGCATCACCCAAATCTGCTGCCAGCCACTCCTCACAGGATTTTTCAGTGGGTGTTCTCTGTGCCTCAGTATTGCACCAGCTGCATTTGTTTGAACAATCTCCTTATGCTGTTCAAACTGGCACTGCTGACTTTGCCTACAGCACATTAGGAAGCACTCAAACTTTGCTTAGCCAACTGCATTTTGCACTTTGAAAAGGGAAGTGTGCACAGGTGAAAAAAAATTCAAGGTTAATCTACACAAAATGTTAGTGGGAAGTGTGAAGCACCAATGAAACACCAGCATTCTCCCCTAAGTGCAGCATTATTAACCTCTGGGGAAACAGGGAGGGAAGGTGTCTGTGTACACATTCTTAAGTAATACAGAAACATTTTAAATTGGAATAGCAAGGAATGCCAGAATAGTCCTGCATTACCTTTAGCACAGTCATTATTAAACACCTCTAGATTAATAATAATTATTAACCACCTCATATATGAACTGCTGTCAAAGAAACCAAACTCAAAGTGCTCATCATGTCACAGCACTAGCGAGAGAAAATTTAAAGCTATTGTAACACTGACAGTATTGTTAAAAAGAATCAACTTGAAATTCAGTCCCAACCTATTTGAATAAGATTAAAAGAGGCTTATGGCATAAGCCATTTTACTGGGATATTGGGAACAAAAGGAAGAAATGAGGAACTCATGTAGACATGATTTATGTTTAAACAACTACGTGAAAATTTTTTCTTTGCTCCTCTGAAAGCCATAAAAAGGCAACACTAAACTGCTGTGAAAACTAAAGCAAAAAGCCATATAAAATATAAAAACATATATATATAAAGCTTATCGTTAAATAAGCAGTGTTCATACTTCTGATAAAGTATACTAACAAGAACAATCCATCACTCAATTTAGATTGAGTCGATCTTTTGTCATTAATCATACCTGACTTTTTTGCTGATGGTGGTAAGTTGCTGCCAGCACCTCCAGTGCCACCTCCACCTGGACTGCCACCAACACCACCAGGGCCACCAGGAGAACCAGTTTTCTTGCTCAGGAGACTATTGAAGAAGTTAGCCAGGACGCCTTCAGATGTAGCTCCAGCTACAAGAGGAAAAAGGGAAGAAAAACCACAACACAAAACCACCACAGATTTTCTAAGTAAATACTGATTTACTGTGTTAATCAATCTAAATAAGCATATTAAAGCAAGCAGGCAAAGAGGTTATTTTACTTCCCCAGCTGCATTTGTGCCCTCATAAGAAAAGGTACCTTTCATATTGGGATCAATTTTTTTTGAACCAGTAGGGATAGGTGTAACACTGGCAACATTCGATGTTACAGATCTATTTGGTGTCCTAGGAGATCCACCAGGAACCCTTGGTGAGGCATCCTATCAAAAAAAAAAACCCAAAAAACGACAAACCAGCAAACTCAAAGTGTAAGAATACATTAAACGAAGCATTTTGTAATTTCTCACAGCTCCTAAGCTTTTGTTTTTAAAATGTAGTATCTCACGTAACTGAAATGACATGGAATTAGATTGTGCTGATTGTGTACAGATTCTCTTCACATTTATAGAACATTCTTAAAACTATTAACTTCAGTGCAATTAAAGCACTAGAGAAGATTTTCATTTCATCCTGATAAAAAAATTGAAAATCCATGTTACTCAATAGTGCCTCTGACCACAAATGCATTCTAATATATGAAAAAAAAGCCAGGACATTTAGCCCTTGATGTCAATAAAAGGTGATGTGACACAGTGTGTAGTGATGTAATTTCAGAGCACTGTGAGACATTAAATACTACATAGTTTAAACCAATTAGATCAAACAATATTTGACAGTGCAGATAAATGCAACCCCCTAAATATATAAGAGTTAATGACTTTCATGTGATGATATTTAAAATTTTTATTACTAACCACTGGCCTTCCTGCAGCAGTCGGTGGTTGTTTTGCCAACTGTGACTGTAAAAAAAACAAACATACGCATGAAGTTTTAGATATTACAGTGACTAAGAATACAATCCCGAATTTGTGTTTGGAGTATTGTTAAACTCTTACTGCTTGTTTTATACAAAAAGTTACCTGCTGCTTCATAAGAAACACTTGGTCATCCTCTGCTACAATTTCTTTCTCATGAACAAACTGCAATACAAAAACATGACCATAATTTAGACAGACAGACAGAAAGAAAGGTATTTTCTTTTTTATCTTCTGGTGAATATGACCAAAACATTCAATAATGTATAAAATACTATGATGATTGCATATCATGCTTTCCATATATAAGACTGCTACTTCATAATTCAATTTAGGCTAAGTTAATTAGAAGTGAAACAGAAGTATCATTAACTCCTTTGACCTGTCAGGCATAAAGCTGTAGATATATTTGTAGAAAGACTCATTAAAAAGTTGATTAAAGTGTTCAGTAAAAGAGGAATGAAGTCAATGGTCACAAGGCACATTCAGGGGTCTCAAGATCAGTAAGTAACTTACATGGATGCACACACACTGCATCATGCCCTTGTCTCTGTTAATTTATTGAGGCCTCACCTCAGTATGACTTCTTAGGTAACTATAAAGTTACCTATATGGCACTATGGCAAACATGACTCTTCACCTGTGTTGCATTAGACTGGTGTAGGAGCTGGACACAAACATCTCAGATCCCAGTTCTATGCACCAAATCGCAAGCACTGTCCTTCCAAATAAGCTCACTCAAAATTTTGCGAAAACAAGCATGGCAAATATCAATACAAAAACTTATAATGCAGGCCTGAAGTTTACAAGCATGCATAAAAGATATTGTCAGTTATATTTTCCTTGGATATCCATTTAACACGTATTGGTATTTTCCCTAAAGAAAGGACATAGTCTTAGTTTTCTCTGCTAAAATAATTCCCACTTGAAAGTAAGATCAGTCACAAAATCTTAGCTTTGTTTAAAAAAAGCCATAGAAATATTTGCCTTCAATAACTTCTGTGTGCATGGGAGTCCACTACTGCTGGCATTTTGTTCAACAACCTCACCTAAGTTTATAGGTATTTCTGTCAAGGCCTTTTGTTAGACAGTACAAGGAAAAATACACTGAATATATGTAGAAGCTGTTTTCACGTTTCTTTTTGCTTTTACACTGTTTCAAGCTTTCTTATTTTAAATATTCCAAAAAAACCAGAAGGCATTATGAAGTTATAAGCAACTCAGAGTAAAATGAAATGTTCTTTAAAATCATCAACTCAACCTCAGAAAAATGTAAATCACATTTAAGCTTTTCAATACCAAATATGTCTTAAAAGCAGAACAAGTATATTTGTTGTCTTGAACAATGTTACAGCAGCAGAAAAAAAAAAGTATAAGCTGAATAAGAGCTATACAGAACAAATATGCATAATTACCTTTTTTGTTAACTAAAGAAGCATTTTAAGAACAAAGTAAGAACACTCCCCCCCATATGGCACATCACATTTATGATAAGCTGGAAGCATAGTCTCAATGTAAGAGAAACAGGCAAAAAATTGACAGGCAAATAAATAGCAAATAAGTTAAATGCCAAGACATCTCAGCTTACCTTTCTGACTGGTGGTTTCGTTATGATATCTTCAAAATTGTCATCTGCTTTTAGTGTCTGAAAGTTCTCGTGCAATATTCCTATCTTCTTGTCATTATCCCAACCTGCAGGACTAGAGAAAGGATTATTTGGCTTAAAATCCTATTGCTACTTCAGGCTATTCTTGCATGCACTCCTGAATTACACACAACTGAAAGCCAGGAGAGCTGTCCCAGTGCCCATTCTCCTGTGTAAGCTGTTTATTTCTCAGTACAAGTAGGTAGTGACTGGGTCACCATAATAGAGAAGAGAAAAATCCCTGGGCTTAACATCTCCCTTTAGAGCAGTGAGTGTTTGTAATCTTCACCCACTGGCACTCACCAAACTCCAACTCCTGAGAATGTTACACAGGACTTTAAAAAGCATAAACCAAAAAAGGCTCCAAATGCTGCTTTACAGTATTGCACAGATATATCTTGTAGTTATACACATAATAGTGAAGATAACTTACATAAATACTGCATCTTTTTCCACAACAACAGCTGGAACATTGAAAGGAAATCCATACAATTTCTGGACTATATATTTATACACTAAATCAATGTTTTTGTTTTCTTTTACTGAAGTGTAAATAAGCGCTGCCCCATCTGAATAAACTTGTTAAAGAAAACTTAGTTCAGTGGCTAGCAAAAGATACTAAAGTAACCTTTAAAATATCAAAAAAGGGTCATCTACTTGGTAGAATTTTGAAAGGGAACGCAAAACCAAAACAAAACAGGTCAAATAACTTCCAACACTTCATTCTGAAATAAGCTATTAAGTAATTTAAATCAATCTTTCTTCTGCATTTGTTTTAGGCCAACTTAGCTATTGATTTTCAAGTAAAGTAAAGGCTATTCTCACTTTCAAAGCCGCCTAGTATCAATGGTTTCACTAGGATGCCTTTAAACAGACTTCTGCTTTTAGAGAAAAAAATATTCATGCCATATCCTTATATCTTCTCATTATCCCACCCTGCAATACAGCCACTGCAGAATTAACACTACTAGCTTCAAAAATGCCAAAGATCTTCCACTTTCCTATATAGGTTTTTTAATTAGGGGAACAAGCTCTTACATTTACAGTGATCTGCTTTTAAAGGAAACGAAGGCAAATGAGTTTACTGTACATCAGTTACTAAAAGACCAAGAGACTGCTTAGTATTCCAGCATGGTTCAGTATCAAATTAACACATTTTATGCACAGGAGTAATAAAAGAGTAATTTTTACTTTGGGATTATAAAAATACCAAACTCCCTAATTTACTTCCACATGCCTGCAATTCAAATCCTACAAGAAAGTTATGTAATGGGGTCTGATTCCTATTCAGTGAAGTTTAGAACAGAATTTCAAATTTTACATGGCATATGCAATCATAGAGGCTAATCCCTACTTTGTATTCTTCCTCCACATGCGAGAGCTATTACAATTACCCCTAATTCCATTTTGAAAAAGTAGGTCTTGGAAGCCCTTTGGAGGAAGCGCCATTTCAAATGAGGTCTCTGGCTCTTGAACTAATTTTTCCATCTGTCACCTGATGTCCCTCCAATAGCATTTAAATTTTCCTCTACCACAGCACAAATGATGACACAATGTGGGCATGTTACAGGCATCTAAAATCTAGATCTCAGCATGTCTAGCTGACTAAACAACACTAGGCAGTATTTTATACACCTCTTCTACAAAAATGAATTTCAAAAATAATAATAGCACAGCAACAGCTTCTGTGCATGGTTTCTGCACCAATACAAGAGAAGTCAGTGGACCTTGCCTACAGCAATTCATACTTCTTTCCTTCCCTCATAACCTCATCCTGTGGAATTACTGAACATGGAGGAGACTGGATATTTGGGACAAAATTAATAACACACCTTATGAGCATCTGGAGCAAGATCATAGTTACATGAATTATCTTGTTATTTAAGGGAGCTTGTCAGCTAAGATGTGCTGTTCTGCAAACTGACTCCTAAATATGGAAATAGAGGCAATAGAGAAATTCAGGGTAAGGGCACATGCTAGAAACACTTGTAGCTCTATAAAAATTTTAAAAAGAGACAACAGAAAAGTTTAATTCAACACTGTTCATAGAAGTAGCTGAAGCAGACTACCAGCTACAGTAAAAGAGTTGCATCCTACTTTGGTACAGACACAGCTATTCTTTTAAGCTTGTCATAATTAATTTAAACATCGAGTTGAGTCATTATATCATCTCTATGATGTGTTAAAGGATACACTGTAAGCAAAACCGTCTGATATGTGACTGAATGAAATCAAAGTGTTCATCTCTGTAGTCATGCTCTTTTTCCAGAACACTGATGGCATCACACTGTCAACATAAATACAAAATTAATATACTGCTTTCAGTCATCTGCTAAAATGCTACACATCCAGTTCACAAGGGGAAAGGGAGCTGGAATGGGGTGGGGTAGTGCAGAGTAAAACAAAAACTTGCTAAGTAAGATAGTGTCAAAGCACAATTGAACCTTTTTGGTTTTAATAATATATAACTGGAGGTACATGTACTGGGGTCAGAACTAACTTGAGAGTTCAAGCAACTGGAACTTTTCATTCACTTTCTCTCCCCATTCCAATGCAGTAATTCAAAGTCTCTGTTGAAAACTTACCACTAAATGACATCACCATTTTTTACCCAATATTTTTTTTACACACTGTGGTATTAAAAGACAGTGTTTATAATCCAGTTACTAACTAGTCTTTGCAAAGGGAGGCAAAAGCAAGGAATGTGGAAGCAGAAGAAGAAAAAAAGGGTGGGGGTAGGGAGAAGAATAACAGAAAACTAGCAGGTGGGGGAAAAAAGATGCTGTTCAAATTAGAGGGTTAGTCTTCCAGAGAAGGAACAGCATATGCATCAAAAGGTTTATGCCTTCCCTGGGGGCCAGCAGAGGCTGCAGATGCAGTATGCTTAATGCCAGTGAGAACTGAGGAGCCAGGGGGAAAAAAATAACAAAACCAGATAAAAAAATAGCCACATGAGAACTATACCATTGTTTTCTTTACATTCAGAATATGATTACATATCTAACAGAAACCAAAACAGATCACATAAACACCCTAAGAACCGAGGAAAGTTAATAGTGCAGCACTTCACTAACAACTCTCAAATAAGTTCATCTTCAGAAAAATATCAGCAACATTAAAACATGATTTTCAGAATATGGGGGACTGTGGAAATCAAGGGGAATTCTAGTTGCTTATTGACTAGCTCATTTCTGTGAGCAAAACAAGGTGTGAGGTATTTCTCAATTCCTTGAAAACTGGGAGAATTAAAGGAAAAGCTAATTCCAAAATAACATTAAATGAGGTGTGACAGAAGATAACCAACCTTCATTATTAAACACTTAAAGAGTTCTTAAGCGAGGTGCTCAGAATAACTTAATAACCATGTGTTTCCCACCCCAATCCACAATTGACAGAGTTACTTAAATAAAGTATGTAAAAAACCTAAAAGGCAAAACAAACCTTTGTACAAACTACTACTACTGGAATGCCTAAGTTACATGTTAGTGTATCTGCACCCAGGGGTAAAATCACACTGTCATCTTTGTCTTCCTGTAATGAAGTATTTCTTCTCTGTGGAGAAGCTGGAAAATCCTCGCCTGGTTCTATATATTCCTGGAAGTCTCTTACCACTGAAAGTAAAAAAAGTTACATTAAAACATCAGCTACTTCATTGTTTCAACAATGATTTCCAGTGCCATAGATCTCTAGCACTTCTGATTGTATAGTATTCCTGCATCTTGGTTGAAAAAATGGAGTATACACCTAGTCCTGACTAGCTGTTGGCTCTGTGCAGCATAAGGGAGAACTAGCAAGTCTCAGATCTGCTGGATCAGTAGCCAGAAAAACATGATCAGATAAAACTCTCCATAAGGACAATATGAAATTATTTTTATTTTATCACTGTGGAACCACTAAGCAGTTCTAACGATTACTGTTTGATCTGTTTCCTGAAGGATACGAGTTTCCTTCTGTTCCTCTTGGCAAAGTTAATGGAACAGTAAAAAGCATTAAACCTTACACAAAGGCTAGCTTAGCTGCTACCGCAGGTTATACCTACGAGACCCTTTGTCCACACTTCACTCTCTGTAAAGTGAATCAACAGTAGTAATAAACAAAAAACAATACACAAACACTATTTATTAACTAGCTTCATAATAGTTAACAGCATATTAAACATTTGGTATGCTTTAAAATTATCAGGTATTACTTCAAAATGTAATAAGCAGGGTACGTTACATTCTTTTTTCTAATTCTTGTTGCAAGTCCTTGTCATATTCTGCTGTGCACACTCAAGCCTCCAATTACACGGTCACTTACTATTCCTACAGACAGGGATGCAATGTGAGGCATAAAATGTCTATACTTTTCACATTACTTGTCCTGTTCTACACAGCAGAAACAAGGCTCTACCAAACCAAACCACTGCCTACTATTCCATGAGTAGCACATCCTGATTCAGCAAATGAAGTCAGGCAGCAAGGTAGCTCAGCTGCGTCATGCATAGGGGCAGTGAACTACTCCAGAACACCCTCACTTCTGTGTTAATCTGCTGCTACCTTCACTAAACTTACTGAAGCCTTCTGAGTTCATACCCAGAAAAGCATCTGTGCAATTAACAGAACAAGATTTGTTTCAAGACCCTAGGGGAAAAATTATATTAGGTCAAGATTATTAAATTTTTCTGCAGATCTTGGAGTTCACAATAACAAAAAGCACATGCACAGCTTATTTCAAACTGTCAAGTTCTAATTCAGGGAATGCTAGTACTTCAATGCTGGTCCAAAGAGCTTCTGAGAGCCTCCCAAATTAACTGAATGTATTTGAAACCCAGAGTTCTCACCACGATATGCCAGTCACTCCACAGAGTCTTTCCTGTACAGTATCGTGTCTGTTCTGGGATAATTGCATAAATCCTCCAGTGGATTCTTAAAATTCCCACTGTATGATCATAACAAACTAATCTTTATGTAATTAGGGAAAGCAGTAAAAAGGAGGATTGATTTAGTGTATCACAGCCCCAAAACTGTGGAATACTATCTCAGGTCTTCCTTAGAAACATAATTTCATTAAACAAAGATTAATTCAGTGAAGAGAAGAGCTATTTCAACACTTCACACACATCTGCTACATATCCCTAAATGCCTTTCTGTAACACTTCTAGTCCTCCCAGGGTCTGTCTTCAAGTGGAGTTAAGCTGCTAGAACCGAAGACAAACATATCAGCACACCTCCAGAAAACTACACACACAAACCCTCAGTAGATTTGAGTCCTGATAGCAAGTTAAATCAGCTCTCTGGAACACTGAGCCTGACACAAGAATCAAGTAGGATCCTGTAGCCAAAAGTCAGGCAAGCAACATTCCCTTCTCCTCCTGGCAGTATCAAGCGTCTGCCCACCTAACAATGCGTGCAGTCACTTCACAACAGGATCAAAACAAAAACCAGCTTCCAGTCACATCTGGATTGTGTCCAGGGCCTCTGTTATACCCAGTGTTCAGACTACTTATACCTGCAAGAATTAGACCAGATGATAAAAAAACCAAAACAGACAAAACTAAATGGAGTAGCGTTTTCTTTTCTTGACTCATTTAATTGCTTACATTTTCTGGATTTTGTAGAGTTTCACTTTTCTGTTCACTCAAGTCAGTAAAGAAGCAAAACTATCAGCTACACAGCTTTGATAACATAGATACTGTATCCATACTTTCATCCAGCAAAATCCTATCCTGAAAATGTTAGAGGACATGTTTAATACACAAGCACTAACATCCAAAATCAAACCAAAAAACACATCCAAGAGAGCTCAGCTCCTCCTTTGTAAACAAGGATATTTCCCTTAGAAGAATCTCTCTCTTAAAGGGATAAACAAAACAACTAATATTCCCCTTGCCTCATTACAAAGTACCTACTGTCACCTCACATTCCACTTCATCACAGCACAGTTACAACCTATATTTCTAAATTAGCACAAGCACTCATTGATTAACAATGTACCAGTTAGAGTGCAACTTCAGACTTAAAGGGAAAGTTTAATCATGCTATTTGATCTCAACACACAGCTGTCTCAAATGCTCTTCTTTGCAGTAATTATCCAAGAGATGGACGGGAAAGACTCACACTTTACTACCCTAAGGGAAATACAAAGGGTTGCTCAAAAGTAATACTGAGCTATAGTGTGAGTTCAGTCAGACAGTTTAAGAAATCCTGCAAAATCTTTGTGTTCTGCATGTTTAAAACTAAAAAGACAAGGCACAGAGCAACAAACATATAGCTGTGTTAATACCAATAATAATTATGATAAAACTCTTCAAGTTTAAGAGCCCGGACATGGCCATGTTGCCTTGAATCATCTCAACATTTACATTTTTGGTAGGCACAGAACAGGTTCCAGATTCTCTAACTGGCTAACTACAGGAATAGTTAAGAAGCTGATGTAGTGATCTGCCTTTAAACAAATAAACAAAAAATTGAATGCTTAAGACATTTCTTTTGCTTGGTCAGTCTTACCCAGAAAAATATATAAAAAGCAAGACTGTAATTTCAGCTGTGTTCATTCTGAAAGTTTTTTCCCCCCTACATTGTTATTCTGTTAGAAAGAAGTACTAGTATTGTTCATATAGCTACTTGAGACTTATCTGAAGTTTGACTTGCTTGGTAGGTTCTAATTTTAAGTAACACTTCCAAAGAATGAAAAAGACTGCAATGGAGAGATTAAATGGTGCAGAAAGCACTAAGCATATTTAAATGGATTCCCATATATTTGCAGAATACTCACACTTTTGCTCCATTTCTTTCATTTCTTCAGGAGGAATTTTTAACTTGTCAATATGTTCTCTTACAACACTTGCCCATTTTTGTAAAGAATCCAGTGCAGTCCAAGGTCTAGACATGTCTACTACCAACATAACTAGAGTGTCCTTTAGAGAGCTTGCCTCAATTGCAAATTTAAGAAGACCTTTGTGATACAGGTCACCATCCAAAATCCATACATTACATCTTGTTTGGTCTACAAAAAAAAAAGGAAAAATATTTAATGTGATTTACTTGAAACACACTACTACATTATGGCTATTGAATGTTCTTTGGACATGTAAAATACAAGAAGAAAGAAGATGATGTTTTATCAATCAATTGAACATAGATAACAACACAGCAAACTGCAGCTTCTGGGGAGACAAGCTCCTCTTCTTTCAAACCCTGATATTTAATGGCTGATAGCTGAAGATCTTAAATACATTTTCTGAAAGGGAGGATCCAGAGAAAGCATTCAACATTTCCAAAATAGTTGTTCACCATTTTTGAGCGAGAAAATGTTTTGTTCAAGATGCAACTTAGAAAAGCAGAACTGTGTGAACTCAGCCATCTTTTCATGGCCCTCAGCCTGCTCAGCTCTCAAGGACTGCCATCTCCCCTTCAAAACTCCATGGGACGTGCCTAGATAACTCTTAAGAGTATAGAATGTACCTTGGCCACTCAAAATAACTGAAGAACTGCAAGTTTTTAGTGACTGAGATAGACTTAACAGATAGTAACTCTTCCAGTTTGCAAAAGGACAATCACCATACAAATAGACCATCCCACTGTTTTTCCTCCCCAAAAATATCACAATACTACAAATTCACAAACACTTCTGCAGTTAAAGAAGAACTGTTGACGCAAAATTAGTTGGCTTAATATAATTACATTTTCCCTTCAGGTAAATTTTTATTACTTGTTACAGAAGCTCTGAGGAAGACATTTAAATCAAACTCCCAATCTTCTTAAATATGGTTCAAGTCATCTTTGAGATCAATACCCAGACATGAATGTCAGGAAAGCAGGTGGTTTCAGAAGAAAAAAGGGCCAACTTCTTCTGGTTTTCCTTCTACACATGTGGGATTTTTTTATAGTATATACAAGAGTTCCCATTTTTCTCCAAAGCTTCCAGCATATCCTTTTTCACACCCCCTAACTGCAGGTATTGGGCTATTAAACAGGATCTTAAACATACTTTTTACTTTCTAGCCATACTGTCACCCAAGTTTTTGGGTTTTCTTGTTTGTTTTTTAAATCTCCTTTAGCTCCTACCCATTAATCCATGACAAGAGTCTTGCAGATTGTGTGCCAGCAAGACAAAGGCTTCTCTGTAGGTTCAGGATAACTACTTGCCACAGTAATTGAAATGGAAGATAGGAGCCGAGCACCTTCTCCTCTAGGCCTGAGGAACACACACCTATTCAGAATGTTGTAGCTAAGTCTGCTTCCCTGGTCTTTTCAGTTTTTTTTCTTTTGACAGAAAACCTCCTCTACTTCTTATGTGGTCATTCATGGTATCTACTGAAGAAATTACACAGACAAACTTCCTTATGATACCAATCACTTCTGGCATAAGCTGGACTCCTGCATACTATAAAGACAGAAAAACATCCTACTGTCATTTCAAATATACACTACTGAACCATTGCTTTCAAACTGGTTTAAGATACTGTTGCAAATACAGACTTACCATCTCGGTCTTCATCATGCACATTTAAATACAAATACTCCATTCCTCTTCCTTTTTTGTACTCCTCTATTCCTTGAATTTTTCCTATTAAGCTAGTTTTACCTGCTCCATCTTCACCTGGAGAGAAAGAAGTAAGATACCACTCAGTCTTTAATCACAGTTACATATTAAAAACCACCTGGGGCAAGAAGAAAACCATATCCTAACAGGGTTACTGAGCCCATTGGAGTTTTGAAATACAGCAGGTTTTGCCCAAATCATGCACCTGTTCTAAGTGCATGTCTCAGCTTCAAATCTTATTTCTAGTTATTGATAAAAGCACAGTTAGTGGCATAACTGCAATCTGAAATAGGCTCTTACACCCATCTTTAAAAAGGATATGCTAAGGAGTAGCTAAACACCTCAAACAGTTTTAGTCTTTCAACTACAACCAAAGTAGTGACAAAGTTTTTCTAAAGTAGAGTTCAATTCAGAATAAACTCCTCTTAAAAGTCAGAACTCTCTCATATCAAACAGCTCACTAAGTAAAGCAAATCTATTACCTCGGCTTTTATGAACTGATTTCTTTGAATACTTTCTCTGTTACAGATCTCAAGAAACTTAAAAAGAAGCAACAAATAGTGTGCCCATTGCATGTGTGCATATTTGGATAGCAGAGAGAGACAAGCCTGCAATCCAGATCCATTCACCCCTATTCTCTCCCCTCCAAGAGCAGCCTAGATAACCACTGAACCTTACAGCACATGCATAATGTAAACACCTCAACTGCTGCCAGAGACTCTTCTTGAAAAACTTCATTTGTAGCCATAGGTCTCATAGTAGGAAAACTTCATGTGCAGTTTTTCCAGTTTGAAAGAATAATCAAGCTGAATTTGGACACAAAGCAGGGCTGTGCCAGTTCATTATTTTCCTCTAATCTGCAGTACGATGAGTACGTTACAGACATCAGAAAGTGCTTGAAACTCACTCACATCTTATAAAATTAAGGTTAATCCCAGGTCCCTAAGAAGCACATTATCAATTTTGTTTCAAACAGAGTATTTTTTCCCAAGTCTTTCCTATGGAGGAGAGTCTAAACACTTGCTTTTAACCACATAACAAAGACAAAAGGTCAAGGGCAGTAATTTCACTGCTAAACATAATGATGTTTTCCCTTTAAAGAGAATTGACCATGATCTTATAGATGATACTAAGACTATATTAAAAACACTATAGCTATAACCACTGGAAAGAACAGAAAAAACATACTTCGATAGACTGATTTTGAATTTTCTTAACATATCACCCCAAGATTGCTACATGAACTCTTCTTTACTTTCATATTTCACTAAGTCTGCTTACTCTAAGATGTCCAGGGGATTTTACTCAATGGAATCAAAAGGTTATTTTAAATGAAATATATTTTGAGAGAGAGAGAGAGAGAGAAATAAGACCAAAACTGAAGTTTAAAGTCTAATTAAGCATAGACAAGTTAAATAAAAATGCAGTTGTATCACTAACTTTTTCATCATTTAAGGGTTCACTTGTGAGTTCCTGTATTAAATCAAGGTGGTCTTGAACAATTACAGCTAGTTTTAAATAACTATTGGAAAGCAGCACTATTTTCTCTTCATATATCAAGCTTTCCTCTTCTTGAAAGAATATCTTATAAATAATTCTGATAAAAAAGCAAAGAGTTCAAGCTTCACCACCATAGATGAATTACAACTCCTCTTCTGCCATCACCTCTGTGCTTATCCAAGCTTCTTTAAATTGTCATCTACAAATAACTGAGAAGACTTTATTAGCTGCTGCTCTGACATGTTATGAAGATGCTTTAACTTTTGCCAACAATGTCTGCATGATTAATTGTGCTATTTTACCTTTCTGAATTGGCAGCTTCAATTAATTCATGCCAGCAGAGGGCTCAAAAGGTAAGACAAATCAAAATTTGTTATTTTTTTAATGAGGGGTTGCACTTAAGAGCTTTCTGAGTTTCTCAGAACAGCTGACTTCCAGCTAAGTTCTCTTGCATACTAATTTGATTCACATAGGTGACAATAAAGATTTCAACTTGATTCAATTTGGGAAAGTTTACTATCTCCTGTGAAGTGTATCTACCAGTTCTTAAAGTAACTGCAACAAGTCTAAAAAACACCTACAGTTATATATATACATATATATTAGAACTTCTACACCTGACAAAAGATACACCTAAACAGTCTAAACTAAACCATACTTATACAGATACTAACATCTACACAACTATTGTTAGAAAGTGCTCATGCTAAGCAATATAAGCAAACTTGAAATACACATCCCACAAGCCCCTTACTTATCATGGCTCTGTGATGTGTTATGTCATTTCCTCTCCACCCCCATATTTCCAAATGCCTAAAATAAACTGGAGTTCAATACTCTTAAATTAATACTTTATGGCAAAGTAAGAGCTATAATTTTATTTCCCCCCGACACTGGAAGAAATTTTACCAGTACAGCATAAGACAAGTCAAATTGATGTAAAATTAGTACCTCTGGACACATATGCACACACAATAATAATTTCAGCCTTCTATCACAGAACTACTTGAATTTAATCTGTTCCATGAAGAAGCCTGTCTACTCTCTTCTCCTTAGCAAATATTCGCCCATTTCAAAACATCAAGATCAGGCAGGTGGATCACTGACATACATAAGAGTGCTGTACAAGTTACTGCATGCAGAGAGCAGCACTCATCTTTCACTAGGGAAAGCCAGAATGATGCATCAGCGTAGTCTGAAGTTAGTAATACATAAACCAACTAGCTTTCAAACAGGATGACCCACTTGCAAGGATATAAGATAGCTGCCTAGCCAAATGTGCCCTATTCCATAAGAGATCCAGAGTTCTTGACATAATTAAACCAATTTAGAGTCAGTATTATTTAAAAGGCTGTGAGGAAGTAAAAACAGGACCATCATTTACTTATGTCACAAGGACTTCCTCCTTTTTCCCTAAAAAATTAATCATAAAAAGTGAGGAAAAGATAACTGTCTTGGTCAAGAGAACATAGTATCATAATAGAATAGTTTAGGTTGGAAGGGGCCTTTAACGGTCATCTAGTCCAACCCCACAACAGTTTACCCAACATGCTAAGACTTGAGGTTTCCTCCACTTCTACTATGTGTAGAATGTTGCATATACCTTCTAAAATCATGACAACTGCAAATGTATTTATATCCTTGTTATTATTTTTTTTCCCAACCTGAAGTCTACAATAAAAACCACTTGAAAATTCAACACACTCTGAATATACTGAGTTAAGGTAGGAAAGAGCAGTGGTAAAATTTTGCTTTAGACAAAATAGCTTAGACAACTATTCTTCAGCAAGAATAACAAAATACAAAATAATCTTAAACCAGTGTCTACCTACAACTCCTAAGCAGTTATTAGAAATCTTGTTCTCAAATTAATTCCACACACACGTAAATGTTAACTTTTAAGACTTCTCAAAATGGAAACATTTTATTGTAATGCCTTTAGTATGTACAGAACCTTCTCTCCCCCTCAGAGGAGAGGGAAATATTTGTGAGGAAATTAAAGTCTATTAGCTGTTTGAAGTTTGATGGATAATGCACACCATACTAATACAATTAGCATGAAGTACTAACTGGGACATATATATAAGTATATATGTTTTGAAAAAACTTCAATAACAATACATACATACACGTATACTATACTGGCTATATTTATCTTTTTGTGTTGTCTCTGGATATCTCCAAAGTGTATGAAAGAGTAATGTTGCTTAGTTTCAGACAAAAGAAAAATTTCATGTTCCCTAGGCTCAAACATCACTGCGTATTAATATTATGAAACAGAACTTTTTTCAAGTGCTACTGAAGCAATATATAAAACAGGGTCTTATGCACCTTCCAAAAGAATTATCATCATCCCCCACTTCAATTCAGAATTTTAAGATGGAAAATCCTGTAGTTTCTTTTTTATCTCTAACTGTGGGATAATTAAATTAACAATTAACTTCCATATACAAGCTCACAGAGCAAAACATTTTTGACAGAATTTTTTTTTTAGAATTTCAAGACAAAATAAAATTCAGGTTGATTTTGCATTCTTCTTTTGCAAATAAGATTAAAAGACCTCCTTTAGCAGAGTAAATACTAAAAAACTAAACCAAATCGCACTCACACATTAATACAACAGTGAGGAAACAGAAGTGATGTTTCTAGCAAGCAGTGCTATGCACCAAAGCTGAACACAAGTAAAAGAGAAACAGATTTAATTTTGCACAAAAGTCAGGCTAGGAAACAGCTGAAACAAAGCCAAACCAATCTGCTTACACACAGTATTTCACTGTCTTGTTAACAAAATGGAAAGTCTTATAATCAATTAAACAAATGCTGTCGCATTTTTATCTGCACGCTGCTACTACTTCATTCCTCTGATGAGCTCGAGTTTGGGGTCATGAAAGCTCCTCTGTCCAAGGTGCTACTCTGTCCACAAAACAGATTTTGACAACATCCTTCTTATTGTTGTCCTCAAACATATACACAACTGTAATAACACAAACCCTTCCCAGACTCCTCCCTTCTCACTACTCCAGGCAAAAAGCATGTCTACTGAGCAGAAAATCAAGATTCATTAAATGATCAGCCACAATACAGAATTTAGCAGAATGGTCACCCCCAGACAGGAAGGGTGGGCAATGAGGTGAATAGATCTCCTCCTGTGAGTGCAGGCAAGCAGGCACTTAACTACGTCTTGCTACACCAACTGTTTAGCCATAAACTATCACATTAGAGAGAATCTAGGCTCTCTACTACAGAACTTCTTCAAACTTTCAATTAAACAATTTAAAATTCAGAACATCTACTACTCATGCTACTTGCACATTTCTTTCAGTTTAGGAAATGAAAACAGAAGTATATTTTCACTCATCCTATAATAAGACATTTCTTACTTGTCACAGAAATCTGTACAAGAAAGAGCAATCAATGTGTTATCTCCAGGACAGAAGCACGAAGTGAACATTTCTTCTGCGTCATCAGTATTGGTAGTCTGCCCCTCTTCAATCCAGGGCTCTGATTTTTTTTCAACAGCTCATTGAAAACGCTGGGATGATGTTGCTTGTTTGTAATCTATAATCCCAGTGGTTTCTTGATGGGACTTTTTTCTTTGCATTTTAAACCCATCAATTAAAATTCAGCTTGATATAGGAATTCTACAACTCATCTCAAAAAAAACATGTTCAAATAAAGCCAAGCAAAACTAGAAGTAGTGGTCCTAATCAACATCTTCTGCACAGCCCACACCTCCCAGCATACTTTTGCGAATTAGCTTCATACTTTTTACAATGCAAAAGATAGCTTCTGGGTGGAACAATTCACAACATCTAACATATGTAACACAAAATACTGAATCTTTTTATTAATAGAAAAAATCCACCTTGCTTAAATATGATAGAACAAAGTCATCAAGTCTAAACATGAGTTATCAAGTGGGGCTAAAATGCCTTCCCAGAGTCCCAGACCAATCACTATTCCATACCATGCAGTATGTCTGAATCCTGATACAGTGGTGTAGAGATGTAACAGTCTTCTTCCTACTAGAACCAAACATGTGTACTATAGCTATTTTAAAGATAAAATACTTGTCACAAGCTAATAACTGCCTTTTCTACAGCTGCATATTAGTGAAAGAGCCTTGTTTACACATATTATACTAATTGAAGAATGCCTTTTAAAGAACAAGACCAAAATAATCAGAATAAGCCAAATTTAGTTTGCTTTCAGAGAGCTAACGAACAAAATTAATTATGCTGATGAGATTCTTCTCTACCATCTTTCAAACCAACATGGAAGTTCAAAGTAAGTAGTCCATAACAAGTTTACAAATAACTTGCCACTAAATTTATATTTACTCATTGAAAAAAAAATTTCTCCTCCTCCAAGTTTGTTTTACTCTGCCAGATAAGTCTTTCCCCTCACATACAATTCACTTGGTATATTTGTGGCATTGAAAAAATTAAGTAACTTTTCTGAGGAGCACCTTAATTGCACTTCTGCCTTTCAACATGACAGAAAGCAGATTGTAGACAATTCTTCCAGCAATTCTTTTGCTATGTCCTGCACCACAAGAATACATAGCCTGACTGTGGAAACAGATACAGCAGTAACAGTGTTACCTGAGAGACTCACAGTCAGAGAAATGCAAATATTGCAGCAAATTCTACAGTGAATACAAACAGCATCCATTCCTAATTCAATCCTTCTCCTTTAACACAGCAGGAACTTGTCTAGTGCATTTTATCCAGGTTCACTACCAAAATAGAATAATCCCATGTTACTATCCACGGGACACCTTTATTGGTACTCCTGCCACTAACCCGCCTGGAAAACATAGAAGCACAATTCCTTTCACTGTTCTTCACCTTTGAAGCTATTTCAGAGATAGATCCAGTAACCAGCAGCACCTCTGATAATGAAGAGACACACTTAAATAAACGCAATGCAAGAATTTCAAAACTTTCCACACTGTTCTAACTGACTTCTACTACACAGCATCCACGTAATTCTGGATTTTTGGACAGGTATTACAGCAGGAAGGACACTACAAAGAAGTACTACTTAACTCTAAAATAATGTAGCTACAAAACAAGCAATTAGAATTTTATCTAGGTCAATGCCCCATCAAAACAACTGACATTTTAGAAGCATAACTCTATTGACCTAAATGCAATTTGATTACATTTGGAAGGCTTTCATTGCCTGCAGAAGGTAAACTCATTGCAAGAAGAGGACAAAAAGAAGCTCTCCGAGTTAACTTCTGCAGTACTAGGGAACTTAAAACATTTGAGATTAATAATATGGACAGTATGAACAAACAATATTTTATCAGTTTCAATGATTAAATGATCACAGTGAAGCTGTCAGCTACCTGAACAGGAAAAAAGAAAATTGAAAACTAATTTTTAGAGTGTTGAGTACAAATTTAAGTAAGCAGATTTTATATACTCACAAAAATTTGCTGGATCAAAACTTAATTTTCAAGTTCTTTATATTCTATGGGTCCACTAGAAGAAAGCAGCAAGCTAAACCTGCTCTTGAAGATATATTGGGAATGGCTGTTATTGCAGAAAATAGTACATATATACATAGAAAAGTGTACCTGTAAATTAGCTGTGGATTACGGAAACTTCTTCCCAAGCATCCTTACAGCCGCTGGACAGGAGCACAGCTCCAAGATTCAAACAACAGCCTGGCCCTGGGAAGTGAGATGTCTGAGGTAAAGCGAAAATGCGGCCACGAAGCCGCTGAACTCTCACTGCCCATTAAACTCAAAGCTTTTACCATCAAGTGGAGTAAAATGCATAAAAAACCCAAACCCACTAGTGATTCAGTAGAAGCATAACTGCGCAATACAGACACAGAGTCAAGAATACAAATGTCACTGGAAGGTTTGAAATTGTTAAAATTGTAGGCAAAGAATACTGCTGTGCTTCAGAGACAGAGGAATGCATGAAATACAAAGCCAGATAGAAAACAACTATTCAATTTACTTGCCAGCTGAGAGCCTGTTTTCTGGTGCATCCTGAAATGACTTTGAACATTAGTGCTTGAATGCAAGTTGCAGTTTATTGGATAAATTATTAGTTCAGGTCTCTGAATCCAAGCCTTCATACATTGTACAGCACTATGGATTCCATCTATAATCTGCAATGGTGAGTTGTCAGCTGCTCCCCTCTACTCCACTCACTGGTATATCAGAAAGGGAATAAAAAAGAGAGCTTCTAGTTATAAGCACCAGTTTTCTCATCATGAAAACCATCTCCTGTGATTACGCAAGTGAGCAGAAGAGACAGTACAGGAGAAAAAAAAAAAAAAAGAAAAAAATGAAGCAAGTACAACAAAAACACACTCCTTCGGCTAACCGCAAAAAAAGTAGCTAGAAATGTCAATGAGAGCACTCAATTTCCTTAAGAAGGCATGGACATCTTATATTTTCTGCTGGTAGTTTGCTAAACAAGGTAGCTATAGGCACTGTGACAGAATTGTTTAGGAATCAGAGCATAAGGGACTTACAGTAAAGTTTAGAAAAGCTTGCACTTCCATTATTTGTTCATATAAGAACAGAAAGATGAGCTTTCATGCCATATGTGATGCCAATCAGAGTTTAAACTTTAAAGAAAAATAGTTATTGAAAGAATATCTGTAAGTGATACAACTTTGGAGAAATAAAACCGTAAGTCAATTCATTTTGGGCTGATTTTGAGCAAATAGTTATCAACATTACATGTTAACCTTCACTTGACAAAACTAGGTGCCATATCTAGAGATTAACAGTTGGCATTCCAGTCTCCTTTAGTTATGTCTGTGATAACTCCAACCGCTTTCCAGGTTCTTACAAATGAGATGCTAACACAGCTAAAAATAAATTCTGAAACAGCAGAATTGGCATGCCAGACACAGCCAGGTTCCCAGAACAACTACGCATACAACTATAGGCACTGTTTGAAAAATATAAATGCTGTAGGCAAATCAGAAAACCTGTCCTAGCAAACAAAAGAACACTACATGGTGGGTTTCTCTGGTTGGTTTTTCAGGGTGGAGTGATGGGATGTTAAAGGCTTGGGGGATTTTTTTTTAATGCAATTTTATTGAAAATAGTCACTCATTTGTTACTATATATCATGTTTCACCTGGCAAGTTTTGATCAATATGACTGTTTATACAGCAAATATTTGCCTGCCACGAAATGAGTGAAAACCATCAAGATGCTGGCCAGCTTTACACCTTTTGCTTAAAAGTACTGAAAGTAGAAAGAAACTCAAAATAATCATGGCAAGAAGTGATCTGTATTAATAACAAAAGTTAGCACAAAACTATCTAAAGGAAAAAAGCTTGAACATAGAGGATATTTAAGATAACAGACAAACTGCGAACACACAACTCAAGAATCCAAACAGACAGAACTTCATATATCGAATCTGTCCAATACAGAATACATAAGACCTCTCATTTTCCTGTGCCAGTGTGCTTCAGGAGCAGCATCATGACTTGCAAGTGAACAACAAAGATTAGGTATTTTCACAAAAAACATGGCCATGGTCCTCACTGGCCAGTCCTCACATCTGATGTTCTTTCTCCTAAACACATGCCAAGTTTGCTTTTTGCCCTCCGTTGAACCAAGGCCTTCTAGAAAACACAATTTCTAAGCAAGAATTAGAATTTCTTCTACAGATCTGCACATTTTTCAAAAAATGCATCAGTAAAGGAAAAAAAGTATTACACATTAAGTCATTCTACAAGCTCTACATAAATCTTAAAAAGAAAATTTATATACAACAGGTTGAATAGCACAAAGTAAATGAGCATTTGAAAACAATCTGTGATATCCTTTCTAGCTCTGAAGGAAGCAGTCTCCAGTTACTGAGTGCTAAGGATTACCTGACTACTAAGTGAGAGGAAAAACAAAGAGTATAATCTTCTTGACAAGGATCACAGCTTGAAGAAGAATCTTCCAACTTCAACAAGGACAATCATCCAATTTAGGTTCAAAGTGTCACATAAAAAGCTGTCAATCGTTATGAAATCTTTCCTTTGTTTAATTTCACTGCAACTGCCAATCTCAATATCCTACTTAATTACATAACATACAAAGCAACAAATTAAATGGTACTAAGTCTTGTAAGAACTTCAGAAGACCATCCTATCATCCTTGCACAGTCTTCTCCTTCTCAGTCTGTTTTAAATAACCACTCAGCTTATCAAAACAGGAAGAAAAGGATCAGAGTGATTGCTTTAGGATTACTGGAAAAAAACCCAAACCCTAATTTGGAAAACTTCAAGAGAGAATAAACCACAAGACTATTCAAAATCGTAGTGGGCACAAAGTCTGCATGAATATCTTTACTGAGTTTTAACCCTATTTCCAAACATTAACACAGCGCTTTCTGGGGACACAGAGGTTGGCAAAAGGAGTGGAAAATGCAGCTAGTTATAAATCCATCCACTTGGATTTGTTGTCTACTAGTAAAAGTATTTAATAGTCTTTCAGGAAAAAAAAAAACAAAACAAACTAACAAAACCCCAAAAACCCACCACACTAATAATAATAGCAATAATATATTCATACACACCCACTTGAGAGCATCCATTTCTCTCTCTCCTCCATGACGCTTTTAATTTTGACGTATCATTTTCCTTCGTTCCCTCACCAGTGAATTGCAGCTGGGTGTCTCATTACCGCCCTATCAAAGTCCCCTGCCGTACCTCTCACCTTGCCGAGGGCCAGGCTGGACTAAGGTCCTGGGTGGAGATCCCGGGGCGGCAGCGCTGCCGCTGGTGCCGCCACGATGGGTAAGAGTGGGCAGGGCAGAACCCGCACGCCCGTACGGCTCTCCCCGCCCTCCGGCCCACAGACAGCACCGTCACTGATGCCGCTTGGGCCACGGAAGCAGTTTTTGTGTCCGCATGACACCGCAAGCCCCGGCAAAGCGGCATCGCCGCCTCCAGCAACGGAGAGCTCCGGAGCCGCACGCCCCCCGAAGCCAACGCTCACGGGGGAGAAAGACAATAAAAGCTACCCATCTAAGCCATCTCCACCTAGGCAGCCAAGGTGGCAAAAGGACAGTGAGGGTATTATGGCGAGGTACCTACGATTAGGGGCGTATCTAAAGCATCGGTGGACATTATTATCTCCAAAATGAAGCAAAGCCATGCAAGGAAGGAAAGCGGGAGGATTAAGACAGCGCCTTGCCACCCATCAACCCACCCTCCCTTGGGGCGCTGAACAAGGGAAGCTCCAGGAGCCCAAGAGAGGGCTTAGCAGCCAGCCTGTGTGCGGCGAGGATGGGAGAAGGATCGGGATGCTTTCCTCAGCCAGTGTGCTGAAGGAAAGGGAGAGGGACCAGGATGCTTTACTCACCCAGCAGGAGAACGTTCTTCCCCGAAGGCAGCTTAGAGCGGGAGCGCGTGGACACCTCGCTGAGGATGCAGGACCTGGCACGGAGAGACGACAGCACTTAGGAAGGGTCTCCCGCTTCCTCCCGGTCCCCACCCTCGCCATCTCCTGGGGATGGGGGGGCGCTACGGCACGAGGGGCGGGGGGCAGGGCAGGAGCTGCCACTGCCAAGGGGAAATACTCCCCCCAGCTCAGTGACTGAGAGGGGCTGAGTGCCAGCGAGGGCGGGGGAGGATTATCCAGCCCCCTTCCCCTCGCCCCCGGCAGGGCACCGACGCGCTCCGAGGACGGCGGCGGCGGCCAACGCGCCTGGGTCCGCGGGGCGGGGCGGGAGCTCACCAGAGGTTTTGCCCATCGTCCTCATCGCCACCCGCCCGCAGCTCCGCATTGTTGTTGTTGGCCGTAGCCGCAGAGGCGGCGGAGGAAGTAGAGGAAAAACCGGCAGCCGAGCCAAGCCCGGAAGAAGTGGAGCCGAAAGAGCCGGCTCTCCCCGCCGCCGCTGCCGCCGCCGCCATCTTCGCTGCTGCCTCCTCCTCCCTCCCCTGCCCCACCGCCTCCCCGGGACGCGGAACGGGCGGTGGCGGCGCTGGCGGAGACCCGGATGTTGGGGGGGGCGGGGCCGGGGCGGGATCACCGGCGCCCCGGCCGCTCCCCTCAGCCGCTCCTCTCAGCCTCTTCCCGCAGCCACTCCGGCAGAGGAGAGAGCGGCTCTCGGCTCAGTAGCCTCCAGTGCCGCCCCGCTGTGCGAGGTGTTGCCGTGGGCAGGGGGCTGCGCTGTGCTACTTGCTCACCGGGCAGCCCCAGCCCTGAAGGAAGCACCTCGCATCCAAGAGGAGTAAGTGCGGCTCAGGGGTAAGATGTGCCTATTGGGGAGGACAGGGTGGTCGCCCTCTCAAAGAGGCCTCTTTACTTGGTTCTCTCTCACGAGTATCGCTTGAGAATTCAGAAAAGATGGGTCACATCACCATCGTTTTAACAGCTCGACTTGGCTAGAAGTTCCAGAAGAAGCAAGCAAGCGTGCCAGCTCTCTCTTTATGTGTTTCTTAGGGTAACACAGGAATGGCTGTAAATTCTAGAAAAGTTCAGTGGGTGAGTTTTGTCCATTCTGGGGTATTCAGGGAAAACCTAGCGCAGGGGATGTTTCCTCGTGTACCTCTCTTTCAAACAAAGGATGCCCGTTCCTAGAGACTCTGGGTATATGGAAAGGTATTGGCTATATTAGTGACTTACGTGTGCCAGCAGTTTGTACTTTAATTTTCCTTCTTGCTGTGTAAATTTTATTTTTTCCCAGAAAACACTGCCTTTTCAGTAGTATTTTGAAACAGAAAGAAGAATCATCCCTTTTTCTTAGTCACGTTTTTCTCTCAAGGACCTTCTGTTCCTTTGCAACCCAAAATACAGACGTTCCTTTCACATGTTTGTTGTTTTAGTAGGGATCAGGTGTTGTAATGTGTAGGTCACCTTTCCTGAAAGTGTATTTCTTTCAGGTTCTTCAGGTATAAAATAAGTGAAACTCCAGTAGCCATATGCTGGATTAGAGGTATCTGTCACAATAGATGCACAGTTATTGATCAGAAGTATTTTGTTGTGGACAGAATGTGGGTGCGAAAGACTGGCAAAGTTTTGGTGTTGATGCGTTATCCGATAAACAGGGACCACTGAATAGATGAATGCTGAAAAGCTGCCAAAAAAAAAATACTTTTTGCATGACCCTGCAAGGCCTCTTTATGGCCTGCTGTGAACCGCCTTCACCTGTTATCTTTGGCTTTCATCACTGTTGGGTCAACTGATTTAAGTCATGAAAATGGCAGAAAATTTGATTTCTGAAATGGCTGAATAACACTTTCAATTTAGTGAGCTGAATCAGCTTGTGGAAGGTATTTGACAAGTGACAGAGCCAATACAAAAGGTGGGGAACAGAAGTGACTAGAGAGTAAGCGGAGAAGAAAGTTCAAGTTTGAATTTGGAAAGAGTGGGATGGGAATGCCTTTTCAGTGACAGTAAACAGTTTGGTCAGCTCAGCTACAGGTCCAGCTGATGTTCTAAGAGAAAGGGAAAAACACACAAAGAACCCCAAGAGATTCTGGAATGCATTTCCTTTCTAAGAGTCCAAACTTCAGCCATCTACTTCAATCAAAAGGAATAACTTTGCTTTTAGTATATTTTGAGAAATGGATTGCTATTTATCCTGGTGTGTGGCTTTTAGATTTTTGTGAAATGTTATTAAAAAGGGGAAATCACTGATATTTGATGAATTAGCTTTAAACACCACACCTGCAGAGGCACTGAAAGGAATAAGCATTTTAAACTACTTCATGTTTCTTGTTATTTCAAATTATGTTCCTTATCATATTATTCATATGAGAACTATATTCAATTGAGATATGTAAATAATATAACCCTGAGACTTTTTAAAATGTAAATAATATAACCCTAGGACTTTTTTGAAACTAGGATGTAGATGACAGAAGTAATTTTTAAATATGTGAAAGCAGTAGAAAATAAAAAGCTACAAGGAACAATGATAAAGCTTGTTGCTTTGTGCTGAGTTAGGAACATATTGATATTGAGAAAAGATGGGCAATTTTCCTTATCTTTTACTTTTATAGAGGCTAATGTTACTAGCTGGAAAAAAAAGAACTGGTGATTATAAATCTACCAAGGATTATTCACAGTGAAAGAAATACCACCTCTTTTCTTTCTCCCCTCCTCCTTCCCCTGACATCCATTCATTCTGGAGTATTTTTAAGGTGGCTTTCACTGCCTTATCCTCTTGTCTTGGAGGATTTTGATTTTACACGTGAAGGGATGTGTACAGTTAAAATTCTCTGAGGATTCACTTACCAGATTGTCACACATGAAGTTTTGATGATAGTTGTGTGGTGTATTTTCTACCTTTAGCAGAAGGCATCCCTCCCCCTTCCTATTCTGCCCCCTCTCCATTTTATTTCTGTCTTGGGAGCTGCAGAGGATAAAGTGAAAATGGAAATGCTTGGTCATCATACTCTCAGGTTAGGTTACAAAAAAAATCAGGATGAAAGGAAAAATATTGAGATAATCAAGCCTTCATCAACTGCAGTGTGCTGGTAGAGTATTTCAAATTATTCATAGGGTTAGCTGTACAGTGTGATAGGAAGAGGAAATTTAGGAAAAGCTGTAATGAAGCAACCTTAGGAAAGGGGGATGGGGAGGGGAAATCAGTAATACATTCTTTCATTTCCTACCCTGTGAAATAAGTTTCTGTCTGGCAAAATGATCTTGTGAATGTGTAGGAACAACCCTTCCATGTAGTGTTTTTCAAAATGTAATTGTGAACAGCAATGGACATTAATGATGCCTAGCAAACATAAAAGCCTCATTTTCTCCTGCCTCACCCAACCTGTAGCTATTTAGCCAAGTACATTAAAAAGAAGGTCTTCCCTACTATCAAATTGTAAGTTTTGAAGTTAAAGTTAAGGTTTGGTTTTGATACTATGTTATACTCAGTGACTGTTACACTTGCAGAGATAGGTATGACTATACAGCACAAAGATAATGAAGGAACAGGTCCATCAACTAGGAAGAGAAATAACATTTTTTCAGCTGACAATTGTTACAACAGTTTTAACTGGAAGCAGCACTGCCAACAGCTTAGCTACACACATGCACAAGGACAAACTGCAGCAGCTTCTCACTGGTGAAATAATGTAATTTCCTAATAAAGGCAAGGTCTCCATTCCTCTGTGAGCTACCCTGGGGTGATGCCAAAGTGCAGATCTTGGGAGGGAGTCAGCTGTGCCAGCTGTGCTGTGCTGACCAAAGAGGCACCAACAGGGAAAGATACCTCCTGTGCACAGCTGGTTGGGGATCCCAGGAATAGAGTCTTGGTTTCTCTCACATTCTGTGCCTTTTTACTTTCTGATGTGTTTTGACTATGCTGTGCTTGTTCTTAGCAGGAGGCTTCTTGTTGCCTGTGTCTCTTCACATAACTTTTGTCTGAGTTAGCAGTGTATGAAATTCAAAAAGTAATGGTCTGGCTTCTCTGACTGCAACTATTGTCAGTGGCCAAATACTATAAAATTGGTTGCAAATTTTGAAGACATTTTTTTCATAAGCCTATGGAAATGAATTGTGATAGTTCAATTACATTTAAAACATCCGGTTTGGGTTCTTAGAGATTTTTGCCTTTAAGGCAAAACTGGCTTCTTAACAATATTGACCTTGTTGTTGAAATCAAAATTGTAAAGGTCACCGTGCTCATACTTCTAGTTTGCTGTGCAGAAAGAACCCCTTTGAAAAGGCAGCAATGAAGAAGCAGAACACATAAAATTTCCAAAAAGATGTTTTGTTGCCTTTGGCTGCAGTGTATTCAAAAATATAAAACTAAACCTTTAAAAGAGAGAGTGGTTTATCATTATTTGCTGATCAGAGTTTGTGTGCAGTTAATATTCAGAAAGCATTCATGAAGTTGGTAATGATTTTTGAAAGTGACTTTTTTGTAGCATTAGCAGCCAGTCATCTGAAATTTAATATTGAGAGTGAATTACTGATCTTGTTTACAACATTCAAGTGATTCAGTCAAGAAGCGAAAAAATACTGTGTGACTTACCTGAATAGTTGCAATAGCACAGTTTGCAAATGGATTACCTCAGCACAGAATTAGTATTTCAGTTGGTATGCTGAAATTTGTTAATATAAACTGTACAGATAATACTCTAAGAATAACAAATATGTCTCAGGTGTCTTACTGGGATTAATCCATAAGAAATATTAGACTATGACCAGTTTTGTGTATCACATTTCTGGTTTTCATTTGACCAAGTATAAATCTTGTTATTCATCCAGTTACAGTTTGTGCTGGTTGGTAGTATAAGCTCTGCAGACCATGCAGCAATATACCACCTACTTCTAAATTTATTTTCTACATATGGCCCTGTAAATTTTCAAGAATGTGCAGGGCTAACTTAACTATGAAGCACTGTATTATGGTCTGCTGCAAAGGAGACAAAACCTGTTTTATTTCACATAGGCAATGTTTTATTTCTTTAATCTAAATTTGTTACCAGAGCATCGTAAACATATGTTTAAGTGCACCCTTAAATTTATTTGGAATCAGTGGGATTTAAAATGTGCTTTACATGTCTCATTGATGATTAAAAATATCTGCTTACTATGTGTTTATAGAAGATAACTGTGGAGGGTCTGATCAGCCAAGATCCGAGTGCCCTTGTTTTCCATTGGGAGACCAGGTATATTCCCTCTCAAGGCACATTCAGCTCTTTCAGGGCCACATGATGTAAGTAGAGCTGTTCCATTGGTTTGTGCAGGATAATTTCTTCAAAGAGAAAAATCAGGTTGTTTGGTTTGTTTGTTTTCTTTTTGTTTGTTTTGGTTCTTTAATACGATCCTGTGTGTTCAGAAAAAATATATATGAATGAATAATTTTTCAGATTACTGTAGAGGCAGTCAGCAGCAGGCAGTGCCTTGTGTTTTATTTACAATTCTGCTTTTTCAGTCAGTTCTTTACCTCAGGGACCTGCACAACTGCTTCTCAAGTAGATGGTTTGCTTTATAGTGGCTTTTTGGTTGCCAGATGGCATGGCTACTTGGATAGGCTTCCATTAAACAAGGATGTGTATTTGTGGCATAGTAGCTACTTCATGCATGGTGTCTCAAGGTATCTGTGAAGTATTTTGTGTTTGCTCTGTCTTCAGTAGGAATAATCAGGTAAGATATCTTCTACTTACTGCAAAATAAGAGTGACAAATGTGATATCCTCATTCTTTCCATTTCACTGTCTGGTCTTTGAAGCCCTACAGAGTTCAAAAATATATATATGTACTTCCTTAAACTACTAGGTTAGAAATTACTGTTTTAACTAAGTGGTATGGTGTTTTATATGTTGGAGGAGGATATTCTTTTCCCTATTATTCTTGCTGTGAATAATATCTTTGGGAAGGATGATGTCTTTTTCAATAAAATTGCCTGTTAAAGTCATCCTTCTCCTCAGAACTGTGTAAATGGATGACTTTTTTTAGTATTATCAGGTTATGAATGTATGACTAACCTGTACTGTACTCTCTGTGAATTGATAGAAAAATGTAGCCCAAACAGAAAATAAAAAAAATTGCCAATATGAAGAACTGCCTTAGAATGGCCTTAAAATGTCTCAGGATGTTTAACAGAAAAAAAAAAAAAAGTTATTCATGTGATGAGAGGCAAAATACTGGCAATGAGAGTTGAGAGTTCTCACTTGAAAGCAAACCTGAAAGAAATTATATATTTAGTAAACAGAATTATAAAGGTTCTTTAGCATGGAAGGAGGCCTTCGTGTTTTGGGGTTTTTTTGGCCTTTATTTAAGTCTTGGTGAGATCTATCCTTATGTTGTATAAATAGATGTGATGCACTAAAACAGCTAGCAGAACTGTAGGCAGAGTGCCAGTAATATGTGTTGTTGAGGCATATTTTTAACATATAAGGCAACATTTAAAGAATAGGGAGGGGGATACCATGGCATGAGTGGAGAACATCACATATCAGAAACAGGCATTTGTATCTGTCCTTGAGATAAACAGAGCAATTGGACAGAGCCATTGTGGCCCTTTGCCTGACTGGTTAAAAATAAATACTGTACACATTTCATATGCATCTCTCCCTTTAATGTGTGGGAGGAGAGAAAAATCCACATAGGAACAGATTCTCTGTTCTTGTCCCATTCATGGCACCCTCCCAGGTTCTTATTCTGCCCTTCCCTCAGGGATGCTACATTCGAGGGAAAGGCCTCTGTTTAATTCTTAATCCTTGTGTGATGGGAGCAGGTCTATGGATGTAGCTGAGGATTAACTGATTTTTTTAATGAATTTATTTACTCGTAATAAAGGAATAAATCTTTCATCTCATGGACTATAAAAACAGTTTCTCATTACTTTGGTAAGAATCTTGTCAGGATAAAGAAAAAGGATAAAATCTTAATTCAGGGAAGTACTGTTCTATGAAACTGATTCATTGCAAGAATACCCGAGTGAGTAAAAGTACCAAAGAAAATAAAGGAAAGAAAAATTCTTGGTTTATTCCACATTGCATGTTTTCTAAGCAAATCAGATTTTTTTTTTTTTTCCCAAACATTTATTGGTGTCCAGCAGTCTGTATGTCATTGGGGGTTCCTGGGTTTGGTTTCATTTTTTTCTCTAAATTCTTTGTAAACTGCCAATGCAGCATCTATCTTTGAGAGGAAAATTTACTAGCCCTTTACTATGAATACAGTGAAAGTATTTTAGCTAAATACTCTGAAGGTTGTAAAATGAGTATTTATATTTATTAATGCAATGTTCCGTGTTTTGGAAAGAGATTAAGACCAGTTGAAGATTTTGTCTGGCTCAGATCACATTACATTCAAATTGCATCTGAAACCTCCAGTTGCTTTGTTCTGCCTTTGGACAAGCATTCAGAAGGTTAGTCAGGAATGTTAAGGCCATGTTGGATAGGTTTATGGGCTTGGTGGTGGTGAGGCACATTGTGGGGCTAATTCTTCCCTTGACTTGAACTAAATCAAGTGAAATCCCTATTAAGCTAGAGGTACTGCCACAAAGCAAAATGAGCATGAAAGAATAGTCCAGCACAGACTGTTTCCTGCAGGCTGTTTCCTCATATTCATTCTTTTCTTCAGTGTGTGAGGTAACACAGAAGCCAGGTACAGTGGCAATAGGACATATTGTGTTGGCAGAGAAGGAATAAGGAAGTACCACTATCCTGCTTCCTCTGCTAAGCAAACGCAGATCTTTCTAATTATATAGTCTGATTTGAGATGTATTATAGATTTTCAAAATATATGTTAAAGTATAAATTACTGTAAGATAAACATTGTGTGGTTTCATATTGGGGTAAATACATGTAGTCTGCATATTCAACATCAGTAATATTTTGCTTGCTTTCATAAGAATAAATGTGCATAAACAGCTATTATGTGGTGATATTCGATAACTGAATCTAAATTTCTGCAGAAGGCCACACATTTTTTAAAAAATAAATCTTATTTTAAATGTTTTTCTGTATGTCCTTTCTCTTAAGCTACTTTGTCTTTCACAGCCCCTTTCTTACTCATCTATAAAACATGAATGCCCTTCATCTCGCACCCACCAAGTCACTCTAGGCCAGTAGCATCCTGGAGTTTCTCATATTGTGACACTTGGGGACATGACAGAGTGTTGTCTGTGTTAGGTAAATGGTTGGAGTCAATGGTCTTGGAAGTCTTTTCCAACCTAAATGATTCCATGATACTACAGTATTCCTGTGTTTTGGAGCCCTTTTATATCCTCAAATCCTTTTTGAAGATTTATGTTGATCATTGTGCTGGTCTTTCCTTCATGCTTGTGTCAGAATAGAATCTACTGCCTAAGCAATTTCTCTCATTCCCACTTCTAGATACCTGCCCTTCCCAAATTCAGAAAAAGTGCTGATATGACAGTGAAGCATTCCGTGAGATAAGTGGTAGACTTCCTGAAACCATGTTCTCTGTGCAGTGTCTGGTAGTAGGAGTGACTTGCAGCAACAAATCTACAGTGTGGAACAGAGCCAGAGAAACCATGAGGAGTGAAAGATGTCCAGGTTACCTAAGCAAATTGGATTGTACAGTGGGAAGATTGGAATGTGTGAGAAATTAAGATAGACTGCTCTTAAAAAGTACAGCACCATTGTCAAGTGTTCTCTCAGTCTCGATTTCCTACTGCTTTAACTGCATTTCTTCCCTTCTCAGGTATCTCTTAGGAACTTGGTGATGGTGATGTCAGTTATGTCACTACTATATTAAGGAGATGATTCTTTCTAAATGAGAAGTGTTGTCATTCTCCTAATAGAGTTGTCACTAAGCTTCAGAGTCATTGTAGTGACTCATAGGGCTCAACATTCTAGCAAAGATGTCAGTGCAAACTCTAAAAATCTTTCCAGTTTGCATGTCAGAGAGTATCGTAGACTTTGAGATGTATGGAAAAACTAGAGTCCGTTCCATGGAAATTCTGCATTTGAGAAAGGCAATCGGTACAGGGTCTGTGAGGAGAAAGAGCACGGTGATCCATGGGATTAGAAGTGTACAATGCGAGACCAGGAGCGTAATTACGCTTCACAGTGAAGTATAGTATATAAATAATTGATCTAACCACCACTAAACTGTTTCCAGGAGTGAATTCATGCAGCCACGTTAGCTTGGCTCTGAATACATGTTGAGGAAGGCTGTCTGTCTCGGTGACAGGGCATATTGGCCTGAAAGGAATGTGCTAACCTATCTGCACAGCTCTTGGGACCAGGGGCATGCTGGTGTAGAATGTCTGCAGTGTCTGCACTGACTGGCCTGGTGTCCCAGTCAGCTGGGACCTCTTCACACTGCATACCATGGTAGGACACATGGGTATTAACAGATGATATAATTTCCTTCTCTGAATGTACCATCAGAGAGGTAAAGTTCTGTTTAAACCAAGGGACTGTGTTAGTAGAAGAGCATAACTTCAACTGACTAGGAATGAGTCTAAAAATCAGAGAATTTTCTGTCAGGGGAGAAACACTTTGAGACTGCCATCTGATTGAGTAGTTACAAAAGGGACTTTGGTCAGTTTCTGAAAGAAATTAAGTGATACAACTGCAAGTGTAAGAGTTGAGTACTTGCAGTGATTCAGGAGTTCCCTTCTAGTCCTATATTCCTATGTCTCACAATTCTGTTCAAGTGGCAGAGCCAACAGTACGCTCCACTATTGAATCATCTGGGAAGAGCAGGATCCTAGTTATAACCTTGTGGAGTAATATTCTGCTCTTATCTTCCATGTATCTACAAATATTTCAACCCTATTTCAGTTAACACAGTTGAGGTGTGAAAGGAGTGGTTTGTCTGGTAGCCAGAGTATATAACCTTGAAAATGCTTTGGGAATTTGGCTTCTTCAGTTGTACATATTGTACAGTTAATGCTTCCTATTGTACAGTTAATGAAGCAATTTTGTTTTATCGTGATTCTTTTTAAACAGCAGTGATAAAACCAGGGAACTCCCAGTCATATTTCTTGTAACGATATACCAAATAATATACATAATGATTTGAGTCATTCTAGTCTTGAGGACCTGAGAACTGCTGAATCCAGCCAGATGAAAAGTCTGTCTAACCTAGTAAGTAGATACTTATGGAAAAACTATCCAGAGGCAGTCATGCTTACAGTGATTTTTCCATCATGCTCTTCGGGCCTTTAGTGACCAGGAGACTCCTTTGTTTAATAGTTACTGCTGACCTACTGAACAGAACTGCTGAGTAAATGAAGTCATTATTTTTTTGATCCATGTACAGTTTATGCCTCACAATATCTAATGAAAGTAAGTTTAGTTTATTATTACCAAAAAAGGCATGCTTTTCAATATTTATAACTAAAAAATAGTGAATAACTATTCCCAGCTTACCTTTTAAATAAAATTAATGATTTAATACATTGTTCTCCTATCCTTCTCTAGATATTTTTCTAATTCTATCATAACCTTTTTGATAATGGAATGACTAAAACTCCATATAGTATTCATGTGTCTGTGGTCTGAGTGTTTACAGGGCAGATTTTTCTTGTTTTTCTCTGTTAATTTTTAAATCCAAGTTTGTTTGCTCCTTTAAGCACCAGATGTTTTCAGATTTCTTTCCTAGTGAAACTAACACCCCATGTTTATACATATATGTGTATTTTCTCATCCCTTCTTGATGTGCATTGCACTTAATGACACTGAATAGCCTCTGGCATTTTATCACCCATTCAGTATTGAACCACCTCCAAAGCCTTTCACAGCCAGCCCTAGAATTCCTCAGCCTAATAGTTTTGTGTCATCTCTTTTTTTTTTTCTTTGTCTTATTATGTGTGTTCTTTTCCACATTTTTGTGAATATATTGAAGGCCCACATCTCTCAGTTGAGCCTATATCAGGGAATCCTGAAAAAATACAAGCAGTATAAAATCTGACCTATAAAAATCATTCAGCCTTTTTTCTTCTTCCTAAAATGAATTTTACCATTTTAGTTTTTCTATTTATTTATTACTTAAGTAGATGTATTTTTAATTCATTTTCGCAATGCAGTTCTGCTTTTCAAAGCATTTATAGGATAATGGAAATAGAAGACAACAGAAATTCTCTTCTTGCTGATGACTTAAATATCACACATGTTGACATTAATGACTAACATTTATATTTCATATTTCATTGTATGGGATTCTGGCACATACTGACAATTGATTGTCAGGAGAAAAGTGTATAAAAGAAACTCTTATTTTTGGGTTTTGATTGTTAGCTTGTAAAGGTTGTCTTTGGCTGTCTACAATCTTCTATTGGCTTAATCCACTATACTTACTTATTAAGCTATGAATACCTGCAAATCCTTTAAAGGATTAACTGTATCTGCCTGCTAAGCTTTCTAAGGCAGTTAAAAATAACTGCAGGCTGATTCTACTGACACACTAAAAATTGGACCTGCTCTATATTTTATGTTGTATTTGCTGCTGCTTTGACAGATGTGATACAGTCTGGAGGTGCTTAAACCTTCTGTGAAGATGGGTTGACCAAGTGCTCTCAATACCTCAGTTTTGGCTAGCAGCTATTTTCTGTTACAGCCCATAAAGAATCAGCATTTGCTTTGTCTCGTGAAAAATGACAGTGACCAAGAACATACAAGCTGGAAAAAGAAATTCAGCTTAATGTCAATTAATGAAATAAAGGTCTCTTTCCCTGAAGAAAAGGCTGTGACTTATGCAAGTGGTCTGCAGTGCAGTCCCTTCTGTTTGATATGAGTTTTTTAGCTGCAGTCACTGACTTCAGAAAATTTGTCTCTTTTTCACCCTTACAAAATGGTTATATTCTAATACAGTATGAGCAAGTATGCTGGATGCTGCTGGATATTATTAGGAAGGGAGCCAAACAGATGAGATTCAGCTTAGTGGAAGCCTTACAGAGAGTGCACAGTTTCTCTCGATGCTCCAGAGAGTGCATGAGACAGTAGCACATGAAAATGTGTACTGACTACCTCTACGCTCTACTGTTCCTGCTGGCTGTCAGGGTAGAAGAGTTGGCCTTCACCAACATCCTTGATCAAGGAAGTTAAATCGTGTAATATATAAAATGGAAACTTTGAGACAAGACTTTGCACTTTTCATTGTCTTTTGCCAGATATTTTTCCTCTGATGTCTTGCTCTGGTACAACAGAAATTCTGGGTTGCAAAAGGATATCATAGATGCTGGTGTTTTCTTGCTGTCAAAGGACAGAATGGGACAGTGATACTTTGCTACAGTGACTACCTTCTTTAACAAATTGTTTAGCTCCCTGCACAAAAAAGCAGAAGTTCAAATGTATGTAACAGCTGAAACTGGTTCTCACACTTACAAGAGCTGAAGGAATGAAACATGACATAAAGTTATTTTCCCCCCAAGTGATAGGCCTCAGGCTAATTAATACTTAGCTGGGTGCATGAAACCTGCATTTGTTTTAAGGTGCTGAAGGGGGATTATGGAAAACCAAATGCAGTAAGATCTGGGTACTCAAAAGTGATAACTGTCAGCATTCCTTTTAGTGAAGCCCTGATTGGAAAACAATATTTAAATATTGAAGAATATGAACTTGGGTTGTGGCTTGCCAGCCACCCTGTCAGAGCGTAAAACACTGACGGCAAGTGCAGAAGGAATATTGGATTCATCAGTGTAGATTCAGCCTTCAATCTCCAAAAATATTTTACACAGAAAGTCTGCTAGAATTCCTTAGCTGAGCTACTTCAGGAGCTATGTAGTTGCTGCTTAATTACTTAATTATTATGCTGTTTGGCAATGGAAGGGCTGTAGATTTTCCTGCCCTTCTAAATATGTAAGCAAACTGCACAACCCAAGATGAAGGTTCTAGCTCAGACACAATAAGCAATATAACTCCGCTAACATTATTATGTGCAAATTTGTATCTAAAATACGGATTAAAATTTGTGCTGAGACAACTTCATATTGAGTTATATCAGGAACTCACATTATCCTTTTATTATTTCTAGCTAAGGGAAGTCAATAAAAACTTGGGAGTGTTACATTTTAACCCCTTGTTGCAGTCAATGTCTGCCCATGTGTAGCCCTGGTCTGCCTGAGGAAGTGCCATGGGTAAGCAGATACATTGCTTGTGATACTTCAGTGTTTCTTATTACTAATTGCAGAATTTCTACAGTGCCCTGTATTGCATTACTTAGGCAATGGATTACACAGACACACGAGATAGATTGTATGGTTCTATTTATTTCAATACTGATTTTTCTAATTAGGCATATATTGCTTAATGTTTGGTTTTCTCTGAACTTCACAACAAACTGTCAAGTTAAATTTTACTCAACGTGTATTTTTGGAGGTAGAAAATGGTCTTGAACAAAATGGACTTCCTAACATAAACTATTTAGTATTTTGTTGTGAAGAGAAAGTAGCATACTTATCTTTTAAAAGAGAAATCTTGTGGAACCCAAGCTTGTCAGATTTTTGCCAGAAACTTGCTGGTTGCCTGCCAGCTCATTTACCCATCCACTTGGCAGATGGCCCAGCCTTCCAAGAGCTGTAGCTGCCTGTGTGTCAGGGCTGGCAGCACTCGCAGGGCTGCAGGCTCCTGAGCAGGTGGACTTCGTCTCGGGTACCACCCAAACGGTCCCCATCGCCCTGCGGTGACATGCTGTGCTGCCTGCCTCCTGGCAGAGCTGGAAGCTAAGGAACTTGCAGGTCTGGAAATGTTTTATCTTGTGCCAGCTTTTAGTAGTTTTGAAGAAATTGTTTCATAAGTGGACATCCGATTTCTGTCACTAACGAAAGCCTTGTACCTGAAAAGAGGGATTTATGTGTTTAACATATCACTTTGTAGCAGTTCTGCTTCCAAGCTTCATGAAGAAATGACACAAAATGCAACAACATGTCTAAAAGAATGTCGCTTTTTAAGTTAGAATTTGGCTTCTGACAAAGCATGAGGTTTTGTGCTTTCCTTTTATCTTGATAGGCATTCCTTTTCCCCCCAATAATATCTAATCTTATTTGAGATTCAATCAGACATCAATTTTTTGTGGACTAACATGCAATTTTTTAATTAGTTAAATATTCATCACAGTTGATACAACATTGGTATTAATAATGTATTGTGAAAGAGCTGTAAGAATAAATAAAAGCTGATAAGTTTTATGTTGGTATGTACATAGTTTTTGACCTTAGTAGTTTTTATCCTATCTTTTTAGGGCTGAGAAAAGTACAATTTAAGAGCATGAAGCATTCTGGGATGTGTAACTCTTTGTATAAAAGTAAGTGCCAATTCAGGTTAATAAATAATAAAAGTGCACAAAACAATTTTTCTGTCTTTTCCTGATTATTCTTTAATATTTTACTGCATTTTGAATAGCTTGCTACAAAACTTATCTTTCCTAAGATAAGGATCTCTACTAAAAAAAAAACAGTTCCTCAACAATGGGCAGCATTGGAGAAGGACTATTTTTTCTGCTCCAGCTATTGCTTGTGGATTCCTACTAGATGCCATATAAATAAATAAATAAATCTCAACTTTATTGAAGCTAAATAATGATATTGAAAGACACGTGAATGTAATGAGGGAACTGTTATACACCAAGTATTTTATAGACTGTTATCTGGAGATGATACCTTTTTTATGATTGCCCTCAAGGAAATGTAATGAACAATTTTTAATTTACATACTACAGTAAAGCATAAGAAAACCTTGTCATTAATTTGGCAGATAGAAACAGTGACACTCTAGAAGATGACATTCTGATAAAATTTCTCCAGCTTAGTAACTTTTTCAGCAAATTTGCTTAGTAATATTACTTCATACCTTGCCCCGCTGAAGGTAGTAAGTCCATTTGTGAAGTTCCTAGTGGGGTAGAGTAACAGTTCCAGAGTCTAAGTGGATATTATTTTGGCTTATACAATGTTACAGAACAGTGCAAGAACTGAAGGACCTAATACTGCCCTATTTAGGGGACCAATGGCCTGTGAAAATCAGTACAGAAGGTGGAAGCACTATAATTAAAAAATGAAAAATTCTCTCCTGTTTCTCAGTTAGTATAATATGTTGGGGTGAAGGTTAGCCTTCTTGTGCATTTTGCAGATGCTTCCAAATAGCTGTCCAAAATCAAACCAAGCTCAATTGATTTGCACCTGTGCTACTCCAGCTTTATGTGTATAGAAAGCATGGGGGGGGGGCTGTTAATAATAAAACTAGAATGAAATGGAAATAAAGCATATACACTGTATCTTGCTGATGTGATGACAAGTACTTTCTCTTTGATTTTATTACTCCTTTGCCCTAACCAATATAAAAACGTTGCCAACATGTTTTTCACAATACTTACCATTTACAAATAGCTGCCTAACTCCATTTCTGCTCACAAACTTAATAGCAGCATGCTTACGTAAAAGAGACTGTGATAGTCACATCTACAGCTACGTCCTGGCATAGCTCCAACAGCATAGCTGTTGGCTTCATGAGGATTTGGATACAAACTTAAAGTTAAGCCCATGCTTAACTGCTTTGTCAATCTGTCTCCCTCTCTCAGTGCTCTTACTATCATATAGTGTCTCTGAAATTTAGCTCATGTTGACATATGAATAAATGCTTAGGTATTTCTATACACTCTTTGTATACAAAACCATGGTTGATTTACTCTTGTTTCAAGCCTGAGAAAGACTGCATCCACTGTGACTTCCAGAGTGGTGTGAGCGTGTGTGTGTGTGTTTGTATCTGTTCTCAAAAGCCATGTATGGGCCTCTCATCTGACTTCTGTAAGTAGAGAGAATGCATTACAGGATAAAACCACCTCTGGGAATCTGTGCCAAAACTCATGTTTTTTGTAGAAGTTGTAAATTAAGTCCTCTTCTTTTGGGGCCTTTGATTTAAATAATTTAGAGGTATCAATTACTTGATAAACATTTTTTTCATTGTATTAAAAAATATTTACAGCAAAATACTACATCAGTAATAGTAGCAAATATTTAGAAAATGAGTTGCATAACAGCTATTATAGAGGCTGAGATTATAATCTCATATACAAAACATAAGTTATTACAGAAAGGAAGGTGTAATAAAATTAAGACTGTAGGCAGTAGCTTTCATGAAGAGTGTAAGTTTTTCTAATACATACTAAACTAAGAAGCTTTACCAGAAGTGTAACTTCGTGTTTCTGTAACTTATGTGCATTCTTCCCCAAAATAGCACTCAGCTACAATAAGGTTTAGTAGGGCATTTATACATGACCAAATTAATGAGTGTGATATTCAACTGTCTAGACAGCTGTGGATATATTTAAACAAAAAGTTTTATAACTGCTTAAATTATTGTGATAAATCAGAGCTAAGTGATAATATTGTCACAAATTAGAGTAAAAAAAAAAAATTTAAGCACACATTTCCTCTAATTTTAGGTCCTAAAAATTTGTACAGCATGTCTACACATCTCTTCATATTTCAGTATTTGCTAGATGTACTATAGTTTCCCTGGCATATGTGTCCTGTAAGGCAAGGTACAACAGAATCAAGAAATAAACGTCTGACCATTTCACAAATCCAATTAACTCTGACAAGGGCTAGTAAAGTCAAGTGAATAACAAAGCACTGCTGTCTGGAAGCAGCTTTGTAGACAGTAGGACACCAGCTGGACGAAGCAAAAGTACTTCAGGCAGCTGAATTTTCTGCCTTCCCTAAGACCATCTTATACCCCAACGAGGTCACAGCACTATAGCATTTTCAAGTGTCAGATCTCATTTCTTCACTGTTTCTAAGCAGCAGGGAGGAGGAGGGAAGCATTCCCCTTGCACAATGTAACATATGTGCTGTCATTACAAGGTGATGTAGTGAGGCAGAAACTGCGGTTACCATTGCACAGCCCCTCCTCAACCACAGCCACAGGTTAGGTTGTGATAGAAACCTCCAAGAAATTTCAATGGAACCATCCTCAGGCAGAAACTGTGGTAGTTTTCTAATCCTGGGACCTATGCATGTTAAAAGTAGCTCTCCTTTTTCTAGCTCTTGACACATGTAGCTATCCTATGTCCCATTTAATGGACCTGAATGATTACTTCACCAGTCTGCTGTGTTCATCCGTGTTTGAGACCAAAGATGTGGGGGAATTTCTCTCTGGAGTCTAGAGGCATTCCTTTAAATGTTAAAAGTTATTTTGGATTTATCTTGAGAGGAAAATCCTCTTCCCTGGCTGTCTGACTGGAAATTTAAATTCTTCACTGCGTGTTTCCAGATAGAAGGGAAATATGTGCTCTGTTTACTTTATCTGTGTGACCCCAAACAACACTGTATTACCCTTGGAATCTTTTCTTGCTCTAACCTATTTCCCTATTATGCAGTATCCATAAGTAAAATGCTTTCCATTTACACTGGAGTAATGGAAGAAATCTTAGACCCATATACAGTATTCAGTATTATCACTGTTAATTGTCAACCTTATTTGCAGCTCCTAATAACATATTTTCTAGTAGCCAAAAGTGTTAAATTTGTAGTTTATCAGCTTTAACATGGGCTAAAGCTGAAAAAAACAGCTATCCTTAACTTTAGGATGAAGGAAGGAATGTTTCTTAGGAAATAACATGAAAATTTGGGTTAGCTCATATCTCACAGCTAATTTGCAGCTGACTAGCACTGGAAATTTCCCAGAACTTTTCTAATATTTCTATGTAATTGAAACTACAATTATATTAACTTCAGCAAAATTTTCCAAAGGGAGATTTGTTTGGCTCAGAATGGGATTTCTGGGTTTTGGAAACCAGAAACAAATACAGACAACCACTCAATGGTTATGTTATTAAATTACTAGACTTAGAGCAGGAAGCTGAAACTGTTTCCCCTTTTCTAATTCTACATGTTTCTATGAACTGCATCTTTTGAATCTTCCCTCCACTCCCTGCAACTTAAAGAGATATTTGTTAATCTTGGAGTTGGTCGGTCCCATTTTTCCTGATACTGAGAATTTAAAACAGGGTGAGATGGGTAAATTTATTGTCAGGATGGTCTCTGAAATCAGAAAAAGTAGCAAGGAAGGAATAAATAATATGCAGGATTGCTTCTACAGAAAATTAAAAATTAAACATATCATCATGCTTGTACATTTTTCTAACTGCAATGAAACTTGATCTTCTTGCTACAACTTTGGACACAAATAGAATTTAGCAAATGGATATATGCTGTAGAAGCAGCAGAGGCATATGCTGACATACAATAACCATATGTCAATCCACAGTGATTCTTGAGCTCTTGAGACATGTTTTGTTCTTTAAATAGTTTTCCATCTTTTTAACATTTTGGAGCATGTTGACTATTTTCATTATGCTTTTTTTTTTCCTTTCTTTGAAGCCACATGCATTTACAACTGACTTAGATTAGGCAGGAAGGACAGATAGAAATTAAAATAGCTTTCAGAGATTATTACTACAGTCAAATATATTTGGAACTTCAAGAGTCAACAGGAACTATTGAAATAAAATTCTACACTAATCTTTATAAATAAAGAAAACACATGGATTGGGATTTTTGTCCTTGATTCACCCAGGATCACATGCAATATTTTGTTCCTGGTATGTAACACAGCAAGTTAAAATGTAGTTAAAAACCCCTTTGTATTTAATCATGTATCATTAAAACCTGAGGTTTTGACTTGAACTGGAGACTGAGTCAGAACATCGCAGACTCACATAGAGAACAATGGTAGCTGCCAACAGTATATTTCCTGTTGCTTTTCACAACAAAGTCAAAAAATCTGATATCTTCATATGATCTGCAGATGTGTGGTATGAAGGCATTTAGATGCAAGTTTTACAGAGGCCTACAATTTTAGGCAAATGATATGTATACCCTCTTCCTATCTCTTAAAAAAAAACAACTCCATCTCAATAGACTTAAAACCTTTCAACAAATTGTATGACAGTCTTACATTTGTAAGTTCCAAAAAGTTTTGGAGGTAAAAATACTTTAAATTTACATACATGCTTGTGAGGACTTAAATAAGAATAATAATGGGAACATACACAGAATTATACTGCACACTGGGAAGGAGAAAAACTGTACTGAGCACATTCTTTGGTATTTGCAAGATCTCATATAGGCCTTATCAGCAAAATAATTTGCATCTTTAATGGAAAAAAACCCGCTTTATGCTTCTGAAGAGAGAAATAATATATTTCTGAATCTCTGGAGAAATGCTGACAATAATAACTACTATAAACAAATCATTAGTAAGAATTTACTTTTTCAGTGCCTGAAGACAATATAATTTCCTCATAAGCTCCAGCCTCCTAGCTGTTGCAAACCAAAGACATCCAGTATTAGACTTTCCTACAAAGTGTGTGTATCTGCTTGGGCCAGCACAGGAAGAATTTTTAAGGCTGGGCTGAAAGACTGAATGTTTCCTCAAAGCCTTTGATTCAACACAGGTACATTTGCTTTCTAGTTCTGCATCTTAAAAAGAGTCAAAGCTCTGCAATGAAGATGGAAAGGGGGTAATCGATAGTTAACTCATGTAAGCACAGTTAGCTATTGAGAGACAGCAAATGTTGATTACAAAACCTAAGACGCCAAAGTCACCTTGATCTTGTCAAGATAAAGGGGACAAGGATCAGCCTGAAAAGCTGCTGAATCACTGCCAGGAATCTACCTCAACACGACCACCTGCTTACACAGTGCATACATGGCATGTATGCTAATGATATTAATAATTTCCGATAAATAATCTGAATAACCCTGCCTGTCCCAAAGAATGTGATGCATATTCATGACTTGTACCCTTAATATTGTGTTGTGAGAAGTGCCAGAGTGTGTGTGTTCGGAGGAGCGATCCCCCATACGCACTGCACTGAATAAAAGAAAATACCCACTTCTTTGACCCTGTCTCAGAAGTGTCTTTTCGCCTGGTTTGGGGCGTATCAAAGAAAGGCATAAAGTAGTGCCTGACACATTGAACATAAATACATATGTCATGCAGACATCCTCCTGTTACGAATAAATCAATTTCTGCTTGCACTAAAAGGCACTGATGTAATCACAAAAAGTTTTAGAGACCTTTTATTCCTAACTGTGTAACACTGGAAATTTTGCCCCTCTGCAAGTTATGGATTGGGCCTTAGTATACTTTTGTTGAAATAAAGGTGCTTCTGTCAATTAGAGAGTTGAAGTGGAAACCAAAGTTCTATGAGCTTTGGGCTAGTCTTCTCTACAGGAAGGTGAACAACTCAAAATGTATGGTGATATGTGGATAGTTCTCCTCCTGCAACCTCTTTATTTGCCAGTGTAATTGTAATTGGGTGCTCAGATTTCTTCTAGATGACACCAGAAGAGAAAAATGAAGTTTATGTAAAACCATACTTTGTTTCTTATCCTAGGAAAGCCTTACTGGCACAATTGGAATGATCTCTTGACTTGAATGGACTTAAACCCATTAAAAGAAAAAGATAATGATGCTATTATAAGAGCCAAATAGAGGACAGCACATAACAATATCATATACAAGCAAAATCAGAGCAGATCTTGAATGAGGGAAGAGGAGGTACATGATGGCATTGTTTGCCACGTACTATAACATGAGGAAAAGCAGAGCACCTCTGCTCAAAAGGGAATTATAGAAATTTATTGAGGATGTTGTGGCATCATTCCTCTAAATCCCCTATACTCCACAGTTCCCTATGTTTCTCAGTGGTACGCCCTTGTTCTCAGAAGTTTTGCACCCACTTGTTCTCTTTCCACATTTCAGTATTGGTGAGGTGCTGTCTACCTAAGCTTGTCTCCCAGGCTCATCATCTCTATTTGACTGTGAACAAAGCTGTCACAGTGGCAAACACTGTCAGAAAGCTATTCTGTCCCTCTTTTTTGTGTGTGAAAGCAAGGGGTAAGAAGGCTGTACTCAAGGTGTTTTAGTAACTGCTACAGTGCCTGAAGGGCAAAGGCTATTGCTCCTCCCCTGTGTCACCAAGCAATCCATGTTCCAGGGTCAGAGTGAAGAGCGGGATATGAAAAGTAAAACAGTGTCACTCAAAAACTGCAGGGGTGAAAATAATTAAAGGGCTTTCTTCTGCCTGTGAAGTTTTCATGTAGATAGTAGAGACTGGTGTGCAACATATCTACCCGAGACAGGTGAAAGGGGAACTTGGTGCTTCTTAGAGGTCCCGTGGTCAAGGAAGTTTTCTGAGAGAGCTTTATTTCAGGGAGTTTCAAAACAGGTGATGATGATGTGTAGTATTGGGCCAGTTCCCACCAGATGCAAAATAACTTCTGTATGAGAATATACTGGAGATGTGAGGAACCTCAGCCCCTGCAGTTTACAGCTGTCAATGTGCTGCTGCTGCTCCGAAAGACTTGCTGAAATAAGCACAGCCTCTGCTGGTTTATTCACTGCGCACAGACAGAACAAAAACGTGTGATGCACCATAATTTTCCAGGAAAATATATTCCATAGCACTCTGAAAGCAAAAATACTCTATTTAAATGAGATTCACAGCAGTATGTTTTATTGGCTTTGAGAGATGGATTCAGAAAAAGACGATTACCAAGCTGAGACTAATAGGTACACTCAACATATTTAGGCTAGTTTACATTGCAAACAAGAAGTCCATCAGCCCTGCAGAAAAGGACTTGGATGTGCTGGTTGACAGCTGGCTGAACATGAGCCAGCAGTGTTCCTAGGTGGCCAAGAAGGCCAATGCCATCCTGGCCTATAAAAGAAATAGTGTGGCCAGCAGGATCAGGGCAGTGTTTGTCCCCCTGTGCTCAGCAATGGTGAGGCCACACCTCAAATCGTTTGTTCAGTTCTGGGCTGCTTACTTCAAGAAGGACATTGAGGGCCTGGAAGGAGTCCAGAGAAGGGGAACAGAGCTGGTGAAGGGCCTGGAGCACAAATCCTGTGAGAAGCAGCTGAAAGAGCTGAGGTTGTTCTGCCTGGACAAGAGGAGGCTCAGGGGTGACCTTATGACCCTCTAAAACTGCCTGAAAGAAGGTTGTGGCCAGGTGAGGGTTGGCATCTTCTCCCAGGAAGCCAGTGAAAGGGGAAGAGGAAACAGCCTCAAGCTGTGCCAGGGGAGACTCAGGTTGGACACCAGGAAGGATTTTTTCACAAAAAGGGTTGTCAAGCATTGGAATGGCCTGTCACTCCAGGTGCTGGATTCACCATCCCCAAAAGGGTTCAAGAAACAACTGGATGTGCCACTAAGTACTATGGTTTAGTTGACATGGTGGTGTTAACCCACAGGTTGATCTTGGAGGTCTTTTCCAACCTTAATGACTCACTCTTAATGATCATTTTATAACCAGTAGGTGGAAAATGGCATTTAAACATGCCCTTGCACTTTGTGGCACAATGTGCAAAGAGAGAGAGAGTGAGAGAAGCACTTTTCTACAGCTTCAGGCTTGCAGAGCCCTAGCAGCTAGAGTTCCCACGGAAGGAAGCATCTGAAGAGAACGCGTTCCTCAAGTACCCCCTTCTCTTGGCAGCCTTCAAAGCATGCATGACACACAGCAGCTCCGTGGCTGCCTGCCTGCCTTCTTGCTTTCCTCAAGAGATGTGCCATCCCATTTGGACACAGCCACGCACACAAGCAAGCGAGCAAGCAACCGGGGCTCCACTGCTTCGTTCTTCGCCTTTGGCAATAGCATGCGCTCTCATTCTCCCTGCTGGGCTGCGAAGAGTCGTCTGCTTTGCTCTTGGCACAGAAAGAACACCTTGCCAGCACAGCAGCTCTCTGGCATGCAGAAGGCAAAGAAAGAAGCTGCACAGCACCGTACTTGTGCGGGCCACGTACAGCATTGCCAAAGTCCAGCTGAAAAGTTGTTCCCAAGCAGAGTTAGCCGAGAATGCTCTCTCTGTTTCAACAAGCAACTCGCAGTTAGGTAAAACACAGTCATTGGAGGCTGCTGCAAGAAGACTGCTAAGAAATCCTGCTTCCACTAAATCCATTTTGCTGTTGACTTTCCCAAAGACAAATTTCCTCCTCAAACCTTTCTCTAGTGTGCAAGAGGCATGCCATAGGTGCAGTGTGCGTGAGACACTCTGGGCTGTCTTGACAAGTGTTATCTGCTGGCAACAAGGCGAAAACCGTACAGGGTAAAATCTCTTAATCAGAACTGAGCGTACCTACACTTGCTGTCATAAGGAGAAAAACAAAGTGATGTTTCACAGGAATAAATGAGGAAGATGTGGGGGGAGGGGGAAATCTTGGAGAACCATGTCTGAGAAATTTCTTGGAGAAATAATACAAAAAGGTGTTCCCATATCAACAGATAACAAAACTGTGGAGCAGTGTCTGACAGGAACCTCAGAGTGACATAGAACAAGTGTACAATGATGATGGCAATTAAGGGTAAGTGTCTCTGTGTCTCTGGAGCTTGACTCCAAGGGATGGAGACACAGGGAGCCTTTTGGTGTCCGAGAGGGGACAGCTCTGGAGTGCCTTCTAACCTCATCCCACCTCCCACTGTATATATAAGGGTTCAAAAGAGAATCCCCTATCTGGCTTCTTTGCACTCATCCACAGAGTCCATGCCCAAGAATCAGAACAAGAAGTGGCTGCTGAGCCTATCAAGATACATCTTAGCAAAGGTGAATGCTCAAATACTATGTATAGCATATCCAAGCAATCACAGAATCCCATTAGGCCAGAAAAACCCTCTGAGATCGAGTCCAGCCTATGATGGAACACCACCGTGTCAACCAGACCATGGCACTGAGTGTCACATCCATTCTTCCTTAAACACCTCCAGGGACAGTGACCCCACCAGCTCCCTGGGCAATCCATTCCAATGTTTAATTGGTCTATGAAGAAATTCCTCCTGATGTTCAACCTCCTGATGTATATATAATTTAGGCCGAAGTTACAAGATACTTATATAGCTTGAGTTATAAGATACTAGTATAACCTGAATCATAACATTCTATACTAATATAACCTGAATAATAACTTCCTATACAATGTAATGGCTATTATATAGTTAGCTGGGTGCTTCATGCTGACTAGAAGAAAGGAAAAAAAAAACCCTCACCAGGTCAATAGTTTCAAAAATAGGTAAGTGCTAATGAAAAACTAGCAATGGTGAAGGTGAAGCCAATTAGCCCCAGAACAAAGACTCTAAACTGGTTAAAACTAGAATGATTAAGGAACACCAAAACTGCGCATGATCCGAAGACAAAGTTGAAAAGTTCAGGTGCGAGGAAAACCTTGAGCCTTCATCACATGGAGACCCTCATGACCACTGAATTGGGAAGGTGCAAGTGCAGTGCAAAGAATTGCCTAATAACCATGAGCTCATGTTCTATAAATCAGTTCTGGCATATATGATAATGTAGTTGTGACATAGTAATACTTAGCATTATTTTCTGTATAAATAAACCTCAGCACTTGACAAAGGCAAGTGAGTTAGGTGGAAAAATCCCCCTAACTTCCAGCGCTGCAATAAACTAATACCTGCTCTATAGACACTGGACTATGGGGTTTTATTTCTAGCCTATCGTTCGGGCACCACTCCCCTGGCACAACTTGAGGCTGTGTCCTCTTGTCCTGTCACTGGTTGCCTGGGGGAAGAGACTGACCTCCACTTCACTACACCCTCCTTTCAGGCACTTGTAGAGAGTGATAAGATCACCCCTGAGCCTCCTTTTTTTCAGGCTAAACAACCCTGGCTCCCTCAGCTGCTCCTCATCAGACTTATCCTCTAGACCTTTCACTAGCTTTGCTGACCTTCTCTGGATCCACTCTAGCACCTCAATGTCCTTCTTGAATTAAGGGGCTTGGAACTGCACACAAACATTTAAGAATCTTTAGTATTTGTGACTCTGCCAGTGCCATTTACTCCATGCCTGTTAGTATAATGAGAAATATAATGACAATCATAAAAAAGACTAATTGGGGTCTTCAGTCTGATGAGGGTTTTGTCCCCCACCCAGGCTTTGGGTCTAGTGCCCAAACAGCCCCTTAGGAAGGAATGAACCTGCATCGGGCACTTAATCACCATTAATCAGTACGGTGAGAAGCACCTTAACACTTTAGATAGTCCACCTGATAATCCACATAAACTAGACAATATATTGAAGGGAAGGCCTCAGGTCACTGCTAGTGCTCTGGAGGGGATCACAGAATGGGTCAGGTTGGAAGGGACCACAGTGGGTCAGCTGGTCCAAGCTCCTGCTCAAGCGGGACCATCCTAGAGACATTGCACAGGATTGTGTCCAGGTGGTTCTTGAATATCTCCAGTGAAGGCAACTCCACAACCTCTCTGGGCAATCTGTTCCAGTGTGCAGTCACCAAAACACTGAAGAAGTTCATCCTCATGTTCAGGTGAAACTTCCCACGGATGAGTTTCTGCCCGTTGCCTCTTATCCTATTGGCTGGCACTACCGAGCAGAGCCTGGCTCCATCCTCTTAGTACGCCATCTTTAGATATTTAAACACATTGATGAGGGCCGGCACGTCTGAACCGGGCAGAAACGACAAAACCCGTTGGAGACAGAGGCCGGCAGCTGCCAGTGAACTTCAGCCGCGGGAGGACTGGGCAGCGCAGCACACACAACCCTCACACGCCAATATAGCGGCCCCGCCTCGTTCACCTTCCCTCCTCTCCGCAGCATCCTGACGTCACATCCGCGGTGCCTCGGCAACGACCCGACGTCGCGGGCGCGCTGGGAACCCGGAAGCGGCGGGCAAATCGGGGCGGGCGGTGCAACCGGTGGGGCGGGCCCGGCGCGCGCAGGGCAGTGGCGGCGGCGGCCGCGGCGGCAAAATAGTGTCGGAGGGCAGCGGCCGGGTGGCGGCAGCGGCCAGGTGGCAGCGGCGGCCGTTGGGCAGCGCCTGTGGCGCAGCACGCGGGGGACACTCGGCAACTACCGGCGCACTCGGTCTGCGCGGTCCCGCACGGAGCTGCGGCCGAGGCGGAGATGGCGGCGGACAAAGCTGCGGGTGAGTGTGGGGGGAGCGGCCGCGGTCTTGCCGTGCCCGCCGCGGGCCTGCACCGCCCAGCGCGGAGGGACACGCTCCCCCGCGGGTGGCGGGGAGCGCCAGCAGAAACAGCCACCTGCCCGGCTGTGTGCCGTGTCCTTCCGCCTAAAAAGTTGTGCCCCACTGTCCGGCGGGCGCGGGGGCCGCTGTGAGGGGCCCCTCTGACACCTCCCGGATCTCCGGCTGGGCCGTGTGCGAGCGGGGCCCTCCGTGCTCTCGGCAGGGGGCGCTGAGCTGTTGCCCTCTTCCTGGCCGAGAAGGACTCGGTGCGGAGGGCCCTAGGGATGCATTGCCGGGGGAGACCGGGGTTTGTAACCAGAACTTAATAACCCTTACAGAAGTCGAGCTTCTGGGTTAATTTGTTAGACTGGGGCATGCAGAAGATACGACGAGGCTATAAATCTTGGTTGTGCTGCTTAATCGCAGGAGTTCAGTCTGATTCCCTCAAGGATGCTGCATTGGTTTCAGTGGATGAGTGGGTCCTCATTGAACTCGGACCTGAAAAAACACTACAGAGAGAAATCACCAAGACTGAAAAATAAGCCATTTTCTGGTAAACAGGCAGAATAAATCTCAAATACAGTTGCTGTGTAGCACTGATAAGCTATTGCTTGTCCATCTCCCATATAACTCCCCATCATGCAAGGAGTCTTCATTGCAGGAAAGGTCATTCCATCAGATGGCAGCTTGCAGGGGGATGGAGAAGAGGGCAATATGGAGGAAAGCCTTACTCACAGAATTGTATAATCCTACTTAATGGAAGTGTAGAATATCCTGACAAAGATTATCAAGCTCCAATTCCTGGCCCTGCATAGGACATTCCACGTGCTACACGTATCACACCATGTGCTACACTGTGTGCCTGTATGCATTGTCCAAACACTTCTTGAACCCTTGTCGGGCTTGGTGCCAACTGGGTGACCCATTCTAGTCCCCAACCACCCTCAGGGTGAAGAACCTTTTTCCTATATAGAACCTAAACCTCCCTTGACACAACTTCATGCCATTTCCTTGGGTCCTGTCTCTGGTCACCTGTGTTCTTTGCTTTTTTTTCTGGTTGCTTGTACATGGTGGGAGCATTATTTAAAATCACCTTAAGCACTTTTTTTTGTCAGGGTGCTAAATATGAAATGCCTCACTATCTGGAAAAAAAATTATGGGGAGGATAAGTATACTGTACTAAGTGATGCTTACTAAACTGTCATGTGTTTATTTATAAGAACTGTTACTGCTAAACTGCAAGAAAAAAAATTGGCATTAAATTTTTTATATTTTTGGTTGATGTTCTTTGAAGTGTTGGAGGAACACTTTTACTTTCAGTTACTTATCAGTTTTACTTTCATAAAGTGTGTGCCAAATGAATCAAAGGTGTGAGCTATGGCAAGATATTCTACATGCTGTACTTGTTCATAGCAGCAAGCTAGTTAACTTTCCAGTGAGAAGTGTTTGCTTTTTATTGCATACCATTAAATAAGCTTATTATACCTATACTGGTAGTGAAGGGCTTCATACAATAAAAAAAAAAAAGTAAATCTTGGTGCCACAAACTGTTACCTTGTAACGGCTGGACACTGGCTGGGCTTCATACCTTTCGAAATTCTTTTGGAACAAGAGTTATGTGATAATCTCTTTCTTGAAAGGGAAGGAATCTATTCCTCTGCCTGTAGAGTTTGGAAGTAAAACATATTTCCAGAGGTGCTCTGGTGTTCAACAGCACAGTTCATGCAAGATGTAATTTGCAGGGCGTAAGAACAAGAGAGCTCAGGAACAGCAGTTCTTGGAAGAAGTGGAGAGCAGGTATGAGAAGGATAATGATTGCAGTCACTCTCAGGTGTCTTCAGGTATGTGTATGTGGGAGATGTGACTTCTTGATGCTTTTATGAAATTGTGGCAGCAAGCCCATGAGGAGAGCAATATTCCTTTTCAGGTGGCATTCTCATACTTTTCCTTGTTCTTCTCTCATAGAGCCAGTTTTCCTGAAGTTCTGCTGTCCACCATGATGTAACTTCTCCAGCAGGAGCAGCTGCCTGCTTGTACAAAGCAAACCAGCCTCTGTGACATAGTTTTTCTGCTGCTCTGCCCCCAGGGTCTATAGCTAGGAAAATAATTCATGGCTTGATTCTTTAACTTCTGACTCAGTGCATCAGCTTCCTTCTGATCAAAATCTGGAGCTTCCTCCAGATCAAAATCTAAGCAGTTGATTTTTACACCCTTTTCCAAGTTGCCCCTTTTGCCCCTCATCGGGACCCTATTGTACCCATGAAGGTTGAACAAATGAAAAGTTAAATAAAGAGGTCCATATTTAAATACAAATTACAGAGATAAATCAAGTCCTCTCACTTGTGAAGTAGAGAATCTGCACTGCTCTGGATATTTCAGCTGATAATTGTGACTGCTGTACAGATGGAAGCATGTTGGAGGTGACTGGTGCACCATGTGTTACCTACACCATGTGCTTCTGCAAGAATGCAAAGGACACAGGAGCCCGAGTGAGCAAGTGGCATGCTGTATCTTTTGTCAGGGAACAATTTTCCTACCTGTTTCACTTTCAAATGCTACAAGGAACATGGAAGTAAGAGTTTTATTTGCAAGTTCTGGGATAGCCATTTGCAGTCAAGAGAATAGGAGCACTTTTTTCCACCCCCCTACCCTATTAGTGGGTTCTGTTTAGTATCTTGTGCCAGCCAGCTTTCAGGTGACTCCTCTTGGAGGGATCTCTTGATAACAAAGATCAGCTGAAGCAGTAGATCCCAGTCTAAATGAGAATAAGAGTATTACATTAGACTGGAGTGACCTTTAGGTCTTCAACAAGTTTCAGGTGTATTTGGACGAAAAGAGTAGAGAGTAGCCAATGTGGTTTGTTGGGCTTTTTTCAAAGGAAAGAGCCATGCTGTGAACTATATCAGCTGGACTTCAGTTTTATTTTCTTGATAAGCTTCCAGTTCGGATTTCACAAACCTGCTTTGTTTTCTGAGTGGTGGTAGGTGCAGTTGATCAGATTACAGAAACAGCTCTGGTTTTGCTTAAAGTAGTCCCCAGTTTTATGTTTTGGGTTTGTTTGGATTTTTTTATGTATCAACAAGCTTAGCGAGACAAATTTGAAGACTTGTCCTGATTTTAACTTAGGAATTATATCAACCAAGCTATGTAAGCAGATTTTTTATTGTAGACCTTAGACAAGTGTCTCTTAGTTTATCTGCCACTTCACTGAAGACATTATACTTCAGGATTCAGACTTCCTTTGAGATGCTATTTTTATGAACCTGCCTCCAAAGGCAGTAGTCAGTAATGCATATGGTAGTTGATGGCTCTCTGCTATGTAAACTTGTATGTGAGGAACCTCTTGATCAGACTGATTATTACTAGTGTCAAAAGCTTTAGAGTTTCAAGGCTCTGTACTGTGGTCATCTTTACCAGCATCATCTTACAGGCATGCTGAGCAAGTAAAGCAGATAATTCCACTGTTAGCATGAAAGTTTGGGGGAAGATGCATTTGGTTATTTGCTGCTGTTCTAGAGCTCCTTGGAGGGTGAGAGCTTTCAGTTCGTCTGTATAATCACAAGGTTTGGAGCTGAAAGCAAATCTGTGCTATATTTAGGTTGAAGCAGAGATGCTTCCTGTTCCTTTCCTCTTTTGCTGTGGAAAGCCTTTGGCACATCAGTAATGTTCTGAGCTTTTTTGTGGTTTAAATTTCTCTTTTGCCTTTCCCTTTCAGGGAGACGGTGGTGCAAGTGGTGTTGATCAATGCCTTATGCAGTCAGATTTCATAGCAGGTGTAGGCCCCTGAGGGTCCATCCCTCCAGAGTACTGAACTTGCTGAACTCTGAATTGTGTCTAAATGACAATGGGTTACTCTTGCCAGTGTAAGATTTGCTGAGATTTTAAAAGCTCTGCTTTGTTGTCATCTTAATGCAGAATGAAAGTTACAAACAAATATTTACAATTCTTGCTCAAATGTGTTGTTGCAGGGGGCAGTGGAAAGAATATCACTATTTGCCAGCAACAGGCACAAACTTAATAGATTAAAGTCTGTTTTGATCTTACTGTGGATGGTAATTGATGAATCTTGTGAGGTTTGGCTGCCCCTTGCTGTTGTTGTTTGTCCTATACTTGTAAATTTGCATGGTCACTAGTAGAAGATCCAAATGTATTAGTGATGATGGGGGATGGATTTTGCAGAGGAGCTCACAGCTAAGTGTTTTAATTTGTTCAAAATGAAAACAAAATTGGCAGAGTTTGCATTATATCTCTGAATTGTAGGGAAGAGAAGACATTGAGTTTACAAAACCTACATAGCCTATTAAGATAGCAAAAGTGTGTTAGAGCAGATCTTCCACTGTGAAATTCAAGAAATAATTTTCTGCAGAAGTGGAAACCATTGCTGGTTTATAAAGTCTTTGTTTCAAAAACATGAAATTATTTTTGTGTATTCTAGCACATTAATTAATGCTCCTGGAAATACTCTGTCCGGTGTGGTCATTGTATGGTTGTTTTATTTTTCCTCAGTAGTTTGTGTTCAGCACAAGGAAGGACTTAGTGGGGTTTTTTCCAGCTTCTTTGACATGGGATGTCTGTACTGTGCTTGTTAATGCAACTCACTGAATTCTTATTTATATGATTACAAAAGAATTTAGTCAACTTCTTTCTAGATAATATGCTCAATAGTGACTGAAACATAAATCATTAGGAATTCTATGTAAAAAATTGAAGACAATTAAAACTTTATTATGTTGCTACGTAAATGTGTAAAGGGGCCACCATCACAATTGCTACATGTTGTTCTTGTCTTAATCTGGGAGAGGGTATAGTAGAACTGGAGGAGATTCTGGGGAAAAAATGTGAGGAAGATGCAGAATAAACTGCTCCTGATACAAAGGAAAATCTGTACAATTTGGAATGAGGCTGAAAAAGTGAACAGGCAGCTTTTGCTTGTGCCTTACAATATAATCACTATATGGTGATCGTATTGCAAGGCACCATATGGCTATATATATACACTGCATTTGATGGAGTATAATTGAAGAGTACAAAAGTATAGAGAGGTTTTTTTAAAAAAAAATCACATCTGTCAATGGTTATTAACAATGATGGTTCGATTGCAGTCTCTTATTTAGGGAGATATTCTTCCAAAGTAGAGAACTGTGTGGAAGTTCCAGTGTTTACCTCTGGTTTTTGTCAGACCCTAGAGTATCCCTGGCTTGCTCTTTAGGAAGCAGTATACAGGATTTTTTGCGGGTTTTCATCTAACACACTGTGGTACATATTTTATGATACATGGCCTTCACTGCTGACTTTTGAGCAAAATAAGAATCCTAGTGTATGGTTGCAGCTTTAAAGAGAAATCTAAAAATGTATGGGTTGTCAGTTAACTTGCAGGACAGAGTTTTATGGAAATTCTCCAAAATTTTATGGAGAGGAATTCACTAGGAGTACAGAAAAACTTGGGATATTGTGGTAGGAGATGTAACTTGGGATATAGATGGTGTAGTAGGGACACTGCTACAGTTATCTGGAAAATTACTTGTGCTGGCAGGAGGACCTTGAGAATAGGAAGAAACAAAGTTTTTAAAGCTGCACAGCTGTCATCACACTTGCAAACTTTGTTATTCTGTCCCCTTTATAGATCAAGGTACTGAAAAACATGAAGGAGCAGGTACTTCTGGGATTACTGATCAGGAAAAGGAATTGTCAAGCAGTGCATTACAAGCTTTTCAGGTAAGACAAAGTCAAACTCTGAGACTTCTGAGTTACCACATTACTGTTAAATGGGCTTGTGTAATTGTTTTTCCTGTTTTCTTAATACAATTGCAAATGCATTAAGAGAACATTATATCAAAAGTAGCACTAGTTATATTATAAAGACAGCACATGCATTTTCTGTCTGCTGTGATGTGAGAAGACTGAACAGGATACTTGAACAAGAGCACTTTTAATCTTGATTCTCAAAACTTAGTAACTTTAAAAGCTATATGATGAGTTAATTGGAAGAAGCATGCTGCTATTCTGCATCAGCATTGGAAGTGCATGATCTCTCTGAAACATTAATTGCATCAAGCTAACCATGTTGTGTTAGTGTTTAAAGAAATGATGTGTATTTTAAAAACAGCAACGAAACAGACCCTTTTGTGTTTTAGCATCATGCTATATTCTTTCACAAAAAGTGTTGTATAACGCTCTGTCACTTTACATTGAACATATTTTTGAATACATAGCACCTACAGGCAGTATTTACTACTTGTTTTGTGTTTCTTGGAAGATTTTTTTCTTGTGTGTTGAAGTTCAGGTACGAGGTCTTTCAGTTTATTTCTTTCTTTGTATTGTCTCTTAATTTTATGGAGTGTGCCAGGAAGTATAATTGCTTTTTCTTTCAATCATTGTATCTCTGTCTCCAAAATGCCTTGCTTTAAGTTCAGTTTTAAATTTATGAAATAGATCAGGGAAGAATTTAAGTGCTGTCTTTTGAGATTCTTGCTTCTATGTTTCACTCATGTTGTTACATGGAGTGCATGTAGTTGGTCCTAACACTGACTACAGCTGATGTTGTTCGTTGATGTCTTCTTGAATGCTGTCTAGTCAATTTTTTTTTTCAATAACATTTTTATCATTGGCACTTGATCCTGAGAACTGAAGACACGTGAGAGAGTAATTTGTTTTCCACCTTGCCCACACATCTAAATGCATAAAATACTTTTGATATGCTAATGACTTCATCTTTACTTTTATACTGGTCAGGTGTGTCTGGTTTGTCTTTTTCTTGCTTTAAGAACTCCCTGGATTTATGGAGTAAGGTGGCAACAGATGTGAGCAAAACTAGTTAGGTGCCTTGTTTGCCAATTTTCTTCCTATTGAGTAGCTCCAAATTGAGCAGCTCCATTGTGGACTGCTTTGCCTGCTGCTTTATCATATTACATGTCCAGTTTCAGTCTTGTTAGAATTCCAGTAAAATTGGTTATTATGTTCTAGATCCTGTCTAGTAGAGTGGCATAAAGGACTGCTAGCTGATGAAAAACTTTACAAAATAAGATGAGCATTTAGAAGTTCAAGGTTTGTAGTCCAGCCATGGTCAGAAGCTTTGTTTCTATGATCTGAAAGCTCCTGTTGAAGAGAAGCTCCAAGTGTCAGCACAGGAAGAGAATCACTGGGAGATGAACTGTATCAACTAAAGAGCGCAGCAGTTGAGTTGCAAGACCCTGTGTTTGTGCACATGATCACAAGGCAATCCAGGCAGTTGGTGCTTAGAGTTGTGAAAATGTGTCAGTGTCCTGCTACATCTCTCTAAGTTACACAACTGTGCTTTTATGGGAGACTGAAGGAACTGGAATGGTTCCATAGCAAGTAGCTGCAGAATGGCAGCTTTTTTGGGAAGAGCAGAAGGACCCCAGAGCCTTTCTCTGTTATATTCTTCCCTTAAGAAGTTACTCAGGAGACCAGGAGAAGCTCCATGGAGCAGCACTTAAAAAGGAGCTATAAGTGGAGTGTGGTTGTGGTACTCAAGAGCTTAGCTTTTGGCTGTGAACCATTGACAGAGATGGATCTGCTTATGTGTCTGTGTCTTATTTTGGAAGACAGGCGTTTGCTAAGGCAGGTGGAAAACTGCCTTACAGGATATGACCCTCCCTCCGAATTGTTGTAAGGTCGAAATCAAAGGCTCTCAGGCAGAGATATGGGAAAAGGAATAACAGTTTTTACTCGTATCTATAACGAGGGAACAAGCAACAATAACAGTAGCAACAACAAATAAACCAACCAGATACCCGGTGGCAGCTTTCTCTAAGCAGCCAGACACCGCCCCTCCCCTTTGGTACAGTTACGGTCACGGCTGGCAGGGGTGCTGTGACGTGAGCTCAGGTCCTCGGTGATGGCAGACGGAGCAGAGGGCGAGGCGGCTGCACGGCGAGCAGAGCTGTAGCAGGGAATCCCAGGGCAGTAAACCGGGCGGCAAAGCCCGTCCACTCGAGCCGGCGAACAAAAGGGCAGCAGAGACTTCAGCAAGGAAGAAAAAACCCAGCAGCGCTGAGCTCCCGCGGCAGCAGCGAACGGAAAAGAAGAAAACAGCAGCTGTCTCCTCCAAGTCCCAGGGACAAGTGTGTCTCTGCCCACGGCCAGGCACCTTTTTCTTCTCTCGCCACACCTGGCTGTGTTTTTAGTCTCTTAAGTGCGTCTTTGTCCCTTAGGTACCCAGTCGTTATCTCTTAGGTACCCAATCGTTGTCTCTTAAGTACCGTCGTTAAGGCTCGTTAAAGTCTCTCTAGCCACAGGATGGAAAAATTCCCAACCTCCAACAGTCTGACCAGACTGGAAGTAACTCTGATATGGAAGAGGTGAATGTGATTATTACTGTGTAGGAACTGAGCAATTGAAAGTGAAGCATAATCTAGGCTTAATGTAGTTGAAAGAGTCAGGAGTTCTCTTTCATTTCTTGATGCCACTAAATTCCTCCTGTACCAACACAGAAAAGACCAAAACAGAAATCAGGCAGAGGTGCATGACTCTCAAGTCCTTGTTTATTCCTGAGGTCAAAGAAAGGGATTTTTCAATTAAATCACGGATCAGTTGAACATCATGCTTGGCTCCTAGTTTCTGTTTAGGCATGCCTAGGTGATTGAATGCTTCATCCAACAGCTTAAGCTTGTAAAAATGTTTTTTAAATGTATACTGGAAAAGTCACGCTCTTTTTCCAACCTCTCTTGAGCTAACTTCCATAGATCAAATTGTAAATCAGTATATATCCAGATGAAGTGAAGAATGAACATAAAATGTTGGGCTGGAACTTGTGTAAGCACCTGCAGCTACTCAGTGTTCATGAAATGGGGAAAGATTATGAAAACTGAGGAAATAGGAACTTAATATGATAAGAGAAATGAGAATAACACTTTTCATAGAAACATCTGTTTATAGTAATTAACTACTTAATTTGTCCTTACTCTATCAAATTACTTTTGAAGTTTGGATATGGCGTCAACATTTAGACTTACTTCTTATCCATGTTAATCTGCATAAATAATGAAGTGTGTGTGTGTAGACGTTTAGTTCACTTCACTTGTGTTGATAAAGGAAAGACCATATCTTCTAATGCATGTTTCTGGTATGTGTGCAATTTCCAGGCTGGAAACTATGATGCTTGTTTACAACACCTAAATACCCTTCAAGACATAAACAAAGATGACTACAAAATAACTTTAAATACTGCTGTTGCAGAGTTCTGTAAAAGTAACCAGACTACAACAGACAACTTGAGACAAACCCTTAACCAGCTGAAAAACCAGGTGATGCAACCATATTGACATGGTACTTGATTTTGGGTATTATTAATGGTGGTGGGATCTTTCAAGGAAGTAGGAGTAAAACTTCTGCCCTTTGTCCCTTAGATTTTCTAAAAGAATAAGAAAGTAAAATTACTTTTAAACATCTGAGTCAGTTTAATCTTGTAGGACAGCTTTTGCAGTTGTGTTTTTAGTTATTGTTGAAATTGATCTGAGATTATAACTGTAGAAAGATCTGCTATGTACTTTTAGTAGAGAGTTTCTTAATCTGGAATAGTTTGTGAAATAACAAAAAAGTGAAAATATTACTTTACTACTCAGTTGACAACTTTCTATTTCACTGTATGTTTCTTTTGCTGTGTTTATGTGCAACAACAATTAAGTTTATTAGGTCAGTAAGTTATAATCGACCTTCAGAGAAATTCATAGCTTTGGATTTTTCTTTTTAAATACCTGGTACTTTAGAATCATAGGTACTGAAAGTTTAATGAAATGAGTGGGGTTTTTTCAGGTTCACTCTGTTGTTGAAGAAATGGATGGTTTGGATGATGTTGAGAACAGTATGCTATACTACAATCAAGCTGTTATCCTATACCATCTGCGTCAGTATACTGAAGCTATATCAGTTGGGGAGAAGCTGTACCAGTTCATAGAGCCTTTTGGTATGTAGGCGGAAAGAGGAGTCTTGTTCATACGAGAACTACAGAAAGACGATTCAGTCTTTTTCACTATCAGACAAGTGATTTGTAATTTGTCTAATTTAGTTTTAAGAAATTAGTCAGGGTTTGGAATGAAGAATGTATTTTGCTTATATCAAGGACAACAAACAAATTTGGGGGAAGGTACTTCAGAGAGCTTTAGCAGTCGTGCAATGAAACTGAAATGGATTTTTTCAACTTGAGAAGGTATTTATGTAAATAGTATGTACAAGCCAATGAAATTATTTTAAATCTAATGTTTTGAGTCATCATACCACTTCATGGGTGGGTGTCTATTTTTAAGGGCACTCATTTTTACATACCTGCATTAGGTAATACGTAATTGTATGTGCTCATATATGCAGTCTGCAGCTTTTATGAGTTATGATACCTTGAGTAGTGAATTGCCATACTTGTATGAAATAACTTCATAATCCTTGTTAAATTTTAGAAGGGAGGAGGCTGAAGGATGTGTGTGTGTGTGTGTCAGTAAATTAAGTAAATGCTACTGTGTTTCTTGTTTAATTCCTTCCAGTTTTCAATATGCATAACTGGGACATAATCTGTGAAGTCAGCCAAGCAGAGATGTGTTTTTATAGAATCTTTTCAAGTTCTGTGGGGTTCTCCATCTGCATTGGCTCTGGCTGCATTGCATCTTTGGTGCTGATCTGCTTAGATCAATTCTCAAAACCTATGAACATGAAATACATGTTAAGCTGTCTTTCACCTGTGCTTTTATACTGATGCCATTGAATGAATGAGCGTTCTTTTCAGGGTATGTATTTAGCTGTGGGCTGTAGGTGGCTACATTATTTTTTCTCATGTAATATATTGATTTTTTTTCATAATATTGCATAGATACGCTTTGTAGTAATTTCTTTTTCCCCAGCCATGTTTGGAGGGATTGGTATTAGAGCTGCAAAATAATTTTTTCTACTTTGCTTTTTACAGAAGAAAAGTTTGCCCAGGCTGTGTGCTTCTTGCTTGTAGACTTATACCTGTTAACTTACCAAGCTGAGAAAGCCTTGCATCTGCTTGCTGTTCTGGAAAAAATGATTTCACAGGGAAACAATAACAGCAAGAATGGTAAAAATGAGGTAAGCTTACAATCGTGCAAGTGTCACTAAATCTTCACCAGAAGTATGTTTTAGCTCAATCCAAAATTAGTCTTTTAAAATACTTCTGTATTATAGAACTATGTTAGATCACCTGCAGCTTTAGACAGGAGCTTAAATATGTTAGTAACTGAGTTAATTGTGTACATCAGATGTTTATTCCCTCTCTTTCACCCTTTTCTCATACTCCAGTGAGCTAAGATTTCTTTCTTCAGTCAGAGACTTGCATTGGAAAGAGAGTTGTCTTCAGAGTCAAATATTGTTTGTCTTTGATTATGACCATATGAGACGCTAAGTCTGAAAGGGAAGTCAGTGTCGGAGGAACTGCACTTGCATAGCATAGGATGGGAAATTAAGTATCCTTTTTACATAGTATCTGAAAGTATGAGGCATGCTTTCAAATTAAATCTTTCACGTGCCTTTTGGAAAAATCAGTAGAATCAGTAGTGGCTTGGAATTGAAGAGAGGGCATTTCAGTCCTGATAGAATGTCATGCTTAAGACGAAATGTTCTATCTTTAAGTATATAGTAATTCTACTGAAGGAACTTTTAAAAAGATACTCTAGAATGTGCGTGTCATCCTTCTGGGTAAAAGCCTTCTTTAACTGCAGAGCAACACAGTGTAACACTAACGTTGATACATTAATGTTAATATAGAATTCAGCTCTTCTTAGGCTGGTGTGGTTTGTGGATTTTGATTGTTAAACTCAAGTTAGTTTCTGGTGAGATGTGTATGTTTTGATATTAAAAACTGTGAAATTATTAAATACTTACTTTTCTTCATGTGAGTTGAATCTGTCAACTGAATTTTAAAGGTGACTAACAGTAACACTTCCTTTTTTTTGTTTGACAGTCAGGTAATAATACCAGTAAAGATTCCTCAAATCAAAAAGCTGAAAGTGGAGCTTTAATAGAAGTCGCTAAATCTAAGATACATCAGGTAAGGATCTGCATATTATTTATATAAGAACATTACTTCAAGATTTTTTTAAAACTGAGCGGCATCTCCTTCAAAACTAGTTGAGCCCAAATTATGATACTCTCTCTCTGCTTGTTGTAAAACAAAACAGTGAATTTACTTAAGTTTTCCTTTGATCCATGTACAGGAAAAACTGACCTAACACACTCCTCCATTTCAGTCCCTGCACGTTACTATAATTTCTTTACATGGCAGTTTAGTGAACTGAATTTGTCTGTTCAACCTCCAACAGTCTAAATCAGCTGAAGTTTTATTTCACTGTACTGTTCTGTTGAAAAATATGTGAAGAATCAGAGTGCTTCTCTGTCAACATTCACTTACTGATATTTTCAGTTTAGTAGGTAAATGTCTGGGATTAAGATGTTAGATTATTTTAATTAGTTTGCCATTTTAAGTGCTCATATCTGTGTTTGAATATAGAGCAGCTGTTGACCATTGAACAAAATGTTCATCTGCTTACTGTAAATTCAAACCAAAAATCAAATGTGGTGTTTAAAGTCTGAATAGAATTTCTTTTTTATGAAGACTTTTTGAACAGCTTTTTACTACCTAGTTTAAAGATATCTACTGCAGAATATTTTATATATATCTAGATACAGTTCATCTTGCAAACCTGTGGAAATTATTGTATATTATTTAACAAATTTAATTTTTTAACAGTATAAGGTGAGAGCCTATATCCAGATGAAGTCACTAAAAGCATGCAAAAGGGAGATCAAGTCTGTTATGAATACAGCTGGGAATGTAAGTATTCTTAAGACTATTTTCAAATCTAGATATATTCTCTATCTTGAAACTGAATTTGCTAATGTTCTTTACAAGAAAAGGTCTTATTGAGGGTGGATATCTGAAGTAATGCTTTATATAGTCAGTTGGGTTTATAGTCTCTTTGCAAATTCAATTAATGTAGAATTTTCTTATTTGTGCTGTTTTCAGTTGCTAAAAATGCACTTTGTGGTGCTAAAATAACAGTGAAACGCTATATAATAAACAGGTTCAGCACTCTTTATAATTGAAGTGAAACAAGTTTTAGTTTACTATAGATATTATGAGTATTACAAACTTTGATGTAATTGGTGGTTTAAACCAGTTTATAAAATATTAATTCTGGGATATACAGACATTTCTGGGGGTTGGTTTTTTTTTTCTTTTTGTTGATTTTTTTTTTTTTTTGGGAGGCTTCTATCTGGCTGGAAAGCAATTTCTTTTTCACATAAGACCTCTCAACTCAGAATTACATCCACCATACCAGATAAATTCTACATTAATTGAAGAACAGGGAATGGGAGGAGAGCACTTACTTTTTTTTGTTGCCAGTCTCAACAGCTGTTAGTTTAACAGAAATCCTTCAGGAGCATGAGTTCTTCGTTGTCAGACCAGGAAGATTACAACCCAGGAGGAACTTTGCAGGGAGGGAAGTGTAGGGAGGAACGTGCTAGAAGACAATTTGGGGATCTTCTGCACTTAGCCATTGCCATGACGGAGTTCTCTAGAATAACAGTGGGCTTGAGAGCAGGCATAAAGAATATTCATAGTTTTTCAGTTCAGAGGTGACTGTTAATCATGTGCTTAACAAAGAAATGCTACTTCTTGAAGGTATTATGGCCTAAGCCATTTATTTAAAAAAATAGGCAGCAGAGGCAAGCTGTTTGTGAAGTGATTTAACACTAGCAGTAGAAATCATCAACCAAGAGATAACTAACTATTGTTTTCTCCTTCACAGTCAGCTCCTTCTCTCTTTCTTAAGAGTAATTTTGAATATTTGAGAGGCAATTACCGTAAAGCTGTCAAACTTTTAAACAGTGCAAACATTGCTGAACATCCAGGCTTCATGAAAACAGGTAAAAATAAAACCCCTTCATCCTGCAGGTACTTCAATGTCTAGTATAATAGGACTACTTGTTGATATGAATTTTAAGGATTTTAATGATTACTTAACAGAGTCAGCCCTGAAAATCATGGGTTTATATACTGGTTATGTTTAATCTTTCTTTTTGTGCTCTTTCACATAACACTGTGCTGTTTTTCATTGAACATTCTTCACAAAGCTGTGATTGTCCATTAAAATGAATTTGTGAAGGTGTAGGTGTAATATTTGCAAGGCTCATAATTGAGTCTCCAAATCAGGAAATGAAATAAAAGGCAGCTTATTAGATCTAGAATTGAGACTTTTCTGGCAGTTTTTATACTCAAAGTTCTCTTTATGATTTAAAATTTTTTTGAAAACTTTACCGTCACATAACTTTTTTTGCAATAGGTTTTTTGTACCGTATAATGCTCACTTATTAGTCTTCCTAGGCTACAGCAAATTAACTGCTTAATTTACTAATGGTCTGGTTATTTGGATTTTTAGGGTGGGATTTTTTTTCTTTTTTCTCTATTATGTAAGACTTTAGTCACCAACAGATAGGTGAAAAGTTTAATTTTTTGTCTTTTGTTATTTAGAAAGAACCTCTTACAGTGTTACCTGAACATCATATATTTAGACAGAAGAGTGCATTTCCTGCTTGCATAGTTAGATTGGCATATGTGTGTGTGTGTGTGTTGTATAGGACCATCATCCATGAACATCTCACTGGAAAACATGTTTAATAGACTGCCATAATATGCTGACTCATGAGTGGTTGTAGCATTTCATGGGCTTAGCAATAATTTTCATTTTCTGAAAATGATCTTCAGTTGTTCTCTCAGGTGAATGCTTAAGGTGTATGTTCTGGAACAATCTGGGCTGCATCCACTTTGCAATGGGAAAGCACAATTTAGGAATTTTTTACTTTAAAAAAGCCTTGCAAGAAAATGATAATGCATGTGCACAGCTGGGAACAGGAAGCTCGGAACCAGGTAAGCAAGAGATTAAAACGGATGGTGGAAGAGGGGTGGGCAAATGAAGGAAATAGAGGACAGAAGGTTTGAGTAATTATCAGCAAAATTCCCCTTTCATCTCTTTGTGGAGGACAGGGTAAGAAGGGTGAGAATTTTGATGATAACCTGATGTAAGAATATAGTTGCTGTTGCCAGAAATACATGATGATTATTAAACATGGTCTTTATTTTTTTGTTTTTCTTGATGTACCGTGGTGCTGGAACAATTCCTTCTCTCTCATTTATAGACTTTGTCCATCAGGGAGGTATGACAAAATAAAATTTTTGTGACTTCTTTTGCGTGAGTTATTTATAGTCCTGCTGACACTGTGTAGAATCATCGGGACATGAAGGGTGCCTTCTACCTATTCTGGGTAATCAGGTCTCTTCTTTCCTTATGGAGCGGGCCCACACTTTTGATAGCCTTCCTCTTACCACCAACATACCTCTAGAAACTTTTGTTGTTGCCCTTGATATCTCTGGCCAGATTTAATCCTGTCAGGGTTTTAGTTTTCCAATCTGATCCCTGGTTGCTCAGTTTCTCTGTATTCCTCCCACATTACTGGTCCTTTCTTCCACCCTTTGTGGGCTTTCTTTTTGTGTCTGAGTTTGTCCAGGAGCAAATTGTTTGGGAAGCCTCCTGGCATTTTTACCTGACTTCTTTGTTGGGATGCATTGCTCCTGAGCTTGGAAGAGCTGATCCTTGAATATTAACCAGCTTTCTTGGACCCCTCTGCCCTTCAGGGCTTTATCCCATGGTATTCTACCAATCAGACTCCTGAAGAAGCTAAAGTCTGCTCTCCTGAAGTCCAGTTTAGTGAGCTTGCTGTGCATATTTTTTCCTGTCTTGAGGATCTTTAACTCCACTGTTTCACAGTCCCAACCAGCCCCTCCTTGTTGGTGAGAATGAGGTCCAGCATAGCAGCTCTTGTCATTGGTTCCTCCAACACTTGGAGAAGGAAGTTATCATAAACACATTCCAGGAATCTCCTGGATTGTTTATGCCCTGCTGTGTTGTCCCAGATAGCAGGACCAGGACTTGTGAATATGAAACCTCTCCTATCTGACTACAGAGGGCCTCATCACTCAGTCTTGATCGTTTCATGATGAAGTTATAATTGTTTTCATTTCTTATTTTCTTTAAAATCTACTTACTGTCAGGCATTTTATTGTTTTTCCTATTTCTCCTCTGGACCTAAGTACAGTCTTAGGTATTAATGTGAAGACAGAAAATGTTTTAAGCTTGTTGACAGCAAAGTGGTTTTCTTCTGGAATCTGTATTTTCTGAAATGTGTGTAGATGTGTATTCTCAAAAATGTGGGATTCAGTATTATTATATAACACTTAGCTTGTGTGATAAGGAACATATGAGGTTAGCATCTAATGTACTTCAATCTTTATTAAAAATACAAATAATTTGTCTTTGAAATCAGTTTTGATGTGAAAATGAGGGAGGTTAGTGGATTTCAGCAATGAAAGGTGGTGGTTTTGGTAGCTTTGGGGTGTTTCCCATGGCTTCCCTCTTCCTCTTAGAGTTTTCTGCTCTCCTGAGCTGCACATCCAATATGTTGTAATCCTTTTCTGCAGGTAAAAAATTTTCAGGGAGACCCATGTGTACACTACTGACTAACAAACGATATGAGTTGCTCTATAACTGTGGAATTCAGCTCTTGCATATTGGGAGGCCCTTAGCTGCCTTTGAATGCCTGATTGAGGCAGTCCAGGTTTATCATTCAAACCCTCGTCTGTGGCTGAGAATAGCAGAATGCTGCATTGCTGCCAATAAAGGGGTAAGTAGCTTTGGAAAATTCTTCTAAAGAATGGCATATGGTTACAGAAAGGTAGAATTAATACCTAGAGTTAAGCTATGTATTTTCAAGGCCTGATATTGTAACACCTCTGTGTAAGTAAAATTAATTATTTTTTGTGTATATATATTTTTTGTATGTTTAATCTGAAGCTGCAGCAGCATGTGAACTTTTTCTCTTCATGCAGCCAAAGCTCATCTAAAGTTTCATTGTTTCCTCACTCATTTGCCGCTAGAGATTGAGAGGGGTGAGAATCTGTAGTGTGGGTAGCCTGAAAGTGACAGAGGCTGAGGAAGCAGAGATAGCCTTCTCCACCCTGAAGCTGTTGTGATCACAGCTGCTGGGGAACTGAATCTCTAACTGCTAAGTCTTTATCTTCTCCTCCTGGCACGGTTGGTGGAAACCTGCTGATGGCAGGCATATTGCATGTCCTCTGGGGCATCTTGTTTCCAACCTGTTGATTCATGTATGTTTAGGATAAACCCATATGATAAAATTCAGAAGGCTGAGGAAAGGATCGTTTGCTCTTAGAAGAAAAAACTGCACCTGAATAGTACATCTGGGAAATTAAGATATACTGTACTTGATTCCCTTTAAAACTGTAATTCACCCTGTAAGTGTGGGGAAGTGATGATGTAATCTGTAATTGCATGATCCTATGCAGTTATTTTCACAGTGTGCCTATTTCACTCCTTACACAATATGTGTGGGATGAATTGATCAAATAGCTATATTCACTCTATTTTACCCATATCCCTGAATTCTCTCTGTTTTTCCTCTCTGGGTGGCCTCTGTCCATTTATTTACTGAACACTATGCAAGTCCTTCCAAATAAAAAATTTGTAACTTTTCCCGTAGGAATTTGAATAGTACTCATTATATAGGTATCTGTACTTCAGAAAACTTAGGTACTCTTAACTTTATAGCTTTATAGTAGAGGTTTGCTTGTATACCCATTTCAGAGGCAGAGCACTGAAGATTCAAGAGTATTGGATCGAAACTGGACTGACTGTGATTGTGTATGTGCTACTTGTCAGATTGCCTGAGTTTTATAAAGCACAGCAAATGCAGGAAGAACAGCTTCTTCATACTGATCTTGCAATTTTCTGTATCTGTCCTACTGGGTACAAGTCACATGTAGATAAAGAAGGCACATCTGATCATCTCTAGTGAAAAGCTGAGTGTAAGAGAGTGGATTAGCTTAGGTTTTGTGGCAAAAAACTGCAAAACTAGGATTCTGTTTACAAGGACAGTGTTTAGCAGTCTGGAAGAGAGAAATACAGATCCTTATGGGGCACTTCCCTATTTACCGCAGACCAGTCAAAGTAGTAGATTATGCCGGGCTCCTGAGGCTTTCTTCTTGCTACAGTTACATTGTTTTGTGGTGTACCAGAGAGCTTGAATTCATGTCAAAAAACCAGCTTGTTCTTCCCTGAATTTGTAATCTTGGAAGAAAAAAATGAACTTTGGATGCTGTTAATATTAAAGGCAGAGAGGAGGTGTCTTTAAATTGTTAGATTTGCAACATGACAAGTGAGGCCTTAAAGTCAGTAATGTGTTTAATTTGACCTTGTAACTCAATTTGCAATAATATTCCTTTATATCTAAATATTTATTCATATTTATGCTCTGAACACCGTGCAGAAAAGCAATTTCACTGAAGCTAATTTTCATGCACTTTAGTATTTTAGTTTATAAAATATAGATGGAAGAAGATTCCCTTTTAAACACCTTCATTTCAAACACCTTTTTTGAAATATGTACTTCATATCCAAACTCAGCATATGTATTTTTTTTTATTTGGAAGTAAATGCTACTGTATCAGTATTTTCACAATAGATTCTGATAAATTTTCTGAAAAGCACTAGCTATTTAAAGTCCAGATTTAGGATAAGTTTTTTCTTACAACTGCAACTCTTCATCACTCACTTAACTTACCAATGAAGTTAAGATGGCTCATGGTGAAACAGCCAAACAAACCCGAGTAAATATGGTGTAGAGGTACTTCTTGGGACTGACAGTTTAAGTTCATTTGACCCCAGAATGTCTATGCATACTGAACAATACATTAAACAACTTAATGTATCTTTGCATAGGTTGTTGTTCAGCTTCATGCTCCCCATGGAACAGTTTGAGAGCAGCTTTTCTGAAGAGCGTGAGTGCTGTGTAAGCAGGGAGAGAAGATGGCAAGCGTTACACTGTCAAGTCTGAATGTTATTTGGCAGATCAAATTATTTCTTTTTAGATATCCTGTCAGTTCTTTTAATGTGACTTGGTTCATTGTTCTTTTGATTTCAAAACAGAGGAGAAACTAGGTCAGTAGGCTATCAGACAAGCTGTCAGAACTAATCTATGCTTACACTGTGTGCAGTAAAACCCCTCTGCAACACAAAGACAATAGAAGGTGCCTGATCCTTCATTTTACTTTAGATTTAAAACTGTACCCATTATTCTTATATTTTAGCAGGGTTCAAGGTCTTCTTTCAGCTTTCACTTGTTTTGTCAAGCTCTCATTCAATAGCCTTGATATTTAAGCTCTTTTTTTCCTTTTTCCTTTTAGACATCAGAACAAGAGACTAAAGGTCTTCCCAGCAAAAAGGGAATTGTGCAATCTATAGTAGGTCAAGGCTATCACCGTAAGATAGTCCTAGCATCCCAGTCCATACAGAATGTTGTTTATAAGTAAGTATGTTTTCCATGGGTTATTTATTTTGTTTTTATAGCTTTGTTAAGGATGTATATCTGTTTATTAGAGGTTTTGAAACTGTTGTGGAATAACCGTTCATGTAGTGAAAAGAGAGACATGCTAAAATGCTTGGTTGAGTCTTAAACATCATTTTGTGCCTCCTCTGTGATGACCAGCAGAGGGCTTAAGTGAGTGTTTATTGTAACTAAGATGAGCACTAAAGCTTAAAATTTTTTAATCTGAAATTTATATTTTCAGATAGCTAAATCTGTCCACTTTTTCTCATTTGAAAAGATGTATTTTCAGTAATCCACTTTAGAAAAATGCAGGAAGAATCTACTCACTCTGCCATAAGACTTCAGGAAGTGAAATCAAGAAATTATGTGGTTGAATCTATTTAGGCATTGTGATGTATTTTCCGTATGTAAAAATAACAGGATACATACATCCTCATAAATTAAATTTGTTATATTAAATCACTGTTACACTTTCAGTGTGAAGTTTTCTCTGCATTCAGATATTTCTGGAGCTTTGTTTTTATTTTTTAATATAGTAGGATTGCTACTCACTGGTCAACTTCTGTGTCTCTTTAAGTGATGGGCAGTCCTCAGCAATACCTGTAGCCAGCATGGAGTTTGCAGCGATTTGTGTCAGAAATGCCTTGCTGCTTCTGCCAGAAAATCAACAGGAGCCAAAGCAGGAAAATGGATCTAAAACTAGTAATCAGCTAGGAGGAAATACGGAAAACAGTGAAAACAGTGAAGCATGCAGGTAAACAGAATTGAATATAAACCTTTATTTTTGTCCGGAGTAACTCTGGGCTGACAGTCTGTCTGCTACTTACCCTGTTCAGCCAGTAGAAAAATATAACGTATTTGTAAATTCTCCTAATGGTGTTGGCCTATTCAAGGAAATTGTTTAGCTGCTTGTTGTTTTAATTTAAGAGTAAAATATTGAGTTGATTCTTACTGTTCCTAACAACTTTTATTAAATTAGACAGTGAAATTATTATTTCCCTTGGCCATCTTTTTTTCTGTGCTGCAAATGTTATGTTTTCCCACACCCTCCTGCTGTGCGTATTGGTATTTCTCTAATTGTAAGTGAAGTTTCACATGTTACAGTGATTTTGTGTGTGTATGCACGTGTGCCATGTACTTGATTCAATAAATATATGAATGTCTGGTAACTCAGTTGTAAACATTTCCCCATGACCAGATTTGACATTCATCAGCCCTAGTATGCTTTGTTGTGTTTGTTTTAAAATGGGAAACTAGATTTAGAAAGTAAGTAGGAAAGCAGTGTGGACCTATTGCTTAATAAATCATATTTTGCAGAAAAGAGTTTAAGAAAAGCTTTTCTTGTCATTAAAGTTTCAGAAAAAGTAATTTGTAGACAGTGTATGTTAAAGGAAGGTGGTTTAATTTATTGCATCACCTCATACATTCTGGACTTCCTTTGAAGAGTAACTTTTGATCATCGTCTGCACTTTTATTAAAGACCATTTTGAGGGGAAATATTACAATAACTCATCTGGAAGAAATGTCTGTGGTAGAACTTGAACTACTTAGAGAGTAATGAAAAAACACACTAGTTTTGTCAGATCTAAGTGCAGATAAATGTTAAGAAGGTAAGATCCATTTGCTGCAAGGTAGGATTTACTGCGCACGTACTATGTTGTGTAGGCACAAGGTGCATCCTCATATATTCTGAGGTTGCCTGGAGATAGACTGTGACTGGGGGTCAGTGGCTGTTACTGTTACAACAATATTTGAAAGCTATTCTCTGTAATCCTGTTTTTCCAATTACAATCTATCTTGTCAAGTGACCAAATGATTTATGAAAATTGAAGGGGGGAAGGGGAGTTTGTGGGGTTTTTTTGTTTGGTTGTTTGTTTTTAGGTTTTGTTTTCTTTTTTTCTTTACTGAGGTTGGAGGTTGTGATCTAATGTCCCTGGCAAGTATATATGCAGCCCATTGAGATGAAGCTTCTCTGGTTTAAATGGGGCTTCAATTTTAAGCCTTTGGGCCTCACTAAGAGGCAGTGATGAAAACAAAATGGTTGCCCTCACTCAGACAAGACCTCCTTTTCTGTTTTGTGTTGGGGTAGTTTTTGTTTATTTTTGCAGTGAGGAAAGGAAAACATGCCCTGTATGGGAAGATCCATTGCTACCTTCTGCTTTCAAAACCAGATGCTTCTTTAGCTAAAAAAAAAAGCTGAAGAAAGGACTCCCTCATATTTCTCAGTAGTCATTGCCAATTTCAAAATATCCACAACAAAGGAGGCTGTTCTTGAATATGTGTGTCACATTCCGAAAGGTTCTCTAAGGGTTTGTTCCTTCTGACAAGGGAACCTCTGTGAGAGAACAGTAAAACATACAAGGCATTTGATGAAAATCACACTAATTGAACAGGATGGTTTTAAAGCAAATTCCACTAATTGAGCAAGCTGACTCTTAGGCAGATTCTTCTCTTATTCACAAGAAAACAGTAAATACTTTTGCTAGCTAGGGGTATTTTTTTAATCTAATTTTTGCAAAAGGCATGAAGTGTATACTCTATAGCAGTATTGAGTATGGATTTCCGTGGAGTTTTTTGCTATATGTTTTGAATGTCTAAGTTGGAGTTACCTTACTTATTTGTAATAGACATATGAAAAACAAAAACTTTTTAATTTATGAGAAGTGGACAGACTCGTTTCAATTCTGAATTTTCTTTTAAATCTTTTTCTAGACCCTGGAGTGTCCCTCTGCCAAGATATAGCCATTAGCTGTCTCTTCAATTCTCATTCCAGAAGGAGATTCTTTCAGCTTATTGGAGGATGAAGTTTCATACTTCTTAAATAGAGTGAAAACTCCCCAAATACTCCCCCAAAAAAACAAGGTGTAATTTTAAGAAAGTGGAATTTTATTTGCGGGGAAAAAACCCAAATTTTGTAATAAAGGGTGGCTAGAAGTCTAAAGGAAGCTGTAGCACTTTGTGGATTATCTTTCTAGAATATTTATATAACTAGTTTTTAAGATGTCTAGAGAGAAAAGTAGTGTACTGCTCTTCTTACAGGCTAAAAGAAGAGAAGCTACAAATGCAGCAAATTCTGTGTCCCGCCAGTTAAAAATGCTTATCCTACACTGAACTTCAAAAATAGCTCAAGGCTGTGAAGAATGGTGTGAGTTGTTTGGTCTGTCAGTCAAGTCCTTTCCAGCAAGTGTCCCACTTCTTCCTTCTCAAATAGAATGGTTAGGATAAGAGCATGTGCCTCAATCTCTGAATAACTTCAACTCCCTCTATTTTAGGCTGCAGAATTTTTTATATTCTTTTAAATGGAGTGAATAAATACACTGAGAATTTTTATATCACTGATTATAACACATTGTTTTTATTCTAGCAATAAAAGTCATGAAGGGGATAAATTCATTGCAGCTCCTCCTTCTTCACCTTTGAAGAAACAGGAATTAGAGAATTTAAGGCAAGTAAATAATATTAAATATTCACCACTAAATAAGCCTCCTCCTTAATTGTGATCCTTAGGTTTGTTTTTGTAGGCCCTTGCAATGTTGAATTGTGGCTGTTAGTGTAATCTATTTTCCAAATGTGTGTCCTTCCTTTCTTCTGGGCTTTGAATCTGAACAAATAGGAATCATCCAGAATTTCAGTTTAGGTAGATCAGTCTGTTTGGTCCTACTATTGTAAATTCGGCATTTTGTATTGGGCAAAGCTGAAAATATCAAGTGCTGTAAGTGACAAAGCTACAAACCTGACAATGGCTGTTGTCATAGGTAGAAGGGGATGGAAATTACTGTATGTACCTTTTCCCTTTAAAGCCATGATAAAGTGAATTTGGAATTCAGTCCACACGTGATATGGTTGTTGGATGGGAAAAGAAATAAAAGTGGAAGCAGCATAGCTGCTTCAATGAGAATAGTCTTCCTTTCAGCAGGAATAAATCCATAATTTGCATAAAATAGAAAGCAAAAATGCCTCTGTCTGGGCATTTGACTTCCTCACCATGGAAGAACATAGGTAAAATTTCACTGTAGATTTCTTATGTGCTCTCAAAGATCCTTAAACAGCTTGTTCAGGAGTATGAGTGTTCTCCAGATAGAATAACTCACATGTGTATAAATGTCATGTTATCTGCAGCCTCTTTACATTTCCCTAATAAGATTACCATTTACTGGCAATGTTAATTATTTCAGGTGGCTCCCAGCCTGTTGAAAATCTCTTACTATAAAGCTTGCACCTATTTAGAAAAAAGAAATCTGTTTTAAGTTTCCATTATGGACAAAGCATACAGTAATTTCTCATTTGAACTCTTAGGTAAACACTCTTGTTTCAGCCTAGCCCCATGTAACCTGTGTTTTATAATGACCAGCTTAACCTTTCCTTTGCTCCACTACATGTAGCACATCTTCTTGTACTCATTTAAAACCACTTTAGGAGGAATCTGTGAGGCGACGTCGATTATTTATTCTGAAGTGGTACAAGAGTGAGCAACTCAAAATAGAACGCACTGGATTAAAAACAGTAATGTGGTTTGCTTGTGGAGTTTGTGGTTTTTTCCTCCTGACTGTTGAAAATGTGGCTGCTACATGTCAAAATTACATGGTGTCACTTTGTCATTTTTTTCTTTTTAATACGTAGTCTTTTCTTTCACAATCAGCTGTTGTTATCTACTGATGAAATCTGACAATATCAGGAAAAACTTATCAGTTCAACAAGTGAGCTGCTTCTAATAGAGAACTTCATATAAGGAAAAGGATGGGGTTTTTTTTTTGGTGGTTTTTTTTTTGTTTTTTTTTTTCACTGCTTGCTTTGGTTTAATCTAGATCACTATACATTCCTAGGAAGTGATTCTGCTGAACCTGTTTCTAAGCTTCTGAAGATAGTTGTGAAAAGCTAACACTGAAGTAGTAGTCTTGTATATTGATATTGCACTGAAATAGTAGTCTTGTATATTGATATTGTAAATAGTGTGTTCCTGTAGACTTACTCACTAAGGAGCTAAGTGAGAAAATTGAAATTCTTGTTGAATTGGGGAAAGTTAAGAAAAAAAAATCTGGATGTTGTAAATGATCATCCAGAGGAATAGGTGTGTGTTCAATTCAGTTTTTCCCTATTAAGTCACTGGATTGAAAAACCTCTATTGCTTCTAGAACTGAAAAAGGACTGTGAATGCTTTTTTTTGGATGGTTTTGTACCATTGCGTATCCTTGTAAGAGTTTGAAATGCCTGACCTACCTTTGCCCCTGAACAGTTCTTAAAAGCTAAAAATATCATTTAGAAAAGGTTTACATGTGTTTGTGCACAAATGCTTGTGCATAAATTGGTTGAGTGAACTATTCTCATAATAAGCAGTAATTCAGTTGCAAGGTTTTAAAAGCAACAAGCAGCAGTCTGAGGACACCAATCATTGCTAAGAATTTATGCATTGGAAGTAGAAATTCCAGAATTTTCATCTGAGTTTCTTCTAAACAATTCTCCTTGCTGCTTCTCATCCTTGGAGAAGCCAATTCCCCTACTCTGCTGTCAGCCTGTGCTATGTTCAACACGCCAGAACAACCCAATGCTGTGAGGATACATAAAGAGTAAAGAAATTCCGGTAGACCACAGTGCTACATTTGGAAAATTTTGTGGATTTTATTGTAAAAGGTGAGATGGACAACAACAGACCTTGTTGTAGTCTTTCTCTCTAGATTGAAGGTCTTTGTGTGACAACCTTAATTTCCCCCCTCAATGCAGGTAGAGATAAAGAAATAATTTGGTCACTCATTTTCTCCACACTTACCTGTTTTGCCTCAGTTATCCATTCAAAGGTTGCAGTGGTCTGTTTGGCCCTGTCACAATACTGGAAGCTTACAATAATTAACAACCATAGCAGCTGTTTCACTATCTTCTTCCTCAGTCTTAGCCACTGTATAGTTCTTCGCCATCTCCCCTTTGCTGGTGCTGAATTTCCTCATGGAGTAAACACAGTCTGCATTCTGTATTTCTTAATATTTTGTGTTGTTTGCCTGTGTTGAAACATAAAAAGTAGATAGATTGTATCCACTGTTGGGCTTTGCTATTTGAAATTATTTCAGTTTAGTGATGCTTTCTTAATGGTTTAGAAGTGTCATTTTTGGTGCCTTCATACTAACTTTTGAAGAACTGGATTTACTCTGGCTTGCCATTTCCCTGAGAAATAAGGCAAGTTCAGGTGTGGAGTTTGGGTTCCATAAACTTGCAATCTGTGTGGGCTGACAAATCTTGTTGTCTAGACCTACACAAGAAGCTGTTTGACATAATCTGGCAGTTTAAAAAAACATTTTTCTTTTTCCTAGTGCAAAGGCAGTTTTATTTAGGGCATGCGGAGGCTCGGTGATGCTGGAAGTCTGCAGTGCTCAAAGGCAACCTGTGGAGTTTTGTCAGAATCCTGACCGGGGTGAAAAACTAGTTTGTCTTTTCCCTTGTGGTGCAATTCTTCTGCTCTGGTTGGCTGTCAGCTCTCCTGAGCGTATGGTTCAACCAACTCAACAATGGATCCAAGTGAAAGAACACTACTGTAGGGGAGGCAACCATGAGTATTTTCCTCTTTAGATGGCTGTTGCTGAAGGATCTTGCCAGCCTTACATGGCCCAAACACTGACTAGTCCTTAGAGCAGAGGAGCAGGTTTCAGCCTGTTGTGTGGTTGGAGTGTGTCTTGTTTGAATTTATATTAGCAGAAGTAAAAACAGGCTTTAAAAAAATTGCGGGAAATGTAAGACACATTGATGTAAAGGGCAGAAGCAACCAACTGGGCAAGCCCTGACTTGTGTCTAAAGGTATTTTTCTGGTGACACTCAGCATCTCTGCTGATTTAAAAGCTGTACTTCCTTGAGGCAGAGACAAAAAGAGGTTAGTTAGAAGCAGGCTGTGATTACATGGATTTTGTTTCCCCATTCCATCCCCCTCCCCAGTCACAACCTTTCAGAAATATTTTAGGTTTGGGGCTTGAGCTGGAGAAGCTTTCCTCTCCCTCTCTCAAGCTTTTGTATGTGTTCAGATTTGATGTGACATCTGGGCACGGTGGAGAGGAAGTGGGGGGTAGGGGAAAACACTGGAGAAGTTTCTTATCCTGCTTGTGCATAATTAAGGAGCACGCCTCCTGGGAAAGGGGAATAAAGGCACCCCACGTCCTGCCATGAATTACATGACTTACTGCTGGACCAAAAGTGGGCTTGACAGTTGCCAGAAGGTTGGTGCAATAATAGCCCGCCTACCAGCGGGAGAGCCGATGGCTCTCCTCCCATTGGTCCCAACATGAGACCCCACTCAGAGCATCCACTTATCCTCCCTGGAGAAGAACAGAGTCCTGATCACAGCAGGGCATCATGGGCAGAGGCTTGTGCCCTGAGGACCAGGCAGCCTGCACTGAATGATGTTTTACCAAGTGGAAAATATCCCCAAGAAGAGTGTTTGGGGTGGGGGGGGAGGTATTACAAAGTATGAAGCCTGGCCTAATGATGGCATCCTGATGTGGGGTTATTGTTTGAAGATGGAAGGTGTGAGTAGTTCAAATTTCATTACACAAACTGCCAGAGATTTTCTGGTTTTGGAAAGATAAGCAAGTCTGTGATGGCAACAAAATGCCATGTATCAGTCAGAGTCTTGGCACTGGGTTACAGCTCTCAGCTAGAACACAAAACTGGAAATGACAAATTCTTCAGTGTTTGTCTCCCTGTGTGCAGACATTGTACAATAGAAGAATGAAATATATTACAACTTAATTGATAGGTACTCTGTGTCTGTAGATTGTCTTATAGAAATCTAGAAATTTGCTACTCTTCTGTACAACAGAAGGTGAGGGCAGAGGAGTACAAATGAGAGTCCAAGGCAAGACCAATAACAAGAGTGTGAGAAAGGAAACTGTCCATGAGAAAAATGATACATGGTGAAGTCCATCTTTTTTTAGTCTGTTATTTATGATGAAAACAGCAAAAATCTTACTGAACCCTGCATGGTGATCCTTGGTTTATACTGGTAGAACAATTGAGCCCATAAGTAATGAACACTAACTCCTTTACTTCATAGTTAGAAGGGAAGTAAATATTGAAAGTTTGATTTATTTCTTCAGCACTAAACAAGAAAGAAAATTTAACAGCTGCATTTGGAATCACAGAATTCTCCATTTAATATATTGGCTTCCTCCCCCTTCCTTTTTTTTTGTCTGTTTCTTTCCAGGTGCTCGATCCTTGCATGTAGTGCTTATGTGGCTCTGGCTTTGGGGGATAACCTTATGGCATTGAATCATGCAGATAAACTTCTGCAGCAACCAAAGCTGTCAGGGTCTCTTAAGTAAGTCTGATGGTGTAATTTCTCCTTTCTCAGCCCTGTTTTTTTTGCTGTTTAGTTCTGAGTTGAAGCTTTCAATGTCTGTAGTTGCTTACCAATTCTGTATCTGCTGCAAACAATTGCTTGGCCTGCTCCTGTTCTTGTTGAAGCCCTGACTAAATGTCCATTGACCTGTACAAATGTGAATTCCCTCCTTTGTACACAAATTCCATGTAGTTTGGAATCTATTGCTGCTTTTGTTGCTGTTTCTCTAGCTCTGGGTCCCATGCAGCAGCAGAACCATCAGGTCTCTCTTGTGATTCACTGTGGGGTTGCACATGCTTGTGTTGGCAGAGCACAAGGGACAGGGATATGCAGCTGTGGGTAGGCAACATCAGCCCGAACCCATGCTGCAGAAAAGTCACTTATGAAAGTACAGCCTCAGAGGGGAAGGTTTACTCAGTCACTCAGGGTACCAGATTTTGTGTGTGCAGCACTGTCACTTCACCTGATGCTGCTGCTTATATAAGTTCCATTCTTCAGTTTCTCTTTTTCGCTTCTCATTTGGCACTGTATTTTTTGAAGGATATTCAAAGTGCATTCTTTTTCTACCCATCAGTTCTCATACAGCTCTGCAAATTCAAAAAAGGCAACTTTAGCCCCCATCCTTCTGACTTTGTGCATTTAATGCACAGGACAAAAATACAGCAGAGGTTTTTACAGTAGTAATATTTTTCAAAACTGGTAATGTACTTGTGGAAGGCAAGGTAACTCATGCTTATTTTTATATGCTGGCATCATGTTCTAAACTGGTCCATGCCAATTAAATTCTTTGGCTCATGTTCTTCACACTACTGCAGGAGCTTATGTTTTTGCACAGTCATTGCATTAGCAAGATTTTTAAGGAGTTTGCAAAGTAACATAATTTTGTGTTACTGTTATGTAATGAATGAAATGCTAAATGACAGGTTTTTTTGCAAAGACAGGTGTGTATCTTGGTACCGTGAAAATAAGTGGTTTATTTTTATTGAATGTTAAGTCAAATAACACTTTAAATTTTAGATATATCCATATTCTGGGGTGGCTTTTTTAAAATTCTCTGAAATAAAGCCACACTAAGGTACCTCCTCTGTAGAATGGCAATTCCTATGCATGGATAAATTGTAATTATTCAGGTGTGGATGTTTTTTAAAACTTTAGTGCCTAAAAGCAGTAAATGGTAGAACTGGGTATTACGACAATACCTTGTGAGCAAGTTAACTTCCATGCCGGTGTTTCCAGTAATAGTTCCCATGTACTCACATTAAAATCTGCATTGTTTATCTCACATAACAAACTGTGGGGACTGCTGTGCTGACATTTGTACACTAATCCTTTGCTGTTGTAGGTTTCTTGGACATTTGTATGCAGCAGAAGCTCTCATCTCTCTAGACAGAATATCTGATGCCATCACTCACTTGAACCCCGAGAATGTCACTGATGTTTCCCTTGGGATCTCTTCAAATGAGCAGGATCAAGGTTAATGCATCCACACTCCATTACAACTGGTTATGCTTTCAGCTGCCTTCCTGTTGTAACTTTCTAGACACAAATATAGTGATGATTAAGACCTTTTGTTCTAAGATTGTAGGTTATTGCAGGGTGGAGGAGCATGTTGTTTGTGTTTTTGTTGTTGTGTTTTTATTTTCCTGGCTTCAGTTCTTACTTTGTGTTTGGTGTGTCTCTTCCCTGTTTGTCATTCCTATGAGGTGGTTAATTCTGTAGCATAAATAGGACTGTGTATTCTGACTTGTTTGAAGGGAACTTTTGAAAGCTGCTTTTGTTAAATGTGCTATTATGGTTAAGTTTGGGTTTCATAGCATCTCTTCCAGCTTTTTGGTCTTTAAACCAGGCTTTGAAGTAACACTGGTGTCTACTTTAGTGACAGATAGGAGTGGGGAGAACTTAGTTCATCTGTATCTTAGTCTTCTTGTTGGGAGTGTGTATTCTGTAAGAGAAAAGTACTTCAGAACCCATCTGTATAGTGAAGTCTACAGCAGCCCTGATTCTAGTGATGTGTCTGCAGTTTAAACTTCACTCTACTCATCTGCAAATCTAAAAGCACAGCACTGAAGATAGGAAGTCTTACATGACAAACTCTTGAGCAAACTGATCTGTTTTCCCTCTTTAATGTCATACTTTGAAGAAAGCAGAAAATTTGTATCTGTATTATTTTTGTAATAAGCTTTAAAAAAGGTTACAGAACATGATGGGTTTTGTGTTTTTTTTTAATTTTGCAGGGTCTGACAAAGGGGAGAATGAGGCAATGGAATCTTGTAAGTACCAGCCATTGTATTCAGCAGAGTGCAAGAACTTACTTGGCCTGTAGGAATAAAAGTGTCAGAAAAAAAAAGAATTTTTTTTTTTTTAATTGCAGCTGGCAAGCAGACACCACAGTGTTACCCCAGTTCGGTCACGTCTGCACGAACAATGATGTTATTTAACCTTGGAAGTGCTTACTGCTTGAGGAGTGAATATGACAAAGCTCGAAAGTGTCTTCATCAGGTATGAAAAACAAATCTCAAGGCAGCTTTTGGGACAAATGTACTTCCTTCAAAGTGCCATTTAGATCACAGCAAATTCTGGTGCTTTCATAGCCCAGGTTTATTTGCAGACTCTGCTGAGATGGTGGCTTTCTTCTGTCTTTATGAACCAGTCTCTACTAGAAATATGAAATGAAGGATTTGAAATTTCTTACTTGTGTAAAAAATGCAGTACCACTATAGGCAGCTTTTTTTTTTTTCCTTATGTGCTATCAAAGCAGTGGAAGATGACTAGGAAGCCTTTTCACTTTCTCTAAGTTTGCTGGTTTGTTTGGGATTTTTTGTGGTCTTTTTAATGGTCTAGAAGTAATTGTTATATTTCAGAGAAGGTTTTCTCCCTAGTCATTTAATAACTCACCATCAGAACTATTATCTTCAGGGCTGTGAGAATAAACTGCAATTCTGCTGGAGGTATGCTGCTTGTCAGCCTCTTGTCCCAAGAATTCTCAAGTACACTTTTGAAATGCTGTCTCCACTTAGCCTGTGTCATGTCACTTGGTCTTTCTCATGGCTGGGACCCATCTCTTTCAGTCATGACATTTCTCTTTTTGTAGCCATTCCTGTCTGTCAGGAAGACTACTTGGATGCATTGTTGAGCTACGACTGAAACAGCAGCTTCCAAATTACTTCACAGTAGTTGTGTATGTGAACAGATTCAAATCCTGTGAGTCTCTCAGCTACTTAAGGCAGTTGTCTGGCTCTTTTTCTTCCGGAGACTTCTTATGATGGGGCAGGTGTCTGTGTTTGGGCTCTGTAGAACCTGTGTAAAGCCCAAAGGAGCACAAGGCCATCCATGGATGTAAAATATAGTGGGGCTCTGCATCTACAATAAATTCATTGACTTCATATCTGAAAAATGGTCCTATATGGAAAGCTAATGAACGATCCTGATAAACTTTGTATTCTTAACTTTGGAGCAGTGGAGGTTACCTTCTTCACCTGTCAGCTCACCAGGAAACCACACTAGGCTGGCCCAAGAATTACAGATCCATATGAACATAAGCACACAGCAGATGGTCCTGCTAATTAGTGTAAAACAATCTTGCTATGTAGATAATCTTGCAGTCTCTCCTTGTATGCTTAAACCTGATGAGTTTGAAAAAATCTGATCTTAGTTAATGAATTATTATTTAGTTTTGTTACCTAAGATGGTGGTAGCAGTCTTGTCAAGGGGCACTTTCTTTGTGCTGGATCTTCTTAACTACTTTTTCTCCCCACCCTCTTCTTTTTCAATAAGGCTGCTTCACTGATCCACCCCAAAGAGATCCCTCCAGAGGCCATCCTGTTGGCTGTGTATCTTGAATTACAGAATGGTAAGTTGGGAAATGTTCTGTCAACCTAAATTTGAGATACAAAGGGAGGACAGCAGTATTCATCATTCCTACTCTATATAGAGAGTTGTGCCAGTATTTTGAATGATAACCTTTAGCCCTGCCTCCATTTTACACTGCTGTGGATCCACATATGTGCACCTTCACTTCCACAGTTTATTGCTATCCTGTTCTTGCACACTCCAGACTTCCTAAACATTAATTTCCTGAGCTGAAGTTTTCTGTACTTTGGGCAGAAGTCAGCAGTCTTGGATAGGCTCAGTAAAACCCTTGATGAGGTTTATACTATGAAGCTTTCTTTAAAAGTCAACCACAATCTAAGTTTCCCAAAGTAGCCATGTCAAGGCCTGTGTAGCAAGTATGGCAGCAATGCTTGTAAGACTGATAACTCTGTCTTCCAAAATGCTTCCTTTTGAAGGTTCACTGCATTTGTATGAGGGAAAAGCTCCACATAATGGGAAACTGGAAAGGTTGCACTTGAATTCTGCAGTGTGAGTAGACTGGTGCAGCTGCTGGTTGAAGTTGTCATGGTTGCAGACCTGTGCCCCTTGGGGCTTAAATATTCAAGTGTTGTGAAATGTTCTGTGTGCCTGTTCCCCTTCAGTTATGTTGCACTCCAGGCAGGCAGATTTGAGCATTTGCATTTGGAATTGAGACTTCTGCAAAGCTTTTCTTACAAAGACATCTCTAGATTGGAATTCTGAAACATTTATTTTTGCAACAAAGATGTACAGAGCAGAAGAGAGTAGAAAGTGGGGTTTACATCCCTCACCCCCTAAGTATGTAACAAAGAGAGGCTAAAGACATATTTTGTTCTATAAATGACAACAAAATAGTGCATCTCTTCTTAAACTAAAACTTCAGTGAAAGAAAACTATGAGGGAGAAATACTCTCCTCAGAACTCAGTGTCTTTTCTCTTGTAAAATTACAAGTTTAGTTTTTAACAAAAAGTAAGTTTTCATTTATACTGGTGACTATTTGATGGGCCATACATACAGTTGAAAATCAGATTTCTTCTTTTAAAAGCGTTTTATCCCCTTGGCCTTTGCATTACTGTCTGCAGTGTCACAGTGTGAGGGCATTTTGTGTGAGATCTAGAGCCTCGCTATGCAGCTGGGAGAGAGAGGAGAGATGCCCTTTGGGAAATTAGAAGGTGCTTTAGCATCTTCTGGCTCTGAGGTAAAAGCTTGATATCTTCAGCTAAAATTAGGTGGACTCAATCACAATTGTTTTTTTCAAATTTACTGTTGTCTACTGCTTTTCCTGTCCATGTCAGCATTTCACTGAAGAGGAAGGACTGCTGGTGTACCTGGCCTGGGCCCAGGGCTGGCTCATCAGCTCTGTCCCTGAACAACAATTCCTGTGTCATAAAATGGTATTTTGGGTTTTTTAATTGAAAGTTGTCTTGTAGGTAACACGCAGCTGGCACTGCAGATCATCAAGAGGAACCAGCTGCTCCCTTCTGTGAAAACACTCTCTGACATGCGGAAAAAGCCAGTGTTCCAGCCAGTCCACTCAATCCAGCCCATTCAGATGCCAGCTTTCACCACTGTTCAAAGGAAGTGAGGTTGTGCTTTAAACTGCTGCTGCCCTGATCATGAGGGCTTGGGATTTTGTATATTTTTTTAACCTAGGACACCTGGATACCCCAGTTGCTAGAGTGTGTTTATGTAAATTTTTAATAAAAGATGTAAACCAAAACACTTGTTTGTAAAGGTTATCTCATGAATGATGGGAAGTTAGTATCTGTTTTGAATGCGAGTGGCAGTTTATTTACCCAAAAAATTGGTTATCCAAATTGTGTAATTCAGCTCTTTTTGATGAGAATAGAGGGGAGAGAATTGAGTGGACAGAACCATTTACCTGAACTATGATGTAGCTGAGCTGTTGTGTTGGTTGCTGTTTTGATACATATGAGCCATGTTCTTCCTCAAAGAAGAGGGGACCTGCTTCTGTTGGCTTTTTCTTTGGTTTGGGGATTTTTTTTCCCTCATCCTGGTTTTCCTCTGCCCAAGAAGAAAGATGTAGTGGTGCAGGTATAGTGGAAGCATGTGCCTGGCTATAACAAAAAGGTTGGGGTTTTGTTTGGTTGGCTTTTTGTTTGTTTGCTTGTGTTTTTGATTTTTTTGTTGGGTTGTGGTGGTTTTTTAATCTAGTTTCCACTATAGAGGAATACCTTTCTCTTTCAAAAAAAAATTTCTGCCTTTTACTCAAACCAAGATGGCAGCATAATTAAGGACTCTCTGCTTACTTATTGTAAGCACAGGAGCTGAGGAGCCATCCTGCTTTGGGACTTAATGCCAGCATAAGATAATTGAAGCCCAGCATGGAGCCCAGCACTTCTCATAGTCCCTCCAGGGCTGCTTCATGCCATTTCAGCTATCTGATCCTTTGCCCTGATAATCTCCAGGGTAGAGCAGAGCTAACACTTTTCTCCATGTGCTGCTGGCATTGTACTTTGCTTCCAGCCACCACCAAGGTCACTTTTCCACATAGCACCTGGGATGCATGGCCTGCGACTTCTGCTCTCAGTAACATGAGTTTGAGGTAATCAGATGTGTCCAGGAGAGGAAGGCAGCAGGACAGCCCTGGGTTTGTATCCATGATCTTGAAGAAACAAGCCCCAAATGACAGAAACAGAACAGCAAGAGTATTAAACAATGTGCAAGTTATGGAATGAGCACAGGTGTGTCTCCAGCAGGAAGCAATATAACAGCAAGCGTGAGCCCTGCTACTCTCCCTTGTGTCAGGTAACTGCCTGCACTGCTTTTCAAGCCCTTTAGAGTAACAGTAGCTGCCTTTTTCAGTAATTTTTTTATCACTGCAGGAGGTGTAATGCACCCTTGTCCTCAGGTAGGGGCAAACAGTTTAGAAACACTAGGAATATAAAAAGTATCAGGAAAAACTAAGTGGAGATCACCTTTGTGAAAGAAAGAAGGGAGCTGATACATCCTTTAGGTCACAGTACCATTGATTGATTAAATACAAAAAGGTTCAAGATGCTCTCTGTGTGGTCCCAGGCCCTGAATAGAGAAGGTTCTTCCCTGCCCTTCCCCAGCCCCCCAGGAATGCAGGGCATTCACATGCAAAAGATGCTCTGGCCAGGCTCAGTGAAGGATGCAGTTGTTTCCCAGATAAGGCACATCTTACCACAGCCACATTTGCATGCAAACCGCAGTCTCCAGCCCCAGCTCTCCCTGCCCCTGCCTGCTCCTCTGCTTCAAGGCAGCTCAGCCCCCACAGCAGCTCTGCCCGTGGCACTGCCTCGCACAGAGGGTTGGATGAGTGGTGATGACAGCTTTCAGAGTTTACTATTAACAGAAAAGAAAAAGTATCAAAACACATCAAGGGAGGCAGCAGCTAAGGACTTGGCTTCTCCCTCCAGTCCCTTTTCCCTCAGTTGCTTTTAGTCTCTGGTAGGAAAGAAGAGAAGGTCAAGGAAAACTGTGAGCTGTCCTGTGATAGAAGCAGGGGGAGGATGAGCAGCACTGGGTCAGCTGTGAGGTAAGTTAGTAATGCTTATCAGTTTGGTTTGGACCACTTCTTGAAGGAAAGGCTGACCTGTCTCTCCCCCCACCCTCCCCTTACCTCCAGGATCTCACCTCTGCACTCATGCACTGGCTAATATTCCCACAGCAAGAGCAAGAGGTTGCATTCCCTTTTTCCCCCACCACACCCCATAAGCCTTTTTGCTGCCTCAGCACCATTCCTGCACCATGGCCATGGCCACTGCTATTCTTTCTCATCAGAACCTTTGGCTCTGCCCATGGCCCTGTTCAAGAACTGACAGCACTCATTCAGCAGTGTCCTGAGCCTTCTCCTGGTGTTCAGTGAGCTTCCAGGTTCCAGTTGTCTTCAGAAAGATGGTGCAGAGGAGCCAAGGGAATACAGAGTAACACAGGAAGCTGGACAAACTCACCTGGTAAGCCTTTGTCCCCTCCTTCACAGGGCCTTCTCCCTCTCTCCAGCTTGAAGTGATCTCTATACTGCTGACATGTTGCCAGCTGCTCCAGCAGGAAGAAAGCAACGGTGTAGTCAAGGATTTTGATAAATAGAACACAGCATGGTGCTGAGAGTCCTGCAGTGGTACAGGCCCAGAAAGCAACTTGGCTTTGAAGAGCTAAAGCAGCCAGTACTTTCAGAGCCTGGAATCCACCACCACTGCTACCCATGCTGGGAATTCAGTCAGTGGCTTTAATTCTCAAACCTTGCTTGAAGAACATCTTCCTATGCTCACCATTTTTAAAAAAACCTTTTCCAAGGGCAAAAAAAAAAGGGCAGCATTCCACTCACCCAACTTCTCTTGACAGCCTGCCCTGCAAGGTGCCAGAGACACCTATCATAAGTAATGGTGGCTTTGCTTTGCACTGTCATGCAGAAGAAGCATTCTTTCAGTTGCCAAGGTGAAGGAATGGAAATCTAGAAATAAACCTAAAAAAGTTAAACCAGAAACTTTCTGGGAAAATACTGGGAGGAAAGCATGGAGTTTGAGGCAGTTCAGTATCACCATTCTTTCCTCTAGTGATATACAGCAAGGATTTTCTCTAATAGTGCAGACAGCTAAAAGTTTTTAACACTGCATCAACACTTTTGTTTGGTTGTTTTTTTTGGTAAACACACTTTAACATTTCTCCTCCTCCCCCCTTTCAGAGCAGATGCCTCTGGTTAAAGTTTTCAGCCATCACTACCTAGAGACAGCCAAGCTCAAACTCAGGCAAGGGCTTTTATTTTTTGCATATCCTGACAGAAGAGAAGGCTTTGTCTGCATAATACAGAAACACACACACAGAGATTTGCCATGAAAAAACATCACATTTATTTGATTAAACAAAAATAAAATAAACTGCATAGGAACATTTTAAAGTCCAGAGAGACACTGACTTTGTTTTAAGGCTGCCAGTAGCTGATACATCGTCTCCTTGCTACATCCTTCAGCCTTCCCTGTGGACCACAAAGATACATTCAGAAGCCTCCATTAACACAAGGGTTCTAACATTTTGTTCACTTATTCTACGTAAAAGTTTGCACATAACCTGTCATGCTTTCTTCTCTGCACTATTCAACATCTGACAAGTAAAAATTGTATCAGTTTTTATCCAAGTAGAAATGTGATGCCCTTTCTGGAGCACGGCAATTCTTGTCACAGCCTGTTTTATTTTCAGTTAGATATAAAACCTCTGAGCAGCTCATTAAAAGCAGAGCACTGTCTGTCCTCCTGAGATATTTTATTGTTATTAGGAGAGCAGCATGATTAGTCACTAAAGTAAAAAAGAAACAACAGAAGAGGAAACTAAAAAAAAAAAAATCAAATTAACTCATGATACCCAACATCCAAAGAATGACAAGATCAGCCTGAATCCTGATGCAAACCTGCACCAAGGCAATACTACTTATAAATTAGTAGTGAAAATTTTATAAGGTGAAGCATACCATCTACAGCCAATTAAATGGGGGGGAGGGGGGAAGAAAAATTGCATGTTTGACATTGGTTTCATGTGGCTGAGCTTCATTTTGCTCAAGGCTTGTAATTTCTGTTTGAGTCAAATCGCAGGCATGTGTTCAACACTCTCAACTCCTCCAAGGACCTGTGCATGAAGCGAGCAGGGCATGACAGGTAATCAATGCACAGTACAAACAAGAGTCACAGATGTAAGAAACCCCCACCAACTCAGGTGACTAAGCAAACCTTACAAACTAGTTAAAAACCTCTTAGTCATTTTAGGAAAAAAAAAAAACAAACCTAGAAACCAAACCCAGAAACAGACATCTCTCCCTCTGAAGGAAAAACTACTACATTGTCTGAAAAGTACTCTACAAACCTATAAAAGGACTTTGTTTTTTTTAAGCTAGTCTGGTAGTTCAAAAGGAAGTTACTTAACTACATCAGTATACAGTCACTTAACATTCAGTCAGTAAGGCTCTATGAGAAGAGCTTAAAAAATTATCTACCTGAGTTTGTAAGTTGATACAATCATTAATAGAAGGTCTAAGACCATGCAGGTACACAAAGCATTTTTAGAACCATTACTGGTTGAACAATGATGGAAAAAGATGCCAGTCTGGCTTGTTAACCCGTAAGATCACTTAGAGACATCAATGTACATTTCCCACCATAACATATACCAAACCTAACACAGCCTATTGTGGTTAGGGGTCTCCTGTACCCACTTCTGCCACCCC
>VZRN01002716.1:107672-162115 GCA_013397935.1 Dasyornis broadbenti | reverse complement strand
GGGGGGGGGGGGGAAGGGGCAGAAATGCCATTAATTTCACAACAAAGTAAATCAAAAGGGTTTGATTTTCCCTCTTTTGTTACCCAGATTAGGGGCACTGATAAAAAGAAACTAACTTTTTTCAAATTAATTTAGTTTTCAGGTGAAAAGGGATAAAAAGAAATTCTCAATGACAGGATACATTAAAGGAAACCTTGCTTTTTATCTAAACTTTATAATGACCACTCTAAGCCACTAAAATGAACAATTTGGTTTAAACTTAAAGAGTTTTTGTGCATTTTCATCAGCTTCACTTTGTGCTGTTAAATTACTGTGTTTTAGTAAAAAAACACACAGAAATGCCAAAAAGATGCAAACTCGCTCTTCCTGGCGAGTGAATCCCACTCACTTTCACAAAATGTTCAAAGTTGTCTGGGAACAAGATGCTGTGCTCACCAGTAAATCAAACACACTGAGGTATAAAAAGGAGAACAGGAAAAAGTTCTCTGCTGCAGCAGCAATTAAAAAAAACCCAAACAAATGAAAAATAAATGTCCCCCCTCCCATGTCCCCACCCACAGAACTGCAGAATGGTCAAGAACACAAATTCTCTACAAACATCTACTACCATTTTCTCCATTTAAAAAGTTACATAGCGCCTTTCTTGGCTTAGTCTAACAGAACTCACCACACAAACCACCTAATGTGCACAGCAACACTTGTTTGTGCATGAAACCCCATCGGGGGGAAGAGGTAAAACATTCTGAACTATGAGTATGTGGGGATAGGGAAGGGGCAAGAAACCAGGGAGGGAAGGGAGGACAATGAGGTAGATAGAATTCAATTTTACAGGCTCACTCCCTGTAGAAAAGGTACGTACATTCATCTGTAAAAAAATTAAGATGAGGTAGGTTTGAATTAACGTTGTATTTTTTCATTTTCTCTTAGAAGAATTTCCCTGAGACATTTTCTTCCTAATTCAAACACAGATTAGAAGACAAGAATTCGATTGTTTCCGAAGTCAACCACAACAATCATGCCATCAGGGGTGACAGCTATACCTGAAGGTCGGTCCATCTGACCAAAGCCGCTTCCCTGAGTGCCAAATTTGCATAAAAAGCTACCATTGGACTCAAATATCTGCACCCGGTGGTTCCTGGAGTCGGCCACGATGATGCGCCCTTCCTGATCCACTGCCACTCCCTGCGGGCGCAGGAACTGCCCGTTGCCGGTGCCCTCGGAGCCCAGGAAGCGTGCTGACTGGCAATCTGGATGGATGACCAGGAGGCGATGGTTGTTGAAGTCCGTCACTACCAAGTGGCCCTCATGATTGAACGTCACACCTCTGGGGGAATCAAAGTGCTTCCAGAGTGCCCCTTCAAAGCCATACTTGTTAAGGAACACACCGTCGGGCCCAAACAGCTGAACGCGATGGTTCCTCGTGTCAGAGACTAGGATCTTGCCCTCTGTGTTGACAGCCACATCCCATGGGTAATTGAATTGCCCGTTCTTTGTTCCTTTCTCCCCAAACTTCAGAATGAACTGCCCCTCAAACGTGAAGATCTGGATACGATGATTGTCCTTGTCAGCCACGATGATCCTACGCGAAATGTCACAGGCCACGCCAGCAGGGCGATCGAACTGGCCTGGCCGGGAGCCCAGTGTGCCAAACTTGTGGTGGAAGGTCCCACATGGCTTGAACACCTGGATGCGGTTGTTACTGCGGTCGGCAACGATGATATAGCCTTCTTTGTCGACACTGACCCCCCATGGGCGGCAGAGCTTGCCATCACTGTCTCCCTCACTGCCGAAAGACAGCCCTGGCAGCCCAATGCCAATGTAGCTGCGCCCAGACTTCACCACCACTTTGAAGGGGCTGTTCTCAATGTGTTGGTTGCACATCATCACGGACACCAGGTGCTCTCCTTCCAGCTGGGGACGGTAGCTGACCAGGTAGGTCCCGTTCTGCTGATCACTGACATCTGCCCCGAAAAGGTTTCCATCTGGGCCCATGACCACTGCAGAAATCAGGTCACCCCCTGAAAGGCGAGGCTCCCCATCGTGGTCATAGCCAATCACCGTGAAAGAAGCTACCTTGCCCTGCAGCGCACGCTTGAGACCTTCCCCCGTGGCTTTGGTCAGGGGAGCAAAAGCCCCGCTGCTGACAAAGCCCATTGATTTAATAGCCATGTACAATGCCTGGTCAGGGGGAGTGAACATGATTCTGTCATCTTCCTGTGGCTGGAGAAGGCCTCTCACATTTTTCAGCTCCTGCACCTGAGCCAGCATGCGGTCCCGAGCCAGAAGAATATCCATCGTACGTCCCTCCTCCAGGACCTGCTGAACAGCACTAATGGTGTTATCCAGCTTGTTTAGGTTCTGACGTAACTTTTCAACTTGCAAGTAGAGTGACTTAGCCTTGACTTGGCGAATCTTTTCCACCTTGTGGGAAATGGGGGAGACAAAAGCACACTAACATCAGGAAAGACAGAAGACAACACAGATTTCCTTCAGTCTCCCTTCTACATAAAAGCCATTTGGACAGTTATTACAGCATGTTGACACACATCTGTGGAACAGACCTCTAAAAACAAGACAAGAAGAAACAGGGAAAATGAATTATTTATCCAAATTTACAATTATTAGCCTTCTCCTTCCCTCCAGACAAAACTATACATTCTTACTCTGCAGATCTGCTGCATCAGTGACATCTGAAAGTGAGAATCACTTACGAGTAATTATTTGCTTCCTCAAACACTATTCTGTTTTCTAGTTGCAAGGTACTTGATAGATCATCCAAAAGCACATCTCATTTAGCCTCCAGATAGCACAGAGGTTATTGCAGGCTCTCAAGAAGAGCAGAGGCTGAGACTTCACTAATCCGAATTGAGACCAATTTTAGAAGGTGGGTTGTTGTCGCACACAGCTGAAGCTGGGCGCCAGCATCAGCTAATGCACGTGGGCTCCTGTCATTCCCCACCTGCCAGAACTGTTTTCATGGCACTAGATAATACAAGACATCTATCTCCAGGGATTTTTTGGGTCCAATTATTTTAATATTTTCTTGTAAATATTGGCAGTCATGCTGAGCTCGTGCTTTGTAAACATCACTTCAAATGAGACAGAAAGTTGCTGCCAGTCCCTACTTTATGGACTGAAGTTGGTGCAAAAATGGTTTTGTAACTCATCTGTAAAAGCCTGTGTCTATCTTTATTCATGAGAAACAACTTCAGACCATCTGGCAAAGATACCTGCTTTGTAAAACTAATGTAACATGTCTTTGCTTTATTGTTGCAAAAGTACATTTCCTGATGTATGAATACCTGCTTGTCTGCAGAACAATACCTGGAATGCATTTTAATGAAGGAAGACTCAATGTCTGAAGACTCCTTGGTTTGACACTGACTAGATCACATATGTACAAACATGCTGTAAGTTGAGGCACGCAGGCTTTACCAAACTGTAAAAAAAAATTAGAGATGCTTCTTCCAATGGATATCCAAGGTTAATCTTAGGTCTGAGCTTAATCCTTAGACTCAGCTCTAGTATCTAAAATTATTTATTAGCAGGCTTGATAGAAGAACTTGATACATTCAGCTTGTCTTCCTAGAATCATTTACCACCACCAAGTTTCCTTCTTAAAAGAATGTTTTATAACTTGAAGAGAACTTGCCCTCAGTGCAGACATTCCAACAAAGAGCATGTGTACAGCACCGTGGGATAAAAACAGCTTCAGGGCAGCTTATTCCTCCTGTACTAGGAATACTTTAAAAGACATAGCTGCCAAGCTTTCTGGGAAAGGTTAACAATGAAAAGTGAACTCATCTCCCTCAGTCCAAAACCTCAGAAAAAGCAGCATTCGAAGTATACTACCTATATAAAGCGCATTTTTAATGTTGCCATTAACACAAGAGAAAACAAAACTTCTCTTGCAGGGGATTAGTCTCACTGTAGCTAGAGTAGTTCCATACAATAAACTCTTACCAGAGTGGTCATTTTGCTGCAACAGACATTAAACCAGAAAATTACTGTTCCAATTTATGTTGATGGAGAAGAGGGGAGAAATGCCTTAGCAGGATGGCACTGCTTCTGGGCAGCATGGGCCTCACCAAAGACATTTACATGCCATCCTGCCTGGCTCTGCTGTACAGGCAGCAGCCACACAGCATCTGGTTTCCAGCTGCACTATCTGGTGCCACTGCCTGTTATAGGAGCAGTATCAGTTTACTCATAAACCTTTCCCATCTTGACCAGACATTTTTGCTCCTTTTTACCACTACATTAGTCATGTGGTCATTGGACAAGTCAGCTTGACTTGCTGATCTAAAAGTCCTAATCCTACAGCAGAGAGCGTGTTCCTGTTCAATTCTACAAGTGAGGCCCAGTGGGCCAATCCAAACTAATCTGTGCTAAACAACCAGAGAAAAGCCATGACCACTAAGTTACCTTTCTGGAATAAGAAACTTGGCTGTTACTTCCTTTTGTCCTTTCAAAATACCACACATGCATCACGGCTGAAATGAGGCCCTGAGTTCAAGATTGTATGGATACTTTTGCTGGAGAGTACTCTTTTTTTATATTAGTTTAAAAAAAATTATTAGAGGGAGGATGCTACCTTGATTGAGAGTAAAGGTTTTTAGGGATGGGGACAATTCTCACAGAATTTCTACTAGTCTTGCTGGAAAAAAATAGGACAGGATATACAGCTTTGCTCCTGTCCTTTATGAGGAATGGATTGGAAAGCAGATTATATTATATAACTAATTCTAGAGCAGCACATTAAAGGTGTTTTGAAGACATTGTTTGGAGTGGATCTCCTCTTGGGGCAGCTACTGGGCCAGCAGGGGGAGCACCCAGCCTACATGTGGGGCTGCACTGCTCTAAGGATGCAGCAGCCCCTACCAAAAAAAAAAAAAAAAACAAAACCAAAAAACAAAAACCAAAACAAACAACAACAACAAAAAAAATAAACAAACAAACAAAAAAAAAACAACCCCACCGGTGGCTCCAGTTAACTGAGGAAAACTGCAGTTTTCCTTGGATATCAGAAACTGGCCATGTGGTAGTTTAAGCACTTTTTTCAGTTTGAAAAGCACTGTCAGCAGTACAAACCACAAACGTAAGGGTGCATACCTTCCAGAGCAGCTCACACTCCCGCTCTTCCAAGGCCTTCTTGTGTCTAGTGGTCACTACTTTGACTTCAGACTGTACCACCTTTGCTTTCATCTCAACTTGCTCTGCCACAGCCTGGGCCTGTTCAATACTCAGCTGGGGAGAAAAAAAAAGACAAACACACTTAAGGCTCCACCAAGCCAATTAAAAATGTATCAGACTCTGCTTACATTTCACTACGCCTTCAGGTGAAGGCATAAAGTGACAACTCTTAGTTTCTTACCAGGCCTGCATCCATTTCATACATTGGAGCCCAAAACCTGACATGATTGTTTAAATACTTCTATTACATGGAGTTTACACCTTCATTGTACCTTTCAGAAACACCACAGCACCAAACTCCCTGTGCAATTCCAGCATTCAGCTAGTATGGTGAACAAGAGACTTGCACAGAAATTCATATTCACATTTCCTTATATGTAGAGAACCCAGTTTTACTACTCCCTCAAAACAGTTCAGCCTGTTGTTGTGTGATGGGTCCACTTCTAGTAAGAAATGACACTGTAGGGAAAAGACTGTTGTCTGTGCATCTGAACTGAACAGAAATACCCCATACAGAGTATGAAGTTAATCAATTTTAAAAAAAAACAAACAAAGAACCAATGGTTAACAGTAAAAAGCAGCCATATAGTTATTCACACCTTGGGTAGTGACCAAATTACTCCTAATAAAACCTTCGCAATGTTAGTATTTAAATAACATTCTGTAGCAGTATTCTGCAAATAAGCAGAATGTACCCAGAAGGAACACGTCTCTTTTTTCCCCCTCAAATTAATTATTTCCTCAAAAAATCCTTCCCAGCTACTCCCAGTTTCACAAAATATTACAGAAAGGGGCATAAAATCAAACAAAGAGCAGACAAATCTGAAGGATCAGCGTTCCCAATGGAAAAGGTTCAATAGCAATGGTTAAGAATTTTTTCAACACCTTTGTCATACAGTGAACCAGTAGATGAGCTTGTGAACCTCAAAGATACTAACTTATTAGGTACAAAATTCTGGGACAAAATGATGGCATGTGAAGGTATTCAGCCCAAAAAAAGAGGGGGCTTCTTACCAATGTATACAAATAATTGAAGGAAGGGCATTGAGAGGACAGAGCCAGGCTCCTTCCAGTGGTGCCCTGTGACAGGACCAGAGGCAACAGGCACAAACTGAAACAGAGGTTCTCTCTGAACATTAGGAAACACTTTCCTTTTTCTTCAGAAATACAGACTTATTAAAGTGAGCAATAAAGTAGTTTAAAGGCTTTACTATACATTCAGAGCCTTCTGGAAGATATCCGCAGTTAAAACTCTACATATGAGGATGTACCAATCTAAGAACCACCCAATGCAACAATCTGAATTACCCAATGCGACCTAGCATTACCTAGAAAGTCAGACAGTACTTCATCTTTCACTCAATAGTTGTTAGTACTTTTGAATTCTCTGTTCAACAGCATCTAGTTTATGCCAACAATCGAAATGCTAAAACATAAAAACTTAAAATATAGAGTTACTTGGACATTTTCATTCCAGGTAGTTATTTTAAGACAACTAGTCTGAATTAGACTTATTCTTATTCTTGCAGGTCACATAGGAGATCCTTTTCTAAAAGAAAAAGGAAGACTAACTTGGCCAGGCGATTGCTCTCTGAAGGCAAGTTGAAGACAACCCTCACAAAAATCAGACAAGACCACATTTCTATCTTTACTCCAAAGAATTCGCCAGCCTGCAGCCCAGGGCTTAGGAAGAGGAACAGGTCTTTCAGCTCTTCCTCCTTCATGAACTCCCAGAGTCACCTTCACTACAGTTTTAACAGGGAATGTCTTCAAACTCATAGACAGCCTTATACATCCCAGTCTCACTGGAGGATGACCTGACCTGCCCTCTCACAAAGTTTCTGGCAGGCAAATTTAACAAAAAAAAAAAAAAAGAAAATCTTACTATAACATTTAGCAAAGCAGACTTGAAGTTCCAACTGGCCATGGATTAAGGCTTCATAAAACCCAGTAGGCCTCAGACCTAGCTGGAAAAGGCCACATGTAAGAATACTGTTCCTCTATCACTTCTTTGCCATTCAAATATAGAACCTGCCCCTAACTTCAGGGGGAAAGTATGCATTTCTTCTAAAATAGACCTGGACTCCCATCAAGTACAAGAATACACCTTCCTTCTCTTACAAAGAGAAAGAGGTATCTCCTTGAGAAGTGTTAGGGAAACTATCCACTCATATTCCAATTTTAACAAAGATATCTGTGAAAGAATGGAAGTTTTGATTTACTTATTTTTGCTTTTCATACAGCAGTAACCATTTAGAACCATGATCTATGTATATGCCTCCCTTATTATACCTTAGAGATAAGAGCAATCCCAACTTCCCTCATTAACCCCCACTGAAACCAGAGTCCACCTTTCAAGAACTCCATCATAGCAAGAGAGCTAGCAATTTGCTGTGGATGCTGTGATCTTTCAGCTGCAGGAACCAGTTGTGGTAGGGCAAGAAACAACAGCACAAGGCTATCTACAAACTACTCATGTCATCACCTGGATTTATTTTCACTTGCCCAAGTATGAACAGCTCAAATAAGTGAGGGATACCTGAAATGCTAAGACTCTAATACCATCCAGGATATTGGTGAAGTTTTGGTAATATTCAGAGGATCCTACACTCTGCCCAAATAAGCTAGAGCAGCCTAGGAAGGCTGACCAGCATCAAGCATGAGGTATGATGAGGGGAACAGCAACAGGCAAGTTCTATATCTGAAGCAAAAGCCAAGAGCATTAAGTACAACTTTTGGGAGACTTCTTCACATGGAAATCCCTTGTTTACTTTGATTACTGTAAGATGTCAGAGTTCTGCCACAAAAACTTACTCCCGCTGTTCTGCTGGCATTTCCTGTGCGGAACTTGTCTTGGAGAGGTCAGCTTTTTAGGAAACATGTTAAGCAGCAGCATTTCTTGTTCTGGTCAGACACCACACAATCTTTTTAACAAAAAATACTTGTAGAAAAAAAAAAAGAGCTTTTATAATGCTCTCTCCTCATGCTATGTCACAATTTTTCCAGTGCTAGTGAATTAGATGGTCAACAAGTTCACACACTTGGGAGACTGAAGGCAAGGCCTGTGTTTAGCCAAGAATTGTGCTAGGTTACTGAATTTGAGATGGAGAGCAACTATTTTGTTTCCTGCTGTTGGCCAGTGCAGTAAATCATCTATTCGGAGCTGTTCCTCTCCCATTTGTGGCTTCTCAGGGGTCCAAAGATGGCCAATATCACTCCCCGTTCTATTAGAGATGTCACCAGTGCCTTTTGTTTGTTAAAAACGAGCAAAGGACTTCACAGTGTATCTTGTAAACTTTAGGATTGAAACTGGTACTTCCAATTCCTCAGAGTAAAATTTAAGTAGCAACAGTCCTTGTGCAGGTGATATGTTCTGGAGGGCCACAACACTAGGGGGCTTTGCACGCAGAGCTTCCAGTGAGGCACTCAAATATGTTTGCATGAAGGAAAGCAATGCAGACATCCATCACTAGGTATTGCTACCAGCATGTTTCAGTTTTGAGTAAAAGGTGAAAGGCAAAGTTGTATTGGAACCTGGGTGTCTTTTGCAAGCTCCCTTTAGGTGGACACCTCTGTGAGCTCCCCTTTCTCTACATTTCACCACCCAAGGGAAAAACTAGTGATCTTGCTACAGTGCCTACAGCAACTGATGGTGCAATGTAAGCCTATGAAGAAACTAACTGCAAGTGTCAGAAGTAGCAAAGTAGCATTACAGAACTTGGCCATACTTGTGGGTATCTGTGCTGACTACAGAGGTGCCCAAATCAGGACTTCCCATTTTGGAGAATGGCAGCCCTCAGCAATTTTTCGTATTTCCTGTCTTCCGTTGAACAGAAGGATCTAGAGACTCAAGTTACAAAAAACTTTCTATAATTTCATATTTATGGAATATTTAATGTTCTAGACTCCCAAGTTTTCACTAGTGCTGCTTTTTTAAATGAAAAAAATATGATCAAAAGCATACAGTGCTCAAGGAGAAAGAAAAACTGTTACAAAGCTTGTGTCCTGAAGAGCTACTCCAAAGGTGCTAATGCTCTCCCTGTGTGGTTTCCTCTGTCTGACATGTATGTCCACATTGATGTCCACACAGCACACAGTTATTTGAAGAGGCTAACTCAGGTCCCTGAAATAGCAGAGTCTGCTAATCCAGATGCTGAGCCATGACATTAGATTACACCAATTTAGTCCAGGAATTTATCCAATTTAACAAACTGCAGCACAACACACCACTGTGGCATCACCATGAGATACATGAAGGCTGCTTATGGCAATTGTACTGCAACTCCTCAATGCTGGCTTACATGAACATATTTGAAAAGGTCCCAAGGATTTTTTTATTCCACCCATCCATCCAAAGATGGGAGGGAGGTATAATTTTTCAGGCATTAATTCTGATATTTAAGTTTTCCAATGAAGGGGCAAATCTCTGGAGAGAAAATTCAAACCTAAAACCAAATTTTGGTTCTATTGAGGAATCCTTCAATATTTCAGGAGTGAACAGACCACAGGTAATGAATAAAGAATCTTAAATACACACTTTCCTACCTCAGTATGGAGGATTTACAGTTTAACCATTAAGAAATTTAAGACTAAGTTAACCCTACTTAGAGGGGAAAAAAACCAGCTGAGATGCCTCTTCTCTGACAAACTCCCCTCTGGCTTTAAAAAGCACATTAAATAATAATAAAAAAAAAAACCTTAAGGAAACTTTTTGATATATCTTAAGTTAGCCCTTTTCCACCAAATGGAAGGTGTTCCAGCCATAAGTGGGTATGTTTTCAGTTCCTTAAGGTCAAAAAAAGATACAGTGGGCTTGTTTCACTGAACTTTACTTATCACTATTCAAAGCAGGATAAAACAACCAGGACATGACTGTTGGCTTTCTCCAGCATCAAGAACTGGATACAAACTTCCTAATGTTCTTTCAACTGAAAAATTAACTGGAAGATCCTACATAGCTGCAGTGAAAGGTACCAGGATTACCAAGTTTAGCAGTGAATTTGCAGTAGTACTGGTGCAGCTATAGCAAAAAATCCCAGTAGCTGGACCAATTTAAAGTTTCAGTCTAGGGAGTGTAAGACACTAAAACATTCTCACTTAAAGTTTCTCACAAAGATAATTTTAAAAGAAGCTTTGATGGAGGGAGGGCTAGAGGCCAGGTTAACTCATGCCACATACAACTAAACAATCGTTTTGGTTTGTACTGCAAGAATAGACTTTTTTGCCGGCAGTTTTAAGCACAACAGTAGTTTGGACAATGACACATGTCAAATCCATCTTCCCCAATAACCATCTGCTCATATGCTGCACTAAGGAACTCACTGAAATACCACACAAAACAATAACTACAAGTACGAAGAAATTCAGTGTCTTGATACAAATCCCAGCTTTAGAAAAACACAATTGACTCCATTTTGTTGACAAAGCTTTATTTCAGATTCTAAAACCTGCAAGCCTGACTAAAAACTGCTTGCCTGACCGCAAGCCATGGACAAGGCTGCCTGAGCTAACTCAATGTGACAACCCCAAAACGATCCCTTGCAGCACAGCAGTGCCATCCTTCTCAGGTATTGACCTCCTAGCAGCACAGATCCATATGGCAACCCACAGGGAAGCTCCCACTGAAGGGCAGAGGCTCAAAGCAACAGATCAGCTTCCTTTTCCGGCCAGATGAGTTTCTTACAGGACCCCTCACTCCCCATAAAAGTGTTAATCTGTTTCATACCACCTCCCCCAAAAATCTGGGAGGGAAGCTCTTAAGCCTTTCATGACGATAGACAAGATAGCAGCTCCCACTATGTTCTGCACATGACCAGTCTCACTGGGCAGTGAGAAGCTTGCATGGTCAAACACCTCAGCAAAACCAATTATAGGCTCAGCTATGAAAGAATTTATTTTGTTTTCCAATAAACTCTCTTTTTAAGACATCTGAGATGAAAAAGTTAAAACGTATTTTTACGTGTCCACCTGGAAATTGACCCTAAATGGACACGAGCACTCAGTGCTTTACTGTTATGCAAGTGCATTAAATTACATGCATACATACATATGTATATACAGTTACACATGTATAGATGTATTTTAAGAACGTGACATTTTGAAGAAGCCATCTATCTTTCATCGTAACAGATTTACGTTCAGTTTGTGACCTAGTCCTTGGAAAAAATTCTGAAAGAAGACAGCTAAGTGTGCACTTTCATGAGATAAAATAAGGCAGTGGCATACACTCCCCATATAGAAAGGCAGCAGTCCTGATTCCTCCCACACCATTAATCCAGTGTTAGCTTTGGCTTTCACATCACCCTGTGAATCAATCTGAGTCTCTGAAAAGGCTGGAAAAGTATCCCAGCTAGAGTATTTCCACAGAAATAAAAGAAAGAGGTTCTACCAGCAACTGAGTTGGATGTATCTGCTTCATTCCCTGGCACCATCAACCGTCCTTGTAGCACTACAGTGAACCAGCCAGGTGGCTGACCCAGCCAAAAAGTAAACCCACAGAAAGGCTACCCTTTCAGCTCACCACACAAGCACAAGTTCATATGTTAGAGACAGGCTTAGAATGCAGGCCAGGACTGTTGTAGCACAACAAAGCAGGAAGAACTTTCCATTGCTGCAGAAATTTCACTGAGAAAAGAAAGCAAGGCTCTTGCTCTTAGGCTTGCTATTTCTTACACAGGACTTCAACTTCCTGAAAAACTGAGGTTTGGACTCTTCTGGAGTGACAAACTTCAGGCTTCAGTGTATCAGGAGGTTGAAATGTATCCCAACTCACAGCATTTTTTTTAAATCTGAAAAACAATCTTTCCTCCAAAGCCACAGGAAGAGCTTAAATAAACATTTCTTCCTAAAAGCCTTCAACTTTGGTTAACCAGATACTCTCCAGGCAGTTCACTCATGGCTTGATTTCCTCTCACCTGCAATGCCCTTCAGATTCCACCTTTTCCCATTTACTCTCAATTACCCCTCCTCACCCATCCTCAACATCTCCTGTGAGGGAAGCTATCACTTTTGGAAAAGCCTATTAAGAGCTTCTAGTGCAGCGGTATGAATCAGTCCCACTAAGAAGTGTTACTACAAAGTATTACTTTACAAGCATCTTAGCGCTCCAGTCATATGTTCCTCATATTACAGCTTGTACTGGCATTTAATTCTCTGTTGACTATTTCCATACTTTTAAGAAAACCACTCAAGCCAATTTCTTTTAATTTAGAGACTACTTATTTTAAAGTTTGTTTTAAATTCATGCTGACATGCTGTCTCCTCTCTAAGATAAACATATAACTTCACAGCCATATTGTCCCAAGAACAAGTAAAGCTCTGCTCCATGAAAACTTTGAGTTGAGCACCTCCGCTTTTAACAGCATCACATGCTCTTCTAGTTGCTGCTGATGTTGCTTCAGGAGTAGCTGGCTTGAGCTTCACAATCTTCCCATTCCTGTACATGCACACACAGCTTTCCACCCTGTCAACTTTATCACTTATCTGTTTGCTCACTACCCTTCTTCTGTGCAGTGGTCCAGATTAAAAACCCCACTAAACTAATGAAACAACTCAGTTCTTGAAAACATGGTTAATTTCACAGATCTTTACACAAGTTGCTTACTTAATACTTTCAAGACAGCCTCTTAACCTGGGTGGGCTATAACCAGACCAGGGAAAAGCTGCACAAGCTAAGTTCAATATAGCTGCTTGTTCGAGTTATATGAGCATAGCCAGGTCCACACAACTGTTACCTGCACCAACAATCAGCTCGCCACAATGGCAGGAGCCTTCAGCATAAAAGCCAGAAAAAAATAGGGGAGGAATGAGCAAAGTAAACCTAGTGGGAAGAAAATAGGGCACAAAAGCACTTATGCCACAGTGGTGCTCCATGATCTCCTGCTAAGCTTCTATTCCAAAAAACAGTCCTTAAATGATTTAGCTGTACCAGTTAGATGATCTAGAGTCCTGGAGGTCAAAAGTAGTAATTTAATTACTAACAGACAAGCCTTTGTCTAAGACAGCCTGGAGAAATTCAGAACACTGCACCAGTGATAGTTTTTAAACTAATATAATTCCTTCCTTCTTGCTTATGTTGGGGATGTGTGAAATGTTTTAGTATGGATACTGTTGAAGGAGCTTTATAACCCAGTTTAAAACAAATCTTGGAAGATGTTACATTTTGCAGGATTCTGCCTGAAGATAGAGTTTAAAGTTAACCATCAGCTCCAAAAACTTGGTGTTTACTGTTCTGGTGTAACAAGTTAACATCACAAACTACAAGGAGATGTCAACTACTGTTTACTAAGTATATCAACATGAACTACTATCATTCCACTGGTGCAAAAACTTAATGAGAGACTGATTAGTTGCTCTTGTCTCACGGAACAAGCTTAATTCCTTCATTTACTAGAAACAAGCAACAGAGAAAGGACAATGAGCTTTAGGTTATTTTAATTATTGTTTGTACCATGCATGTGACAGGAAAGCTCACCCAATTCAGAAAGTACATTTACTCCCTATCCATGACATTCTACAAATAATAACTGCAAAATAAACCTTAGTAGTTAAAGCACACATTGTCGAGTTTTGTAATACCCAACTCAAATTTAGAACATGATGCTAACAAAACTAAATGGCAGCAGGTGTGGAGTTAAGCTTCCCACTATGCTCTCCCCATCCAAAGTCTCTCTATAGACAAAACTACTGCTAATATGGTATCAAACTTACCACTATGTATTACTCAGCAAAAGTACGTATCTACATATCACTGCAGTTTTAATTCCCTATTAAAATTCCTTCTCTAGTTTGAAGCGCTGTGCTACCTTCTTTCCAGCCCTTACCAGGTATTTATAGTTGCACTATAAAACATAGCTGAGGTAGAACACAGTAATGGGCAGAGTATGCATCTATGTGTGCAGAGCAGTCCTCACATGGAGATAAGACTCTAGATCCTCTGCACGTGCAGGTTATGAAATTTCACACTAATCCAGCAGGTGATTAGTATTTTGTATTTGGTGGCAACACTGCAAACATAAGAGTCAAAGGTAGGTAGAGTGCTAGATGCTATACAGGCAGGAAGATTCTCAAATAAAGTCTCAGTCATAAAAACAAAACCAGGTTTGGCACCACTATACAAGATCTGAGCTTTTTTCAAAATGCTTCACACTCAAGTGAGTTTGTACAGAGCTTCATATATGTTGTGATTTACATAACAGGATTATGCTGAAAGAATTCAAAACTCATAACAGCACTTTATTTTCAGCTCCACTGCCACTTCTGTCAGAGATCTGAGAAAACAGAAGGGGTGAGAAGACTGACAGCAGAAGCAGAGAGCTTTTTGCCTTGACACCTTGCCCTGTAACAGACAAGCTGTGCGGGGTGGGGAGAAGAAGGAGGGGGAAATAAAGTACTTAAGTTGGGAGTATCTTACTTGAATAGCCTGTCGTCCTTGCTGAGCATCTGCCAGGAGCTGAATGGTGAGAGTCCTGGAATCCTGTAAGGCATCTTGGAGGTAGATAAAGCTGTGACCCACATGTCGTCCCATGGTACATTCCCGACATATGGGGATAGAACAAGTATCACAGTAGAAATGCAGTACCTAGAAGAAGGAAAAAGAAATATTTCTCACTATGTAAAGAAGAATTAAAACAGAGTCAGGTTGTTTAAAAAAAAAAAAACCAAAACACAGAAAAACCCCCAAAAAACCATAAAAACAAAACCCCCAAAAAATCCAAAAGCTCAGCTATAAAGGAGATGGTTAGAGGCAGCGACAATAGGCAAAGACTTCACAATAGTTTCTTCACAGAGGAAGAGCTATCCTTCCCAGTAAATTCCAAATCATGCCCTAACAGTTAGATGAAAGTGTCATTGTTTTCTTTGCAATACAATACTAGGAAGAGTGTCCACATCAGCTCCTCTTAAGAGCGGAAGCCATCTGCCAACACTTTCAGACTGGAGATGGCATCTATCACAAGTTTCAGGTGAAGACTTTTCCTGCAAATACAAACACCGCATTCGCTTAGGTGGGTCATTCAATAAGCAATACACTGGAGAACTGTGACACCAGCACACCCACTGCTCACAACGGAAAAAAACCCCATGCATGCTGAGAATCATCTTCTCTTTTCAAAAAATGCAAATTCCTTATGTTCAGGGCAGTAACAATATTAGGCAAAATTCCCCCCTGCCACTCCCAATAACAAATCAAAAACCCTTTGCTATGACAGTGTTTTCCCATGCTAGTGATGCTTCAAGAAGCTTGAGCTGGAAAACAAGACCGGAACTTTATCATGCCCATCAGAGCGTTTAAATGCTACAGTGACCTGTGGGTAACCACTAAGTCCCCATTCTATTCACAAAGCACTTACAAACCCTATATTCAAATCAATCTTACACCAAGATGTTAGCCTAGAAAGCTGGATCCATTCATCAGCGGTAGCTGCTCCCATTCCATCCAGTAGAGGGAAGTAGCACACAGAAATAGCAACGGCCATGGAAGCTGTTTTCTATGAGGGGAGCAGAAATCAGCTGTCTTAATTTTTGTTTCCAAAGATGCAAATAAAGGAGTCCAACACTCCAATACAAGAAAGTTCTGTATTCAAGTCTTGCTCTAAACTACATACACTATTTTTCTTAGAGTACAATAATAGAAAATCTGTATTACCATGAAAGAGTACAATGGCATGAGGTTTCATACTATGAACAACTTTTCCATCACCAGATATTAGAAGCCTACCTCACAGAAAGGAGCAGGAGCAGAACAAAGATTGGACAAGTGTTTGATATGCCTATCTTCTCCCAGCTGTCAGCCAGCCACTCCCGACTCCAGCTAAGACTCTAGCTAACAGCTCACGATACGGTGCTTAACATTCCCCCTTGTCCTTCTCCCTCAAAAGCAAGGGGAAGGACAGGACAGGTGATTCCCTTGGATTGCCCCGGCTACATAAAGTGACATTTTAAGCTCCTAGAAGCACAACAGCTGAAGTGGTACATGGATTAATTTTTCAAAGGGGTATGTGTGTGTTCGTGGACACGTCAGATTTTACTAAAACCTGCCCTTTTTTTTTTTTTTGAAATTAAGTCTTGCTATAGGGAAACTGGTACAGCCTTACGTTGCTTCCGTTCAAAGACTAAATCTTCAAGCAGTGTGTCAGATTCACATTTTTCCAAGTTAAAAAAACCCTGCCTTAGCTCTGAAATGCATTGTTCAAACACATCATCTTCCTCAGCTAGAGGATTCCTTATCCTTACACTGCAGTTGTCTAAGTCTGTATACAATGTTCACTTGCACATACAGTTCTGTAATTTTTCTGTTGAAATTACATGGAATGTTTATTACATGTTGCTGAATAACTCCACTTTAACAACTGAGAAATTAAGAGAGAATGAAAACCAAGACGAGGTATCAAGTTCAGTCATTGAATCTGATATACTTTAAAAACATACAGCAGGGACTTGGGGCCTCAGTCAAGCAGAGCAGCTGAAAGGAAAATGGTGACCATATGAACAGAAGACTAGAAGCAAGTTAAATCTGTTACTAGTCCTCCACAATAGCCAATACCAGAAGCAAAAGCTTGGTCCATCCTGCTGCGAAGTAACAGCATCCACTGGGTAAGAGTCACCCAGACGTTCAAGCCAGAGAAGAAAAACAAACTTAAACTGTTCAGTTGCCTCTTGCCACCCACCAAAATGTGGTGGGAAACATCACTCCTGAATTTAGAATAAAGAGTGACAAGAGCCATATTCTCATTCTGAAAATAGGCAGATTACACAGGACATGGCAGGGGAAGGTCTTGGGTAAATACTACAGAGTCCTTGATCCTCATTTGTTTCTTAGTCAAACAAATAAATAAACAAAACAAAAAAGGTTAAAACAACCTAGAGAAACTGAGAGCAAAAGAGCTAGCAGGCTTGGGCAAAAAGAAGCAGATAGTGCTTGTCTGATCTCCATCATTACACTGGTTAAATACACAGAGGAGAAAAACACAAAGGGCACAATCCCCAGTACTCTCAGCAGGATGGGGAGCTAGCCACCAGAAGAGAACTGAAGGAGTCAGCCAGGTTCAAAATGAACTAGTGACTCCCTGGAAACTCCTTTCTGGACACAAAGACTACAACAGAACCCTCAAACTTGGCAGGGGTACAAGGGCAATTCTCCTGCTGTGGTCAGACTCACACACTTTGTCAGCAGCACCCAGCAGGCTGTATATTAGCTTTACCCAGTAAAGGGGGCACGCTCCCAGAGAATAAAGCTGGGCAGTCCCTGGCTGTGCAGCGCACAGCAGTGAGGGGGTTGTGCCAGCTGGGCTGATGGAGCTTGGGCACAGCATCCAACTTGCCTGTGCTTGCAGCCACAGCCAGGAGTTTATTGTTAAGCTCAAGCCTGCTCACATCCCTGGGTCATGGCCACAAAGGTCACGTACGGCTAGATTAAGTTTCTACGCCTGTTTCTAAATAGGGGGAGTGTGGGGGGCCCGATCTCCCCTTTCCCCCCAACCCCCAAACAAGCAACTCCCTGGAAAAGAAAAAAGTTATACTGAGAATAGGTGTAGGACAATACACAGCTGCGTTCTCAATTCAGAAGTGATGCACATACAGTGTACCTAAAGCACTGCCCCCCGCTTCTTCCTGTTTCAGCAACGTGAGAAGGCCACACCACATTTCAGTTCACTGTTACTATAGCATTGTACTGCTCCTGTGCTCATTATAGGACAAATAACAATAGCGGTCTCGGAGTGTGGATGGGCAGAAGCAGTAGAAGTGACAGGAAAAGTAATACTAAGTTTTCTTTAGTGGACATCAGCTTACACTCAGTTTAAAAAAAATCCCCACCACTCCAAAAAAAAAAAAAAAACAAACCAAAAAAAAAAACCACAAACCCACAAAAAAACCCCAAAAAACCCAAAAACCCACCAAAACAAAAACCTAAAAAAAAAAAACCTATCTATAGAAAAGTCCTAAAAATTTTCTACCCTCCCTACCTGAAGAGGAAGACATGATACAGCCAAAAGACCAATCAAGCTGTAAACTAACTATTGCCCTGTTAATATTACTATTTACCCAAACATAGGGAAAACTGGTTTATAAGCAACCACCTTCAAACACTGCTGGTTTTTCCAAACCACACAAATGTTCTGATGGGTAGCAAGGAAAGAAGTATGAAAGCAGAGACATTTCTCCTTTCAAAGAAATTTATAATCTGTGTAAATTGCATTTAATGAACTATTTCTTTCTGTAGCATTCATTAAGTAATTAAGTAAAAATAACATTGTTAAAGATAAAAACTGGTGCCTTTACAACACCCTATACCCAGTAAGGGGAAAAAGACTAGGAAGGAAGTTTAGGAGCTTTTATTTCTAATTTTTAACTGTTCTGCTACACTAATTAGTATTTTAGAAATTCCACCATGAAGAGAGAAATCAGAGAGGACTAGTTTTAGAGATAGTTAAAAGTCATTTATTTTAAAATAAATCAGCTATGGGTTGATTATTTCCCAAACAGGAAATATTTCCTGAATTGGTGGCATACAATTTTAAACACAAAACAATAAAGGGAGCCTAGTTCAATTTAAACAGAATCAGTGAACCATGTTACAGGGCTATTCATCTTTTACAGCCACGGCAGCCCAAGAAATACAACAGCAAGGCCATAAATGTGATTGCTTCAGGAAAGGCTGTACAGTGCACCGTAAAAACATTTTACAACAGCAGGAATTCCTGGGTGTCGCTCTCCCCATTTTTTGGTCCATCTGCTTTCAAAGGGGGTAGGGGGATGGGTGTAGATGTTGTTAAACGTCCCCTGGGACTGCACAGCAATCAATCATCATCTGATGAATGGCCGCTAAAGTTAAACCCTGACCCCACTCCACAATTCCCACACCAGCCCTTCTCTCCTCACTGCTGACCAGCTTCGAGTGTGCCCCCCCCACCTTCCAGCCCTCACCAAAACTTTCCAAATACCAAGCCCAGACAAAAGCAATGGAATGTAGTAGGCACCATGACAGAAGAGAATTCAGCAGAAATAGCATCTGAGGAAGCTTATCCTTCCACTGTGTTTAAATAAATGTCCTTTCAGCAATACTCACAGTGCCCTTCCCCTCCCAGCTTGCAAATACTTAATTTCTCCATTTTCAGAGCACATTTCAGAGCATATGCATGCAAATGGACAATGAAGCATGGGGAATCTAGTCACGTTAAAAATTTGTTTTCTGTCATGACATTTCAGTATTTTGCAAGGATTTTATTTAAGCCTACAGCGTTAAGAATTTCTACAAGGCAGCAACACATAAGGCCACGTTATTTTTTAAAAATGCAAGTCTCATGGCTCTAAAAAGCTACCCGGTAATCTTAACCAACAACAAAAAAAGTCTACAGACAAAACAGTAGTCTCTTGGTTTTACTTTTGGAAAAGTTTCAGTATGGCACTTGTAAGTTAATTTAGGCTGATTTTATGATTTTAAAAAAAAAAAATCATACTTACCATAGTCTGTTTAAAGTTTTCTGTTACTAAAGGTGTTTTATTATCAAGTTCCCTTGACAGTAACTCAAACAGCAGTGGCTTTGTTAGGTAGTGTGTAAGGCTTAGATGGCAGAGTTTAGTATAAAGCAATTTTCCAATGAATTTTGGTCCAACCTCCTCAGCACTGTGGATTTGGGGTTTTTTTTGCTTCCCTCCTTCCCTGGAGAAAAAGTTGCTTCCCTACATGCAGCAATTTTTTTTTTTTTTTTTCTAAACAGTATACAAATGAACTAGTCATCCGGAGTGGTATAGAGTTTGATACAGATAATGGTTGCAGGTTTAAGCGAAAAGAGGTAATATTTTTACTCTGCAGGAAGCTGGTCCTTAGTCTCCACTTCAATGGCAATTTGTGACAATTAACTTTCTTCACACCATGATGAAAATATTATTTTAGGAACCTTAATTTAAAATATGAATGCTAAATATAAAGACTGAAGATAGGAGCAAGTCACATGATACACATCAGAAATACAGGCAATCTCCTAGTATACCTTAAACATTTGGCATTCAGTGATACTCAAAAACCTCATGTTTCTCTGCACCACTTAATAAAATTGCTCTTAGAACCTGTATTTTAACTAAATGCTTTGGTGTAGAAGGGACTGGCTTAACACCAATCTTCCTCACTGCAACCAGTGGTAATGGGAAATTGCACACCAACTCCAGAAGGTCTCCACAACAGACAAGACAGCTACTTCTGGAATTTATCTCAGTATTCTAATAACAAGATTTTTACAAAAGCATGGGATATTGGAAGTGTTACAGCCCTGTCCTACACAGAGCATACAGCATGCACAGATAGCTGTACTAAGCAGCAACAGCAAAACTAGTTTACTATTACGTTCCCCTGCCACTTAGATGAACAGAGGTGGGTTTTGGTCCATTTAGATATTCACCAAGTGCAAGAGGATCATTCAGCCCTTCTATTAAATTCACTTTGATTTCCTTACCCCACCTGGAATAATAAAAGCCCAGCTAGCAGATGACTTGGCTCATGCTAGTCTGTTTATAGGAAAGAAATCTGTAATTCCACACGCTCTTTTCCCAGCACTAGTGTTAATACCTCGCCTTCCGCAGATGCTTCAGTAGGTTCTATTCATTGTTTCTCAGCCACACAGGTATTTCTTGGCCCAGGACAGGAAGGGGAAGAAAGCTCACAAATAAAACCCCAAATATTAAATCACACACAGCTCAAGGCTGTCATTTCACTCCAAAGTTAAACTGACAGCTGCTCTGTGAGGAAACCCTAAACCTCCCCTGCGCCTTGCTCCTATCTCCCTCCCTTTACTATTCCCTCAGTGTCAGTGAACAGATTTTAGTATCTTTACAAAAAGCATAAAATTCATTTTTGAATAAACTATTTTTATCCGCTAAGCCTGGGATCAGAAGATCAGTAGGAACAGAATATGGAAGGGGGAAGAATCCATAATTAAGGGCATAGAGACGTTTGATGACAACTATCTGGTATTTTGCCAACCTCACAGCTGGAAATCAGTGTAAATCTTCTCACTGATAGCATTCGCCTCAAGTTCTAACTGGAAGAACAGTATCTAACTGGAGTTGAGTTAAACAGGCAGGTAAATCAAACAGACTACTATAATCTTAAAACTCCTAAAGTTTGCCTTCTTCAATCCTGCTGTGATGCCATGAAGACAGTAAAAACAGCTACATATTTTAGAGTGGTGACAACGTTGAGTCAGTCAAACCATCCAGGTTAAAAGCAAAGATTTTTGAAAGACGCACAGCCACATTAATCACTTTTAGAACACCCAATAGGTATTAACAGTTAGCTGGGAGTGCAGCAGAGACCATTTAAATTGTCCCTGCCAACACAAACAGCATTTGCAAATTTAAACGGATTTGGGGTAGAAGTGACAATCAAGTTCCACTTCACTCTGAAGGCCACATGATTACTGGAAAGGTGTGACAATAGGCTGCCAACGGGAGACAGGAAGTCACACCTTTGACAAAGCTGTTTTAAGGATCTGCTGGCTCCGGCATACTATGAAATTGCATCCTCTGTGTGGTAAGTTAAAGTCTTGTAAATAAAACTTCATGTGATGACTGTTCTGGTTCTAGGCACTCACCTGAAACTGCAGCATCCCAAGCATTTGTCTCAGCAGCACCTCTGCCAGATGCACTACGCCCCCATTGATCCACTCTGATTATGGAGGGAACACCACACCAGTCACCTGGACTTTGCCCATCTCATCAGCTAACTTTCTAAAAGCTATTGGGTGCAAGGTAACTCAGTCAGCTGATCCGATGCACCACCTCAGAGATTCCAGTTATTGATGGACTGGAAAGGGCATCTCGCTTCCAACTTAATTCATTGGTCCAATGCTTCCCTATGTAGGGATAATCAAGGCTTAATACTCTTTTAATCTTAATACTGAGGTGGTGCAGGTATAATTACCCCACCGTGGGCTATTGTTTAATTACTACGTAATGGCAAGTCTACATTCAGCAATTTTCTTTTAAATAAGCTGTTTGGGAAAAAAAACAACTCAAAATACTGTATTTTGTTTTTAAAAAAAGGTCACAGCATCTGTTTCAACACTGGAGCAAGTAATCTAGCCAGTCTAGGGAAAGATGCAATGGTATCAGTAGTTAGTAGATTACTCAGCCCAAGGTAAGTCACAGCTCTTTCATGGATTTCAATAGGGGAGACCAGCCTGTGCTTCAACATGCAACTCATTAGCTGTTTAAATGCAGCTTGTGCCAAATCTGCATGACATGAGTAGCAGCAGGGTGGTCTTGGCACAGGGGACAGTGGGTGCATCTAAATATTCAGCAGTTCAATCATGCAGGCATGATAGCCTGCTGTGGAAGCAGACAGAGTGGGTCAGGACACAGTTCTACTGTGAAGCCCATCTATCCGAGGCACTGCTGCAAGTCCCTGCAAATCCTCCACTGAGACTCAGTAAATTCTTCAGCTCTCTGAAAACCAGAGTGCTTTAAAGTTCTGAGCCAAAGCTTGACCATGATTTCAGTGATGCTGTAAATAGCAACAGGTTGACAACTTCTTTGCTATTGCACAAAGTGTTTTGTATTTTAGTGAGAACCAAACCTTAATATCTCTTCAAACTCCTTTATGTAACATGTTCTTCCCTGTCCTGCACAGCTCAGCATAAGAGCTTTTGAAATTTTTACTCCTGTGCACAGAAAGCGTTAGACTAAGAGTCAGTGTATGCTCAAGGCTCCTGTGTCATCTCTGTGACTATCATCAGTACAAGCCTCACATCTCAAAATCCGTATTCCTCAATCCCATGCTGTTCCTATACCACTTCAGAGAACACTACCTTTGTTCAGGTCCTGGGCAACTGTTGATCTTCACATGGAAATCTGACAGCAAGGATGCCATTTATATGTCTTGCAAACAAAGTTTTTGTCTCAATATATTGGAGACAAACTGTATTCTATTTTGATCTGATGGGAGAAGGGAGCAGGAAGAGAAAAAAACAACCCTAAAGTTCCCAGATTTCACTCAAGGGCAGCCAGTCCCCATGCCAAGGACAAACCAGTTGAGAAACAACACCTTAAGCAGATGGGCTGTGTGCAGTTTGACAGAGACACTTCTCTGAACCCAACATAAACAGGTCTTGCAGAGGATTGATCTTCTTATACAGCTAGTCTGTAGTCACTCCACAAAACTCACTTTGATGCAACACATTCCCATATATACTCTTAGAGGGCTTCTCTAGAGGGTCAGAAAGCCTATCAGGCTAGACATCTTAAATTCATAATGTTTAGCTACTAGGGAAAAACTGAGTATGAGAAGAAAGAATACATTCATCCAGATAAACTGCTGCTTTATCTATTTTAACTTTGTGATAGGTTATACTTTGGGTTTGTTTTTTTGTTGTGGGTTTTTTTTTCTTCTTTTGGTTTTGTTTTGTTTTTAAAGCAGTACTAGAGATCTTGGTTCAGAAAAGTATTTCTTCAGAACATGACTTATTCCTTCACACCATGTAATGCTTCAGTTACATTATCTAGTACTCATTTACTACAAGAAAAAAAAAAATATTTAAAGTGTGTATTTGCAAACTCCCACAGCTGAAGCACCACATGAATGACCCCCAAGTCAAACTGCAGAATCCAAAGAATACTGAAAAACTAATTACTAGAAACTAAGTAAGCATGAATTCTGAGCCCACTTTGCAGCTTCATTGTCTCCTTGTTCCCCCTTGCTTATGTGGCCTTACTGACAATCACAGGAGAAAAGCACAAGGACCCAGAGTCCAAACAATTAGTACAGTGCTCAAAAAGTTAAAAATTTTGATAATTTTTACATGGAAGTAACATGAACATAAAAATCAGCAGTGGGCAGCAACTCAACATGTTTAATTTCTAATCTTCAAGTGCATATATTATTTGGGGAGCTGGGGGGATTGGTGTCTCTCTGTACTGATTATTAGTTAAATATAATTTTCATAACACCATCACTACATAATTTTTAAAAAAGCTTCTCCTTATATGTTTTTTAAAGGAGTATTTGCATTAGAACGAAAGAAAAATGCATCAACTTGTAGACTAATAAATCTCAAAGCCCTTTTAACAATGAGGATTGTTAGCACACATTTTGCAAAGAGAAGCAATTCTGATATCTAACACCACCGCTACTAGACTCTGGTAATTCCAGTTTGAGTAAGAGCCTGGAAAGCAAAATCAGCCCACACAACTTGTACAAGACCCTGTCCTCCCCTGCTTTCCAGTACCAACTCTTCAGAGAGCAACCCAGTATTATGGGAGTGAATATGCCTACAGAGATTAGCAATTACTGAAGGAATATTAGGCTGCTTGCAATGAGAACTAGACTCTTACATATGCAAAACATTAAATACCTCTATCAGGTTTAAACTTAGTTTAAACTTCCATAAGATTGCTATGGTTCTGTTTCTATGTGGAGTAAAAACACATAACAATAAAAGAAATTTACCCATTAGGGCATAAGTCAATCACTTGGGATACTACAGGAAGGAATTCCTCCTCCCTTCTCAGTGGTAAACTATCCAGTTGGCCAAGTGTGTGAAGCAGACTGGGAAAGGGGTAGAAAGTGAGTGCCATCACTTTCTCCTCTCCTCTATCCACCCCACCCCAGCACTAGGCACTGGGTACTGCTGCAGTCCTAATATCTAATGGGAACAGCACAGTTCTGCTGTTCCTCCCACTTCTGCCTTGAATCTCTGTCTTCAGAGAAATGCTGTAACTGGAACAGCCACCATACTGAACTCCCACAGCAGGAACTGTTAACTTTTTTCTTCTTTAATTGTGAAACAATCTATTCCTATTACACAAGCCCAGTTACTACCAGTGCCATATGCACATCAAACTCAGGTCAAAGTGAATATGACCAACTACAGCCTTTTATTAGGAAATACAGGCAAGACGGTTGTCTGGGAGCACTGACATATAAACCCATTCCAAGTGTTTTATATTGCAATGTTTTTAGTTACTGTTTATGTGGAACAGCTTTAGTGGAAAGCATAAAGGCAGCACTGAATTGGCCCACTCTTGTTCTTTGCCCTCCCTCCTCCTCTTGCTTTACTCTGTCCCAAACACTATTTTTAAAACAATTATATACCCACATAAGCCCTTATAGAATAGGGCCTGTGATGGAACTTCTTTCTTTACCAAAACAGCCAACATGAACATTTGTAAGGTACCTTCAAAAAGCATTCAAGTTCTACCCCTATACCATCATCCTCTTAAACACTCACACACCAAAAATATGCAAGTGTAAAATTTTTACTAGCTTAAGTGCACATGTTTCAGAGCAGGAAGAAAAATTACATGTTGAGGTTTCATTTGGGATTCCTCATAAATAAGGAATCTTAATTAAGCAAAACCAAATTTGAATGGCATTAAAAGACAAAACTGGTTTGCTCCAAATCCAGGCAGTAGTTTCTGAAAGTGTATTATTATAGGCTTCCTCAGCTAACACCATCAAATTGTACCATCCATGTCAAAAATAATCGTTATCTGCTCCCAGCATAGGGTTTGGCACACACACTGCCAGTATCTTATTCAGAGAAACAATGTTGTGCTTGAGGACCAAAGCGTCACTGGCTCCTAGCAGAATGTCAGACTGCAATCAGATTAATACACTTGTTAAAATTCCTCTTAATTTTAAGGAGGATTATACAAATCACATTTTATGAAAGACTCTTCATCAAAGTGTTATCCTATGGATGCTAGTGCACTATTACTTCCAACTGAACTCTAGTATTTAATGTTTGTTTTGGAAGTCCTAGATGTCTTAACAGCCACAGGGGATTTCAACAATCATATAACAAACACTACTGCAGGTTACTCTTTAATCCCTCATGAGTGAATGAGTAAATTCTTGTCCACCTATCATATAATTACACAGCTCTGTAGTTACTGCCAAAAAAGGTACCGTAAATCATAAAGGAAAGACATCTAAGAATAAGAAGAGCTGTTCCAGGAAGTCGAAAGTGTTTGCATAGAATAATTTTTTTCTACATCACCGTAAGAGAACATGAACAACAGAAACTTGTTTACAAGCCATTAACATAAAATGAGTGAATCTTTATTTATATATGAAAATTTAAATTGTCCACCAGGACTTATCTTAAGTGTGTCTTTATTTTTCTCTGTTTGCCTCTTAGATAACAGAGCAGAAACAAATGTTCTACTCTAATAGCCTTTTTCCTCATGGACAGGACTTCAGATTGCTTTCGTTCTGAATTTGGGAAAGGTGGAAAGAGAGAAGCTTTTCAGGATGAATCTTCAATTAAGTGGAAACTGACACCACAATTACTACTCCTTCAAACTGCAGGATTGATTTGAGGTGCTCACAGATAATAACACTAATAACTACACTTTGTCATTGTGCCACGAATGCCATTATTGAGGAGTAGCTTCAGTTTTGGGAGAACAAGGACAATCTTCCATACCAGTCAAGGTTAAATTATGATTGACAGACACTATGTTTAAGCCAGTCCATGGTGCACCCAATGGGGCAAGCATACAGTGTAGCATTCCTATAAACACCATAAGGATTCTGCTGTAGAGCATTATGGCTTCGGTCTAACCAAATTTTAGTGGTTTGATACCACCCTGTCATGGCTCAGTGATATATTTCAAGGACCTTTTTAAGAATTTAAAAGCATTCTGAATTTTTTAAATGGTTAAATACTTTGAATCCCTCAGTGAAAGCACCAGCCTTTTCAATAGCAGCATCCACTGTTTCGCATTCCACTAGCTTTAGACTGCTTCTACAATGTGCTGGCAAGTTAGCCTTATCCTAAACTTTAACTGTAGCCTTGTTTAAGCTTTAAATAAGGATAAATGTAAATATAGAAGGCTTGCTCAATCATCAGTGAAGGGAAGAAAAGCTATCTAGGCTGAACTTGAGGGGAAGATTTGGATGTGATTCACTTTACCAAAAAGGAAGAAAGAAGGAAGGGATGGCTAAGAAGATTAAACCCTTGCCCAATTCTTGAAAAGAAAAATACACATTAGTCTTAGTACAAAACAACAAAAAACCCCTATCTGCACTGTCTCATTATGCATAATTCTAAGGAAGAGGACATTCTTACAGTTAAAGTGCACCATAAACACCTAATTTAGAAACAAGCAATTTCTGAAAACGATCAGCAGGAGTTTGATGCAGTTTAGGTACACGAACTAGCCAAAAGGCTGGGTTAACACATGGTATGGTCTCATATACCACACACATATCCTGAAGGAGGAAGTGGGTAGGCAAAGCAGAAGAAATTTTATTATCTCTGCACAATCAGCAAGTTGTGTTTTTAAGAACACTTTTGTGTACACATCTTGCATGTTATGCTGTGATCATTAATTTTTTATATATTGCCAAACTAGTTCTACATGTCCCCTGTTTACTAAAAAGTCAGTCTGAGGAGGTCATAGATTAGGTTTATTCTCTCTAAAGAGGAGAGAGCCCTTCTGCAATCCAGGCAGAAGAACAAAACATGCTTAACCAGATTTCCAAGCACAGGACAATTAAACCAGAGTCAACTCTGCTTGGTCAAACGAGTTTCAATTAAGCTACCTGCCTTCCTCGAGAAGATTCTTTTATGTACTGTTTTCTCCAAAGACAGTTATGCTGAATTAAAAAATAAGAAGGTCAGGTTTTTGGACAGTGCTGTCATGGAGTTCTCTCAGCAACTGTGCACAGCATTAAGCGCCGTGCTGGTTTCCTAAATTAGTTATTGTTGATTTAAGACACAAATGAGCACTGGGACTGAGTGGGTGTGTCAAGAGTGCAAGGGAGATTTTAAATTCTAAGCTAATACAATAACGGCTTCAGGAAAAGCTGCGTTTCTGCCTTTGTCCTCTACCATAAGGTTAACTTGTTGCACCCCACATACCACCTTTGCTATTGAAGTAAATAGCATACTGCCAAGACAGACCTACTGCATCAGGAACATCACTTCCTGTAATACTGCTTTCAAGTAATAACCAGACCCACTGATTCACTTAAGATTTAATGAGATTACAGCTTGAGGTGATTTGACTGGAAACCATAAAAGTTTTAGGAGCCCATCTGCTCTGAAAAACTAACCTCTCACACACAGGCCCGGGTATGAGCTGACCTTTGAGAGCTGCAGTGTAGTTAAGGCAGGAATTGAGTGCAATCGGTGCTTGCCTTGGGCGCACAGACCAGGAAAAACAGGAGATTTGCACTTTCAGGCAAAGAGCAACTTCCACATGCACCAATGCTCAGTGGGGAGCTTCCACATGCATCAGTACTCAAGGCGGAGCTTCCCAAACAATCAGCACTCTTTTAATTAAGAAAAGGAGTCACCTCAGGGTGCTTTCCCCACCATCACCACACCATTAACAGCAAATGCAAACTGCACTGGCAATGGTCTCAAAACTACCGGTATTGCAAAAACCTCATGAAATATTCACCTTGTGTATACACCAAAAATCCATGACAAAATCCTCTTGAGCAGAGCTGCTTTCTTTTTGCAGGGGGGGAAAAAAAACAAAACAAAAACCAGGAACTTCCCAATCACAACAAAGGGGTAGGTCAACACTGGTTTTCATCTCACTTAACACTTCTTCCAATTCCCTTACCCACAGGAAGCATGTGCCTTTTCAACAACCAACCGGTTATTTTTCCTATATTTCTCAATATCAGAACAAACACTGACTTTTATTTCAGTAAAAAATTTATTTTGAGAGATTTAGGGCAGAATGGAGGGGAAGAGCTACTGGTTTTACTCTGTTATTTTTTAGAGACGTAAAAAAAAAGCAGCATTTCACTAAGACTGCTGTTAACATACTTTAGATGTGAATATTAGGACAAATACTCACAGTTTGTTATTCTAAACCTGACCTTGTTAGTTGTGGAACCATCAGTGTCATGAGACAGTTGTGTTTTGTAGCATAAGAAGTAGGTGCTGTTATTTTTCCTTCCCCTTGTAGGCTGAGATGGTTTGTTGTTTTGTTCTCATTTCAGTAACAGGCCTCAATATGCAAGTTACATCTGGAAACAGACAAAAGCCAACTGCCCAGCAGTATTGGAAAATTAAAACATTGGGTCAGACTCAAACGGACTAGGAAGCCAAAGGTCAAAGCAGCATTAAATCATTAGTTTCCCAGCTGCCACCAAGGCATGGAATTGACCTTTGATTTTGTAAGAAGTGGTCCAAGCAATTTTCTGGTGGCAATATGGGCAATCTGGCACAGTGGAATATTATCCTTGAAAGGGGTGGGTGGGAAGGAGGAGTTGAAGGTCTTGCAGGAAAAGATTAAACTAACTTTAATCTCTCTGAACTAAATTTGCACTGTGAATCTGTAAGTGCAAATAATGAACATTATATTATCAAGCTTTATGGAAAAGACACTCCAGATTTGAATCATTCAAGTATCTTTTAATCATATAGCTGTGAAAGCAAGCAGAACTTAAGAACATAACGAATTCACTGCAGAGAACACTAGAATATTGTATTTCTTTCTTGGAATGGGTTAAGTTTTCAGAAATGACACTTTAAAGCAGTTTACTTAGGTCCGTATTTTTAAAAACAATACATCTGAGATAGAATTCACGCTTCTTCGGATGAAGAAGGACCCAGAACAGCACTCTTAGTCCACCTGTATCCCCATTAACTTTTTTACTGAGATAGGAATGACAAAGTAAGAAACTGGCCTCTGCTGTCTTTCTCTAGCTTCCCTGATCTTAAACTTCACTGCTACTGCCCTCTGGTAATAGTTTCTGACTGGTCCTTATAAACTGCTCAGCTGAATGTTGGCATTGTACGTGCAGAATTCTGGTCTGGCTGCTTCCAAGTTCCTAGAAAGGGTTTGGTTTTATTGCTGCTTGGCAAGGGGCAGCACAGGTATCAAAGGGGCTTCCGACACAACCAAGGGACATTTGAAGAGCATGTTTGAGCCTCCATTAGCAGCTGAGCACATGCAGGCATAAGGAAAACCAGTTTGCATGCAATCAGCTGTTAAGGTATTTCTTTGTGGATTTAAGACATTTCTATGTGTATTTAAGCAACTTCAAGCAATTTCTTTAGTCTAAAAGGGTCACACAACCCACGCTTTATTGCAAGGGCAATACATTTACAAGCTGTTGTTTTCCTTTGTGACAACAGCACAAGTTTTCCAAATAGAACACAGAGAGCTCCCCTCCTATTCTTATGTCAGTGTCCCAGGATTACTCACTACCAGCTCTTCATGTGAGAAACTAAGTTACAGCAGTGACTTTAGGCATAGACTGACTTGTATATCCACAACCTCTGATGAAGCAGGGCGAGGACGAATATTTTTAAAGAACTGCAATTTGGCACTAAGAACCTCAGTAAAATCTCTCCCTGTGCTGCAAGCTACACGATGTGCTGGTCAGGGTTCTTTTATATGTAATCACTATTTCACCAGCAAAGTGAAAAGCACACCACTTTAACATGTAGCTTAGTGAATAAGGATGAATGGAACCACCTCTCTTCCCACATACTTTCTAAGAAAGGTTTGTGATGATGCACACAATACGAACATAGCACATTCGGAACATAAAGACTTACATACAGAGCTAACCACTCTGTTAGACTTCTCTATTCAAAGAGCATAACATTCTAATGCTTGAACAAGTGACAGAATGTTTAAATCTGCTTTAATAACAGATACTACCAATAGAACACAAAAAGACCACACTGGTAATTGCTTAGAGAAAGCGACTTCAAACTTCATCTACTTCACAAATCAACACATACAGATGACACCAATCTTAATCCTTTCGGCACCCAATTCAGGTTGCACTGAAGGAGCAAAACAAGTAACCAGAGGCCTTCTATTACAGAAGGCACATATTTCTCATCAAGACCATTCAGAGAAAAATATAACTGATTTTTTTCTTGGTTAGTGTTCTGGTTTACTCACATAACACAAATTCACTGCTGAGACACCATGGAAGCATTGCCCTCACTTCATGCCGCCTGCATGTGCCCACTGTTTCTTACACAGAGGAGAGGTTCTACCACTGCATAATTTTCCTCCAAAAGAGAAGATCAAAGCTTGCATCAGGTCTGCAAGCTACTTCTGTTAACTCTCATGATTGTTGCTGTACCACCTTCTATGGTTCCAAGAGGTATATAAGACCATAGAATCACAGAATTGTTTGGGTAGGAAAGAACCTTAAAGAGCATCTAGTTCCAAACCGCACCCCCACCGCCACTCCACCAATGAGCAGAGACACAGTTTCCATTAGACCAGGTTGCTCAGAGCCCCATCCAACCTGGCCTTGAACACTGCTAGGAATGGAGCATCCACAGCTTCTCTGGGCAACCTGTTCCAGCGCCTCACCACCCTCCAAGTAAAGATGAGCAAAGTTTAAAAGAGGCCTTGCTAGAAATAGATATTCCTCACATACCTAGTTTTAAATGTAGTGCTCATATAAACAGGCCAATTACCAAATTACATTAGTTTCAGACTGTATAATGAGGCTATTTCTGGAATTGGGATACTGCACTGACACAGCTTTTGCCACAAAAACTGAAAAAATCCAGCTACTTGGATACCTTCTTTCCTGAAAAGATAGTTCTGTTTATTGTTTGAGTTAGAAATGAGACTTGACAATGCCCTAGAGTTCTTCAGGGCCTCAAGTGTACTCTCTGGACCAAAACAAGCAGCCAAATGCTAGACTAGCGCTACAGGTAATCAGTCATGCTCTTCAGCAGAAAATGGCATGGGAGTGGAACAAGATGGGAATCACACAGGTGTGACTGACTAACTGGCCATGATCTTGCCTCCGCCCTATTCTGACTGCCATATGAAACTGAAAAATATCTTCTGCTTATCCTAGAAAAAAAAACATTTTCCATTAGATCCCAGTTCTCATCTGTATAAGTGGACTAGAGCTAGGACCTCAAATTTGCAGTGGAAAGACAGCTTGTATCTTGAAACCATTCACAAGAAATCACCACTGTAATGTTATTTTTGCAAGCATGTATTCTCAATGGTGAAAACAACTAATGTATGCTCACACAGCTAAAGTTTTAGAAACGAGTCAATAGACTTTTTTGATTGAACAAGCTAGTAACTGCCAAGGCAGTCCATCAAGATAACACATGAAAAGAGAAGAGTGTTATGCAACTATCCCCTTCCACACCCCAACTGAAGGGGCCCATTTGATATCAACCAAAGGGAGTAAGGAACCTTGTAACCTTCCACAAGGAAGTTTGGGGACAAGGACCTTTGGAGCTGGACCAGGGGCAAATAAGAGGCCCCCTTCTGCAACTGCACATTCCTCCTCATCTTTGCTACTGTGTCCCTTATCACTAGAGCCAGATGCTAGGGGAGCACTACAGCCAGCATTAGCAGCCAAGAACACTAGCCTAAATGTTCGGGTGTGGTGCCCAAGCACAGCTAAGAAAACAACTACTCAGTGCAAGGTCTTGGGCATGGCTGAAAGCACCCCCACCTCACAGGATCTTCTGAAAGGAGAAGCTACTAAATCCCACAGCTTCAGGAACAAAGGGTTATTGTGTCTCATGCTCAGACTCCGTGGGCTTAGTGGATGGCTTTCTAAGAAAGATCTCTCAGTCCACAGGACTATGAATTTATCACTAGATAGACAGAGCTTCCAATCTGTTTGCTTTTGATAGGACAACTAGACCCAGTTTTACTTTCCAGCTCGTGATCTTCTTCTAGCTTTGCCATTTCTGCTATTCAGTAATCTGTGCATTGTCAGTCACATGGCTCAGTGCCCTTTGGAGCCATTCCAAGCCTCAACTGGGGTACAAAGATGAATCCCCAGGTAGCCCAGAGTAGCACAAAGTACTCTGGGAACAGGTACAGACATCTAGCATTCCTCTGATCTGAGCAAGGCCATTGCACCTAGAACAGCTAATCAGCCAGCATCACTGTTCAGAGATACAAGGCAGGTTAAATGATTTATTTCCAGGAGACAAAGTCTTAAGCAAGGGCCAAGAGTGGAAGACTAGCTCTGACATGCAGCCTCACAGAAAGAGGTTCTATGAGAACAGGAAACAGACCTCTGCTTTTATCCCATTGCCTTTCTTCAGCTTAGCTCTCTCCCTTGGAGCGGCTGTTAACACCTTAGAAAAGGAAGCACAAGCCACAGCAGCCTTCTCAAAACCAGACCACACTTGGACACAGTGGGCTGGAACAATTAAGTCACACAGAAGTAAAATCTTAAGTCTAGAGAGGTCTACTCCTGGGAAGTCTGGTTCAGCTGCCAGCAACAGGTTGCAGGGGAATACAGGGACCTGTGGGTGATTCAAACAAAACAAGTCCTCCTTTCTGTTACAGTCCCAGATGCAATCTGGAACTGGCTGGCAGCAGACCCTTGCACCTTAAAGTAAAGGGCTCCCTTAAAGGCATAACAAAGATATTGTTAGTAAAGACAAACACAGAGCTTTCTCTCCTAGGAGGTACCCCATATGATCCCATAAATACCTTCCCCGCTGCTGGCATTAAAAAAATCTAGAGGGAAATTAAGAGTCACATACAGTATTCTTGACACTACCTTACCTATAATGGAAATACCGCAGATAAAGGTTAATAAAGTGTTCTAATCCAGTAGATCAGTAGCTGAAAGCCTCAGCTAGGTAAAGCTTTAAATGTGACCTAAGCAGAGCTGATCTTGCAGGAAGTTACATACTCAAAAAAAGTAATTCCAATGAAACAGAGGCACCCAAGATGCATGAGATCTGGAGTTAATACATACCAGGAAGGGATTTCTTTTCTTGGGAAAAGGGAGGAGTCAAGCAGGAAAAGAGGAATAAAGCTTACTAAGAATGTTAACAGCAGACATTCTAATTTCTTTGCATTCCTTCCCCCCTCCTTTTCCTCTTGTTCTTTAAAAAACAGGAGCAAACTTGCGGGTTAAGGATTCTGATCAATGCAACATGTTAGGAAAAGAGAGCAAGAGGTCAAGAGGAAATGATTAATCCTGTGCAGAAGACTGGCAGGATGGGTCCTGGAATGGCTTACCAGAACAATGCCCCCACTAATAAGCAGGTCAAAAGACCCTTACAGTGAACAGAAGCCCCAGTTACACTGTACATTAATATTCTTCCCTTTACCCGAAGTTGTATTTGTTCATTAAAGCCACATTCAAAAAACCACAAGTATTGAATTAGAAGACAGGTGAAAAGTTGTGGTGCCAGACATAAGCAGGAAATCTGAGAGATAAAGGATTTCAACTTAACAAGCCAAAGTGTAAAGAGCTCCACTGTAAGATGGTATTTGCAGAATGCTCTGGGTAAACTGAGGAACAAGGCAAGAACCCTCTATTACAGATTTCACACTGACTTTGTGTTCAACTCATACAGTAGACTGGTGTCTTCTGATAAAGGCTGCTCTTCTGTTAGTGGCATAGTTTTATGTGCTGAAGGAAAAAAAGAGCAAATTCACTGCAGGCAATGCTTTGGACTTGAAGGTACATGTGGTTCAAGTTTTACTGAAAGAGATAGCTGTTCATAGCATGCTATCAAACAGAAGCTACTCAATCCTAAATGACTGGAAAGACTCCAACTTTCAGGTAATTATCACAATCACACACCATTTCTCTCCTCTAGTTTAGGCAGCATTACAAGTCCCCAGGGCTCCACTGTTGTTGCTGACAGGGGAAGTCAGCTCTACTTCCAAAAAGATTGTGAACTTACATGAAGCATTTATTTATTCCATGACACAGCACCCAGTACAACCTCAGACTTGTGTTCAAAAATACACAGCAGAGGTTTCACAAAGGCTTCAAGGCTGACCCAAGCAAACCCATCTCTTCCAGAACCACCACCCTTTCAAGCATCCTCCCAGTTTAGACAAGCAAGCATCAGCACACTTTGTAGTGCCACCAGAGCACTGATCTGAAGACTACCACAAAAACTTATCCATAGTCTATATAGGATGAAGTTGCTTATCAGTCAGCTCAGTTCCCTAACACAGCCTGTTGTACTGATGTTGGGAAAGTGACAGGAGTACTACTACAGGTGTAAATGCTGGTGCTGATGTACAAGCCAGCGGTGAGAAGAGCTGGGCAGAGAGCAGAGGGGTTGGCATGCCGCGCCTCCCCAACACAGCAGCAGCGTTGCCCTTTGCTCGCTGGGGCCAACGCAGAACCAGTGCCTGAAGGAGAGAGTGGTGGGGAGGGAACACCCTCCGGCAGCAGCAGCATCGCCGATTGCCTTTGTATCACCAAAAAGCCTCCATTTTGAGGAGTTGGAGGCATTCAGCCTAGGCTGGAGAGGCCAAACTTCCAATGATGAGGAACAAAAATTGGCAGATTCATATTAGCGCTTTCTGACACAGAGTATTGTTAATACCCATAGTGTTCCCCCCCAGTTGTACACTAGTCCTGTGTGCAGTGAGTATTTATCCTCCCATCCACACCAGAGGAACAGGGCTGCACACAGAGCTACGTATGGGCCAAGTGCAGGGTCTTGGCAGTGAGACCAATCCTCACAGCATGAAATGACAGAAACTCAAAATTTCTCAGCTTTTAGCAAACTGAAAATTAAAGCAAGATCATTAACACATTAATCTCCATCCCTATCCTATCTCCCAGGCCCCCATTCTTCTGCAGCAGAAAGCCATAGACTGTAAAATAGGTTTCAAAACAGGGAGGTCTTTGGGCATGAGCAGGTCGTTTCAGACAGGGAACTCCATACCTCTCAAGAGCAGTCCGAAGACAAAGCTACAGCTTACTTACAAGAGTGTTTGGACTCAGACGGCTCCACAGCTCTCTTGGTTGAAGACAAAAATGTAGCTGGTGTACAGGTCAGCTTGTGCCAGCACTGTTAACCCCACCAGTATAGGCACAGTTAAGCACGCACAGTCCATTCCAGTTTGTGACCTCTCTCAGGTCTGCTGAGAGTCAACAGATGTCAGGCTACTAATTTTTATTAAATCAATGAATTAAATTGAAATCTAACCCCTTCAAGTCTGGAAGAAATTGAGTCAGTTCTTAAATTCACTTTTTGCAAATCCGTTTTCCTATTTAATCCTGCTTTTCACAGGGAAATACATTTTAAAGTACTTCTTTTGTTTTAGGAGTAAGCTACCCATTCTACAACAAATCCTGCAGCATGTGTTAAAGGAGAGACTGCCTCGAGGTAGAGACTGTCCTAACAATGCATCTAAGAACCAAACTTCAGAATCTCTGTTCCAGAACACAAGCTGAAGCCACCTCAGAACTGGGTAAGATTGTAAACATCTCTGCACAGAGCAACAAGTCAGTTTACAGCAACATGAAGTTAATGGAAATCAAAAGCTCCAGTGAGCTGACCTGCTCCTTGTGTGTGAATACACAGGACAACTCCGTGTGGCTGGCTCAACATGCCAAATACAAGGATGTTAAAAAGCCAAATAATTGTTATCTGAAGCTCAGTGCATGGGTTGAGTTCAGCGCAAACATCCATTTTGCTCTGCCTCCCCGCACAAAAGCCAGGAAAGTGGATTCCTGATTCCAAAGTCCAAGCACTGTTACTACAGAGGAAATGCTGAAATGAAAGACAAAGGCTCACTCTAGCAACATTTCCACAAAATTTAAAGGACAGAGTTTTTGGACACTCAAGTCACACCAGTAACATGCCAACTATTTAGGTTGCACCTCCTACATACTTATTTTGTCCTTATTTCATGACTCTAAGAACACCACAGCTAACAATAAAAGAGCTCATACACAGAGCTACTCACTGCAGTACAAGCCTGTTAAAAATGGCTAATAAATTCTTAAACCAATAAAAGTAGTAGCAACCATTATTTAATCATGGGATAATAGCTACTCTTAAAAGAGCAATTTCTTCTGCTATTTATTTCTCCTCTGTTCCCTGCAGTTTGTTATAGAGATGCACTTTCCAGTGTGGGGGCGTGGTAAAGGCACTACTAACCAAAAGTTTGCACCTCCAGCTAGACAAGCAGGTTGTGATGCGAAAACATCAGCATCTTCTCATGCATTAACAGTCTCCTCCTATTTTGCGTGTAACAAGATGTTGTCACAAGGGCAAATCCATTTCAACTATGGCTGAATTTTATGAACAGGATCAAGTTGCACAGCTTTCCCCTACCCAGCTGCTGAACCTTTGAAAAACAGAACCACCACCCCACATTTTTGTAACTCCATTCTTGACTGGCAGAGATTGTCATTGTTCCAGGCCTCATCCTGCACTTTAAAAGTATTAGAAGATTTCCCCGAAAACAGGAACTACTCGGTCCTCCATCTGCCCCACATACTTTCTCTTTCCTTGACAGTGACCATCTTTTTCACCACAATCCCCACAAAACATCAAGCACTACTTAGGCACAAAATCGGATTTTAATGCAAGCACAAAAGCCCGGTCTGCCGTTTATGGACTTGCAAACCTCCTAATTCCACCTAAAGTCACGCTATCCTCTGAAACTTTTCCCAATGGCTGTCTCAAAGCAGGAGTCCATAAAGAGTTTAGTTCATCAAACTGGAAGCTGTATGAAGGGAAACAGACTTGTGAACACCACCATAATTACCTTGATAGACTTCTTTCAAATGTTTTGGATTTTAACCATTTCAGGGAGGGAGGGAAGAGAAGGCATTTACCAGCACCAGCCATGATTGATTTAAAAACAGTTTAGAGAAACAGGCAGAAGCAAGTGCAGGGCTTCCTTTCAAATTTGAAAATAAACGTATCTTAATGTTGGCCCTCCGGTCACATTCAGTGCTGTTTTTCTCTTAGGACCATCTAAACAAGACAGATGTAGTCAGTATCCAGGGAGCAGCTGATGGCTGAGCACTAGAAAGGCTCCGTGGGGTGGGGGATGGAAGGGAAAAGAGGGAGAAGAGAAGGAGGAAGCCATTTGGCTATAAAAAGGATCTTTCTTTCCTGTTGAAATGCAATGGTAAAGAGTATCAAAATGGCTTACGGGTGGAGAGGTCAAACATGTTTTGAGATGTTAAAAACTCTTCAGCTTTGTCAAAACGGCTGAAAAAAAATCCTTAAGGTAGGTTTTTGTTCTTCCATTCAAAATACTTAGCCATCATAATAGCCGCAAGGAATTCTGAAATTTCCATTATCTGTTCACTTTTATCACAAATTAGCCAAAACTATTCAGTTAACACTTTATCTTAATGAATCTGCCACTACAGAAACACTTCTGAAAACTACTGTTTTCCAGTCATTTTTAGATACATCATATTTGCCTATCCATCCTCCTTCCAGCAAGCAATACTCCGTTTAAAAAATTTGTCACTACTGCTTATACAGTGCAACTGACTCTGCACTAATAAGGATGCTGAAAAATAGGCACTAAATAGTATTTTCATTAATGCCACACCACCAACACAATACACCTTTAATCTGTATGCCATAAAAACTAAACAACATTAAGAGGGCTTTTCTACTAAACAAAAATATTTTAGTAATTTCTAGACTATCAAATTACTTGTCATTTAAATCCAAGAATTAAATTTCAGCAGTTCTTTACCTTCATGAAGCCAGACAAGAAGGCTTGAAGCTTGCATAGTAACTTTCACCTTTTTCTATCACCTCACTAAAAATCTGCAAGAAGGAAGTACATAGCCTGCACCTTGAAGCCTTATTTGCTAGGGCTACAGAAGGTCATTAAAGCTCTGCAGCTTATTTTCTAGTTTGTACTGTAGTAATACACCAGTCTGTGTCTTCTTTTTTTAATAAGGACTTATTTAAATGAAATAAAAGCCACTGGAGCACTGACTGACACCCCAGACCACCCTCCTCTCCTACTGATGAGGAAGGCAGGCTCTTCCTTACTGTCTTTCTCTGGCCAGTCACTCAGGTTCTTCTCTATAAAGTCTCCCCCACAAGAGACTCCAAACCATGATCGCAGAAGTTACATTTGAAAGTTCATTCACAGGAGATTGGATTTACACCTGCCTCATTTTTGAGATGTGCATAAAACAGGGATACAACAGCACAAAGCTGCTTCCCCACCAGGACCTCCCACCCCCGCACCTAAAGGGGCCGCGGTAGGGGGTGTAGGAAGGAGACCACCTTTGGGAAAGGGTTTTGAGCTGCAGCTTATGAACAGATGCTGGAAATCCAGATCCTCTATCACCATTATGGAATTTCAGTTACACATCAAGAAATTAATTCCAGTTGCTAATGTAAGGAGTCAGGATGTTACCCTGACAATCCCACTCAACGGCTGAAATCCCCTCACATTCGGTAAGCACCTTGTCTCTCTCTCAAGTTTCTACATGCCACTAAAACTTGCTGCTTGAGATGGGGATTGCTCTAACTGGTATTACAGCCCTTTGGGATATGGATGTCAGTGCTTTGCACCAGAATTTTCTATGCAAAAAGTCCTCTGAAAAGTGGCACATCAGATTTCTCTCTCATGGGCAGGTTTAAATAGGAATTCTTCCCACCATTCATTGGACTGACTTGTGAAAGCCAGCATTACGGGTGTTTCTCAAGGCTCACTTAATTTTTAGCACATTAACTGGGCTGAAGAAGTCATCCTTTTGTAGGTATTCTCAAGAGTGAAGTTCACTGCACAATCAGACAAACACACGGCCAGTAAAACACTGGATGTTTATCTGCTTACAGCAAGGAAAGGCTTTTGAGTAGAAGCATAACTTCCCTCCTAACTGGGAAGTGTTGTGGAATTAAGGGCTAACTATTACAACCCCCCACAATATAGGTAATCCTGGAGCTGTAATATTTTAAACCTCTCCTCAAGGCAGCTTCAATAAAACTGATATTGGAAACACAGTCAGAACCTAACAAAGCTTTCTTCCCCCCAGACACAGAATTCAGCATTTGATCGACATAGTTTTGACCAAAATAAAATAAACAAAGATCAGCAGGAAATACTTTGTCAATCTCTTTTAATGGCATAAAGACTGAATCCCTTTTGTGCCAGACATTACTTTCAGATGCTAGCATTGTTGCCAAACTGCCTGGTCAGCTAATCTAGTGAGGGCAGAAATCCATCTTAACTTAGTATATTTTTCAGGGGTGTATACTGCAAAGGGCCAGAGTTGAAAGTCACTTGACCAAGTAATACTCTTACCTTTCTTTAGGTCAGGGTAGAAGCCACAATTATTAGGATCGCCAAACAAAATCTCAAGTCTACAATATGTTGTATTAAGGCTTTCATTACACTGCCACCCAATTATTCAGAAACATCACCAGAAAACATCACAAGAAACAAGAAGATTGTTGAGAAAGGTCAGGACAGTGAGTAGCCAAGAGGGGGCAGTGTTTCTGTCTCATAAACAGGAAAAAGACTCAATTGTTTGTAGCATTCTATTTGGGTAGGAAGTCCAGTTGCATCAAAGTGATGGACCGCAAGAGGCAGAGTTTTTAAACTGCTTTTCTCCCCCTTTCAGCCCAGTTTAAACTGAATATCCTCTTCAGGCACTACAACCAGCTCCTGGTCAAAGCAATTGCCTCAAGAAGCAGTAGCAGTGTACCACTACAAACATTCAAGTAATTGAATGCATCTAGACAAGAAGGTGGTAATATTTTAGTGCTTTAGTATGGTCCAGTGAATGAAAGCATTGTAAGACACTGTCTATGCAATCACGGAGAGCTTTTTAATTGATAAAGAATTTTCAGCTCTACAATACAAATTGTAGCTTAGACTTACCACAAATTGGAAAAAAAAAAGGAAGAGTAACTGTATAAATTGGTACTTAAATTTCACTTGGCATTGAAGCTAGCCCAAGGAAATCCCAAGATTGCCTCACCTCTGAATTTTTAACATGGTTATTGAACACTGGAAGATGAAGTTTCAGTTCACATGTTCAGTGCAAAGGTCACAAGCTCTGCAAGACCATGATTAGAAACATTCCAGGGCAGTGTTGCTTAATTCACGACAACAGCGTTATTTAACAAAAGCACTCAAGGAATGGTTTCCTTCTGTAACTCCATATGGGATCAAACATGAAACAAGTCAGCTTACTCCAAGAAGTGGCTTCTTTGACCACATGAGAGCTGGTTATTTTGAGAATTTGTTTTGGCTGGTTTTGTTTCTTTTTGTAAATCAAAATTTAAACAAACAAAGATCTTTCGTTCTGAAAGCATTTCCACCTAGTTGTAGCAGAAAAAGAGCCATGGCATACATATTTGGCACAAATATCTCCTCTGCTTGGAGAAAAACAGATACATGAAATGGGGAAAACCAATCCACATACCACAATATTCTGACTCTTACTGATCTAGGAAAGTATCTTCCAACAACAGCCATTTGTTCCTAGTGAACGACTAGCAACAATTTTCCTGGGTTAGACAGGGGTTTCTGAGGAGGAGTTTCCTTTCTTGGATAATAAGTATAGTATTTTATATCATTTCACATCATGCTGCTCAAAAAACTTGTGCTACTTTATTAGAATATGTGCATCCAAAACAGTTACTAGATTTAGAGCTGTGTCAGTCACCTGGGATTATTTCCCCTTACTTCCTCCTTCCTTCGGCAAGGGACTGCCTACATAGCTACCTCTCAAAGTATCTCTGCCACACAAGCCAAATGGAAAATTGCCCATCTGTATCCAAAATCAGAATCCATCTGCTAACACAGGTGTCAACTACTTCTTTGCACACACCTTAAGGAAAATTAACTCCAGAAAGCTTTGGAGTAAAATAATACATCTCAACATATACTGAAATAATTCTTCTCAAAGGCAGGAAAAAACTGCAAAAATCGGACAATTAGGATAGAGTTATAATGAGGCTACTCAGTATCCTGAGTAGTTTCTCTGATTTTCATCCCAAGGTAAGCCATATAAAAATGTACCTGAATTCTGCAATAAGGTTGACACTGTGTTCTCATATGCTGAGAAATACCTGCATAAAACAAACAAGATTTCCAAGACAGCATTCCATGTCAGTGAGTCTCTCACCTGCTGATAGCACATTTAAATAGCACACAATGATCTCTGCTGGGAGGTATCACCATTCTATTTTTTTATTTTGAACTTTGTTTTGATAAGCAACACTTCCTCTATCCAATCTATCCACTAGCTAGTGAAAAGTCTTTCCTTTTATGTTTCCTCCCTAGATGGTGTTAAAATTAATTTAAAATTCAAACAATAAACACATTGATAAAAATACTGTGCTCTCCTGTAGACAAGATGATATTGAATTTCACGCATTATATGGTACATTCAGTTGAGTCCATGATTTTTTCCATTGCTTATATTAGAAAACTAATATTAAAATAATGTAAGACAGGACACCTTCAAAGTTTCCCCATGATGATTTTAAAATTAAAGTGGAAGGACACCCTGTAGACCAGTTACTCTAAAATACACACTAAACAGCTTTCCTACTTTTTTTTCTGGAACAGCTGTACTGAACATTGGTGAAGACAAAACAGCAGTTCTGACAGGGTACTGGTTCAATACATTATTCCTAGATTGATTAACTGTCAGGATTTATCTTTAATTTAGGAGAAAATAAGTTGTTCTTACTATGCTAGCCAAACTCTCATAAATACTATATAAAAATTATGTTTACATACATACACTTGACAATATATAATAAAGACAAATGAATAGCAAAAGAGAAAGTTTATTACTGAACAGCTGAAAGCAATGAATACTTGTTCCATGTTTACACAATGACTTGCACTACTAAAAAAACACAACAATTTAGAAGTGAGATGCTTAGTCAGAAGAATGCTTTATAATGAAATGCACAACTACGGCTTTCACCAAAGATTCATTCAAAGCATCCATGTCATTCAGCTTCCCTCTCAAAGTTTAAGGCATAGCTGGGGAAGCAAATGAGATGAATAGGTTTGGACAAGAGAAAGGGACCTTCAATACATCTTCAGTCCACACCATTGATGAGTTTTACCAGTTTAAGCTCCTTAGCAGCCTCTGTTCTCTGCTGAATGGCATAGGCTGGCATTAGGAACAGGTGTCAGAAGAGATATCATATACAGAATAAAAATGCTATGAATTGTATTTACAAGGATGTTAATTGAAAGGCATGACTTTATTTTAAGAAACTGGTTGTGAGATGAGGCAGTTGAGTTACTCCTTCTCACAAAGTTTCTGCAGCTAGACAAGCAAACTGGAAACCAATTAAAATAAAGCTGTAGGTAGTTTAACACTCCAAATGAATTCTACAACTATAAAAGTTATGGTACTCTCTGAAGAAAAATAGAAGTTAATTGCTTGCATCCAAGAACTAAGATATGAAAATGAAATTATTAACTCAAAAAATGCCTCAAAGTGATTTATTCTGGTTACAGTTTGTGGAAGTAAGCTCATGTTAACACCTGCACTTATAAATTACAGTTCTCCTATTTGTTCTTTCAGTGTATAAAGGTGTCTTGGCAATGATGCCAAAAAACAAGATAGGAGCACTAGTAAAGACTATCAGTAATCACGTACTAATTGAACTTCCTTCACTGGCTCAGAGGCATAGGAAAAGTAATGAACAGACTGACAAGGAAGTGTTCCAGTGAAAGAAGAGCCTTTGGATCTAAACCAAGTCCAAGTATGCCTCTACAAGCTCAAGTGGCCAGCCACAGAATTCAACTACTCTAGTCTTTGCAAAGGCATGCTGACCTTACCCATATCCAAGTCAATGCCAAAGGCTCCTACAAGAGAAAATGAAATGTACACATTGTATTAATTATAATTGCAGTGCTTCAGAACTTCCAGCAAAATCTCTCTAGTTCTTTAGAAGATCTAGCTTCCAAAATCAAAGAATTTTCAATTGTAACAACAATGTACTAATATGCACTAACCATGTAACAATACACAACAACATATGCAACCAAGGTGTACAACTGCTCCCTGGAACTGTTATTCAAAGAAAAGCCACTTGGAATGAGGGGCCCACACGTACCCCTTCAGGTTTAGGGGAATATTGCCTTAAGAGTTTTTCCACTTGTTTTTGGTAAGAGACAGAAGTTGGGCCAACTTGACACAGCTGCTACTGAGGACCAGTTCAGATTCAGAGGTATGTAATGCACTATGTTTGACAAGATGCAAAGATGCAATAATATCACCTTTGCCAGAAAGGCAATAACATGAAGATAAAGTCATGTTTGTTTTGACAAGTCAAATTCTCTAAAACTTATAAAGTTTATCAAGTTCGTATGCATTGGGAAGTGCATACAAATGGAAAAAGCACCTCTCAGCAGTAGCTGGAGGTTTGGAGTGGATAGCCTTCCAGCAAATTGCCATCTGGGCAGGAATAGTCAGCTCAAGGCCCTTCAGCCTTGCCTCTACTCAGCCCAACCTGCTTAGAGTGCTCACTATGAACCTTCCTATGAACCGTCCCACCAACCACCATACAGAGTAATTCAAATAAGGGAGCCATGCTGCAGCAACAGGAAGCTCAAGGGCCATACATGAGTTATCTAGCAAGAGGCTCAGAGCCCTTGAAAAAATTAGTCATGCTAGAAGAGAGCAAGAGCTACCATGAAATATTGTCACTTAAAATACATGTTGTCTAGGATTGAGAAAGCAGACAGTACCTTCACCCTAAGAAAGGGCACATTGTTACCTTTCGGGACACCATTAACAGCCACCATTTATAACTCTAATCCAATACTTAATTCTAATTTTATCAATGCTTTCATGATATTGGGGGAGGCAGGGATTATTACAACCACCCTCTCACTGACAATTGTATTAAGTACAAGAGGGGAAGAAGCAAGGAGAGTATTACATCTTACCCCTAATATCATTTTACTACATACAAGAGCAGCACTAGAAAGACTGGGACCTCATTGTTCTAGGAATTCTTTTGTACTTCATCCTTTCCAATTCCCTAATGTTTTGTTATTGTTGCTAGATTGTTATTTCTTTCAGGGTAGTATCCACTCCAGACAACTGCCTGATCTTTCCAGTACCAATTTCTTTATTATAATAATATTGACTTCTTTTTTTCATGATCTGTCCCTCCTTTTTTTCCAAAAATATTTGCCCATCCATTTGAAAGCTTTTAACAGAAGTTGATACTATATACATCCTATTGGGACACCACTGCAACACTGTAGCTGCTTCTACAGTCACTAGACAAGGGAACTTATTTGCCACCATTTCAGTCTAGTGTTCGGTCAATTCAATTAAATTCTCCTGTATCATTATCTGCACAACAGTGTCCACAACTTGCAAGCACTTCAGTGAGGGGAACAACAATTTTCGTTTTCCTCTACAAACAACCCTTCTCTGAAGGGAGACTGTTCGGTTCTCACAACAACTTTAGTTGGCTTGCTGATCAGTCAGTCACCAATTAAAGAAAAATCTAGTTTCCAATTTGCTCATCTAGCCACAGAAGTTGTGTTTAGGACACTCAGCTGGCTCATTTGGCAACCAGTTTCTTAAGAGAGGAGACATGCCTTTCTCAAGTAACATCCTTGTATGTCTCACGTATTCTTGAAATTTGAGTGACTTTGTCTAGCAGGCTGCAGACCCCGTTCACGCTCTAGCTTCAATGTATTAAATCTCCAGTGCCTTTGGGCACACCATATATAGCGGCGGGGGCGGGGTGTGCTGCAGGGGGCTGGAATTTAACCCTTTACCAACATTGCTTTTAAAGGGAAAGAAGAAGGCTTGGAGGCAAGATGCTCCTTCTCCTTTCCATTCTGTAAGAAAAATTCTTCCTCAAAGCAACACACCCCACTTGGCCTCACACATACATGCACTAACTAAAACATCCTGGAACTATATAGTTGACTTCCAAAGCACAGCAAGACACAGCAGCAGCAAGACCCAGGAACTATCTGATCGCTCTCTTGCACCCTCCACCACCTGACATGGCATTATTCGAGGTTACAGAAGATCAGCAATAGTAACCTTGTCACGCAACCAGTACTGACTTGCTTACTGGTGATTCACAGAGCACACCACCAACCCTGACACAACACAGCAGCATTTCTCCAGTCCCTGATGCAGCATTAGGTTGGATTACAAAGCTTACGGGCATCCATAATGCAGGCAGATTTCAAGCTTTGCTTGCACACAATATTTAAGGCTAAGGATTTTTATTTGGTACACTTAACTGCCTGACAGTGCGAACAGCTAAGTAAAAAGAACCACTGAGGTGAAGGGAGAGGGAAAAGGAGAGGATTTGAAGGTTGACAGCTGACATTTTACCCTAAATAATACTTTGCCTTTGTTAACCAGGAGCAGCTGAACAAAGGCTGTATAAAATTAGTTTCTTAGCATATGCCAGCCACTCTGGACAGCAAGTACCTAGACATAAAAACAGAATCCAGAAAACAAGACAACATGGGACATGAGGAAGATACAGCAATCAAGCTCCAGCACTACCATCTGAGAATCCCACTGAAGTATTGATTGCTGAATTTCAGGTCCCTGTCAGCCTTTTAAGACAGCCAAGCACAGGCATTTGGTAGTTCTGCACATTCACAATACCTTACCTAGCAAAATCAAATATTTACAGTAGATGGTAGTTTATAACATTGGCTATCCACAAAATGTATGGGGTGGGCATGTAATACAAGCAAACAACTGAAAAAGATATGGTTTAGCAAACTTGACAGAACGCTTTTAAATATTTTGGTTATGCACGGAGACCAATCAACATTAGAGGAAAAATGATGCAACAGAAGTTTAACTATTACCTTTAGCTTGCTAAAGAACCCTTCTCACCCCACAACATAGATATTCAAGGGCGAGCATTTGCTATTCTCACATCCCTGAAAAGCACTGGTATGAGACCAGCCTTGGTGATTGCTTCTGTGATCTTAGGAGAGATTATACTATAGTAACAAACAGGAGTAAAACAGCTGCTGAGGTGACAACAGTAGCCTTTGGTTGGATTAATTTGTCTACTTCAGAAATGAGTTTGAGATATTTCACATTTGTTTCTTCAGTAGAAATCAGTTTCTTTATAGCATTCAAGGCATACCTCAGAGTCCCCAGAATTTAAAGTCTTCAGCTCTGAAGTGACTCACACCCATTGCCAGCCCAAGCAGTTTAGAGCTTGCCTCAAGTCTCCTCCCTACTGCTGGGAGGTAAGCCATTTTCTCCAAGTCAGCACCTGTGCACAGGCATACAACACAAAGCATGCAGAAACATAAACCAGTAAGCATTTGAAGTTTCCAGTTCAAGTCTTAGTCACTTCAAAAATATTTCAACCACATATGATGGAAAACTGCTAACTAGTCATCATCCTATCCAACAAGTTCACCATCTGGGGTTTCAGAAATGCATGTTACACATTCAAGTGAAATAACAGGAATGGAGCTCTTATTTCTTAGAGTTGAATATTTAACTATGAATTAATTCTTGTGTCAGTACTGCACACATATCCAAGATGCCTGAACAACACAGAACATATATTCATGAGCCTCATCCACGGGTACTGGGTTTTATTCCTTTTCATACTATGCTACACAGCTAGAGCATTCAAAGCTGGCCAACATTTTTCGTTGCTAAAAAAGATTAGCAGCTATGGACTCTATAACTGAAAAGAATTTATTTTGTTGAAGGTTGATAGCAGAGGAAGGAACAAGTAGCTTAGAGTCAAAAGAACTTTACAAAAGAAGCACTACTGTCTTAGCCACATAGAATTTCTCTTCTTTAAGATGGTAGGGGGCAAAATGGAAAAATAAAATAATGTCTGAGGTGACACTGCATAGTAAAGAAGTTTTTCTACTCAAGGCATAAGTTGGCAGTATTGCTCCAATTCCTTAACATGTTTTCGTTCCATTTCTGAGACTTGATTTGGATGCACAAGCTTAATTTGTTAGTAAGACCTAACCACTCTCCCATCCACAGAGCCCGTCTTCAAGCACAGCCAGGGAAAGGAGAAAACAACCCATGGAAGGAGCTGCAGCTGAGCCCATGAGGAGAACAGCTGAAACAAAGTCAATATGCCTAACATATTTTAGGATCAGGGATGTCCATTCATTACATTAACCAATACTTGGATTGCCAAGCAGTAGCCAGTCCCATTCCCATCCAGTATTTCTACACTTACAATTAAGATTGTCAATGATAGGTTAAAAGCACTAGTAAAAATTATGTACTACATAATTATGATCCAAGATTATATTTGTAACTGCTCTACTGCAAGTGGATTACAGCTGAAGACAATAAACCCTGTCTGTGAAATCTTATCTGTGGTAACATTAGTCTTGCATTCAGTGCATTGTTTATGAAGCTTAAGATCTGTGCTCTCAACATATCGTGATTCTTTGTCTGATGGAAAGACAGTAAGAACTTTGCAGGAAGGAAGGGAGTATGGGAGGAAAACTAGGAAGAGACGGGGTCAAGACAGTATTGAAAGAGGAATGATACCTCCTCAACTTTAAAACAGAGGAACTAATTAGTTTTCCTTTAAGGAAGCATGGTCTAGCAAGCATGTTTACATGATCTGAAGATTTAGCTGAAAAGAAAAACTGCTACACATGATGCAAGATTTCATCACTAAATTGAAGCAAAAATTCAGCTAGACCTTCTCTCCCACTTAAGTGATACACTTCAAGACATCAGTTTTAACAAAACTGCAGTTAATAAAAACTATGGGTATACAGTAGTTTCATGCCTATTTATTGTATGTACATCTCCAGTTGTATGTTCTCAAGAAAAGTCAGATCTATGCTGCAGCCTGTAAGCACTAATACCCTTACATACAGCAATATTCTTGGTTTTTCAAAGACATGTTCTAAGTAAAAACATTTCATGAAAGTTGTCCGAACATCCAAGGCATTTCTGCTTCTTCCAATTTTTACTCACTGGAAGCTGTCTGAAGTCATGTTTAATTAAGCCAGTAGTGTAACAATATCATATTATCACCAGGAGAAAAATTTGACAATTTTGCTGTATTTACCCTAAAACATTGAGTAGATTTCAACACCAGTCAAAGCAAAGCAGGGGTGGGGGGTTGGATTCTGTCCAGTATGGTATTAAAGCTGTTTAAAACCTGAAGTTTTCATTCTCTTACTGAAGAAAAGGAGTTAAATAAAAAGACTTCTGCATGCAGGGAAGAGCCAGGAGCTAAAGATATGATGGGGAAGAGGCATCTAAAGGGAAGGTAAGGCAGAGTAATCCAAGAGGCTTAGCACCTGATAGCTGAACAGTATTTGTAAATTAAAACATACTGTGAAATTAGAGATTATTCCAATCCCTTATCATCCTAAGGATGTTAAATCCACATTCCATAAATCACATATGAACAAAATAACTCACTACCCTGCTTTATCAGGAAAAAATAAACAGGAAAACACAAGTGTCAGTAACTTAATCTGAAACATTGTCTTCCGATGGGCACCTGTATGTGCATTTGATATCAGAAGAGAAAAGACACAGTAAGTATGATAAATGAAGGCTACATGAGTACAAAGAAGTATATGAAGTTTCTTAACATACACTGCAAGTATGAATTTCTCTAGCTCATGTGCACATTTTCCTCTAAAGCTGAAGCTCTAGCTGTCACAACACCAGCCACAGAAAGTATCACGTTTTAAGACCACCGCCTCAGGATACACTCCTGAAATTCCTAATCATTTTGTTAGGTGGTAAAACCCTTAATCATTAGAAAAAGAAACAGCAAGACCCTGTATCACACACTGCCATTTCATATAAATAATCCTCGAGCAAGAGATGCAGAACTGGAACTGGGAACATGGGCATATTCCCTATACATCAGCCAACTGCTTTGGCAAGACTTGCAGGTGGATGGCATTGGGAGCACCACAGAGCAAAGCTCAGCATTTGGCAGTATGGCAAGCCATTACACAAAAGCAACCACGTTTAACCTGCCTTTCCTGTCTAACCATTCTATTCCTCTCATACCACTTCAGCTTGCAATTAAAATAAGCTTTTACCAGTACTAGAAAAAGGGAAGAAGTTTTCTGTCATGTTAAGTGAGTTAAATTGGCTCACAGAAGCATCTCCTGAGTGCACACAGCCAAGCTTAGTGAGAACAAAGGAAGAAGTGATATCCCCTATTCTCTGAGCAGCCATGAGATGTTAAGACAGCTTGCTCCCTTATTGTGAAACCACAGCTTTACCCTACATTAGAGCATCTTAGACATAAATTAAAACAGCAAATTTAGCCAAGGTACCAGATAAGTAGCTTTCAGTTCAGCTGACAGCTATGCATTTGAATATTTTTCCCTATACATGCACAATCATGCAAAAATTGCATCTTCTACAGTCTGTAAGACAACAAGAAAGAATGCATTTTATTTGTAATCTAAAAAGAAAAGAAATCCAGGACTATATGCAATCCCAGATTTTGATACAGCAATCTAAATTTAGCAAGTCTTGTCCACCTGCTCCAATAGCCCCATGAACCACTGCAACTCACTGATATGGCCAAAAACTTAGGAGTTTGTAAATTAATCTGATCAGTTAAGAACCTGACCAAAGACATAACTGATGGAAGGAAAAGGAAGGCACAGTGTGGGTAAGAGCAAGGGGAGAAAGGATTTTTAAGGTCTTTCTTGCAATGGAAGGAGCTGTGGTGCTACAGGGTTTTGTCCTGTGTGTCTTGGTAGTCCATGAACCACTTCTAAAATGGAATCTGTAGAGCAATATGAGAACTAGAAGGGTCACACACCATTAAGCTGACTGAATTTGGCAACTTCACACTTTCCCTGGAAAGTGTTAGAAGTCTGCTATTGAAGTGTATTAACCATCCACCACTGTTAATCATGAAGTTATATTAAAGCACACAGCAGCTGAGCTCTGGCATAAATGAAACCCCAGTTATTTAACATGCAACTTGTGGCATTTTCCACTTTCTGCAAACTCACTTGAATCCAGACAGTTTATCAATACAAGCCAAGTGTCCTACAGCTGTTCCAACATTTTCTAAGATCATAGTTTAGTTTGTAACCTATTAATACTTCCAAGAAAAGAAAAACAGAGGTGCTCTTTCAGTCAGAGATGAAACAATCAAGCACACATTGACATATCAGGTAGGATACTTGATTTAGTTATGAGTAAGACTAAAGTAAAATCTTTTTCAAGACCTATTTTAGTTGGTTTTATAACAATAACATCTAGTTGCTACTGTAGCATTAATAGTTCTGTCCATACAACAAACACTGCCAGACAACAGAAAATTATCAGGGTTGCAACATATTTACTTCTGTAGAATGCTTTGAAACATCTGAGATTAAGCGTTTCCCTTGCTGTCATGATAGCATTTTACCTCAGACGGTGAAGTTCCAAGTGGTAAACCACCAGACTGGATTTCAACAGCTGCTCTATGACAAAGTATTTGCTTTTGCTTCCCCCCCACCCCACAACAGTTTTATTCACTTTCTTTGATGCATCACTGTAGTATCTGCAGGCACTGCCACCCTGAAAGCAGTGTTTAGGGTTCCACTCTCTTTAATGTTTGCCACTACTGTAATAGTCAATATTCTCTGTTTCAGGGACTCTTGCATGCTCATAGCACAACAGGAGCCAACAGCTCAACTGAGACCAGAACCAACTTGACCAAAAAGAGACTACTCCAGGTGTCTCAGTTAAGAGCTGAAATCTGCATTTCTGTGCATTAAAAGGATGAGCAACTACGCTAATCTTGTCTGGCAAGTGTGTATGTGTAGTCTTCTTTTGAGACTTGCAACACCCAGTAAGTAACCATCCACGGTGCTATTTCCCTTCTCACTCGAGGGAGTCTCAAAATGGAGACGGAATGAGGAAAAATTATGGGGAATGGACAGTGATCCCCAGAAGGATGGGTGGAAAGATCAGAGTAGTCCAGGACCAAAGGTAACAAATGAGTAGTGATATTAGGACAGAAATATCGTGTTCTAGGCAAGGAGGCACAAGACAAGGGAGCCAGCAACTTTTGTGCAGAAAACCCTCAGGGCTGGGGTCAAACTCTTTATAACTGATCTCAAACAGGGTGAGGAGGATATACCCTGGGACAGGAGAACTCTGCATTTAAGAGAACTACTCTTCCAGCAGCTTACAGATGGAATCTCTCTATACCCAAATCTGCGGGAATATCCTGCTCGCTAGCTTTTCTCACATACTGAGCAGAACCAGAGTTTCTAGGTACTAATATTAAAGTTTGAGGCTACCATTCCTGCCTTGCATTTTAGGTTTGTTTTTACACTATTAGACAAAGTACTTAAGTGATGCACTAAGTACTCTCCTGGAAGGCTGACTTTCTACTATTGTTCCTTTTATGAGGCTCTAAATAGCGTTCTTAAACAAGCAATAACTCTCACAGTTTTGCACCCACCTTTTCTCAGGAAAAAGTTGTACACCTCACCCATATTTTTATCCAAAGTGAGAAAAATTTACAGTATAAACTGTTCCCAACAGTCAGTCTCTCCCAAACAATTCCCTTTGAGTGAATAATAAATACTTGCAAATACTGAGCAGGCACACCTGCATTAAGGAGCCACCAAAACACACTAATCAAGAACAGTAGTAGGTCATTAATTTGCAGACTAAAAGCCTTTATCAACAGGAGCCAAAGGCTTGAAAATATTTACTTGTTTTAAAACACTTTCTAGGTCTACAGGACACAGGAACACCCAAATCCAGTCCTTAAAGATGTGCACTCTTTTCAAAGCACACGGTTGAAAGTAAAGTTAGTTATGTAAAAATAAACTAAGCTTTTTCAGAAGTTACTTCTAGAAAAGCTGTACACTTTAAGCAAGGCTAGTATATCTTTTTCACTTTGCAATTTAAGCTTTTAATTCCACAAAATACCTTAGAGCTCCTATCCCAGCTGCTCTTACCAAGTGATGGAGAATATATCATGTTAGAAGCTGGATGCTCTGGCCAGAAGTCCTCAATTATTTCATTTTACACACTTCAAAAAGAACTTTCATCCTATTAAGAACACAAACTAGAAGCTTTTTGATGCTCCAAAATAAAGGCAGAAAGGTGCCTTTTTTTTAGTCTCTTAAGAACATCATGCCTCATTTCAGTCTAGCATTCACTATCACACATGGGCTTTAAGGAGCCCACTCTTAGGAAGATACTGAGATACCAAAAAAGCTGTAAGCAGCCCAGTTGCCATTGTTCCTCAAGCACACTACATGTCCCCCAAATGTCATTTTAAGGTGTTACTTTTTCCACAGAATTCATACATTCTGTCCTCTGACACTAACAACTTTAAGACACACAAAATATCAGACCTTTCTAGAATTATTTCATAGCTATAGCAACATTAAAGGAGATAGAAAAAGCATCCCTGAAAACTGAAGACAAAGGCATCACCACATTTCCCTAAGCTAAATGCCTTCATGCATCAGTTAAGCAAGCATACCACAAGAAACTCTTGTACTACCCCTGTCCTCAGGCAGGTTTTCCCCTGAAGCCCCTTACCCCTTGTTGTGCTGTCCAATTTCATCCTGGGAGGAAACTACCCCCAACACTAGTTACTGGAAAATTCCAGCAAAATCCCCCCGATGACCCCCAGAGCAAAAGGGGAAAGTCAGCAGATCACCATTTTTCAGCTTCAAACGAAAAATCAAGTTTCAAACTATCACAGCAAGAAACTATTCCAATGAAACTTAAGACACTTTCAGTACATTTTGAAGAAGCCACTGCCTCTTTTAAGATCTATGAAATAATAATTACAGTCACCAGAATCAAAACTTGCACAGCCAAAGCACTTTAAATTAAGACCACATAAAGCAAGTTCCTGTTTTTGCATCAGATGTTTGCCACCACAGAAGCAGATAAAATGTTAACCAAGAGCAGGAGGTGTAGCTGGCGTATGCAAGAGTGAATATCTCTGCTTTTTCACTACCATTTATTAATAAATAAATAATGAAAAATATGTCCTTTTCTCAACACAGTTATCTTCCTTCCCTATTTATTCGTTTTTCTTTCTCCAGTGGGTTACATGCTGAACACGGTTGAGCAAAGCAGACTCCACAAACCAGTTTAATTTAGCATTAGAGCTCTGCGGGGGGGGGACCAAACTTTTCTCTCTTGTATCTCCACGGTCCCGCCATCCCCTGGAACGCGTCCGATGAGCTCCCCTCTGAGGGGCAGCGCCCGCAGCAGCCCAAAGCCCCCGCTGCAAACCGTGCACGGACAGCCCGGGGCCCCGCCGGCCGCCACCGGAGACAGCGTGTCCCTCACGTCCCTCACCTCGCGGAGGGCCCCCTCGGCTCACCTCCTCCTCCTCCCGGGCGGCGGAACGGAGCAGTGCCCGGTGGGAGCGGGCTGCGCCCGGGACGCCGCCGCCTCGCCGCACGCCCTCCCCCGGTGTGCGAGTGGCTCCCGCGCCCGCACCGGCCGCTGGCGGGGCGGCCCTGCTCCTGTCCCCAGCCCCGCGGGGCGGCTGGAGCCAATCACCTCCGCGGGCGGCGGGAGCGCCGCGGCCGGTCCCCGCCACCCGCCGGCAGCGAGGGGT
>VZRN01002716.1:44333-104975 GCA_013397935.1 Dasyornis broadbenti | reverse complement strand
CGGTGGCGGCGGGCAGGAAACATTCGCCCTCCTCCGGCCCGACCTGCCCCCATCCGTCCGCATCCAGCCCCCTCCGCCCACCGCCCCATTTTTAAATACCGCCGATTTCAGCGCCGGGGACCCTCCTCCCACCGTGAGTCTGACGCGCCCCAGCGGCGGCTCGGGCTGTCGCCAGACCCTCGCGCCCTTTTTGGGTTTGGGGTGCGAGCGGGGCTTCGGGGCCGTTCTTTGAAAGCACCGAGGCGTTAATGCAGCTTTAAACCTTAGGTCTCTCGAGCAATTGTTTTCTGACACCCAGTCTAGGGGTGACCGGCTCCTCTCCGCGCTCTTGCCGCCGTGTCTGCCGTGCCTGGGCGGGCGAGCCTGGCGGGGTTTGCTGCTGGGCAGGGGCAGGCGCTTCTTCTCCTTCAAAGTGACGCGATGAAGTTATCAAAAACTAGCGGGGATGCCATTTGCGCTGCTGCGAGACCACACTTAAATAAAAATCCTCAACAATTATTTTGTTTCTAATGAAACGCCCAGCCACCAGCAACGTGTGGGTGGAAAGTTTTGGCTCTGCAGCACGACCGAGTGGCCACCTTCTTGGTTAGTGGGGCTTGTGGTAGCGAGAGACGACGCATGGCATTGCACCCTTAACAAGGAAACTGAAATGCTGAGTCTTTAAACGTGGAACTGGCTTAGGGATTGGAAAGTCAAAAAAAACAGGAAAAGGAATAAAAATGGGAAAATATACAGATTAGTTAATGAAAGCTGTAAATAAGAAAAATAAACTCAAACCAAATTACTGTTCAGTAATGATAATGCATTTTCAGAACCACCACAGAACAGGAAAACTGGTTATTAAAATATATTCAGTTATGTTTCTTCTTTGTTCGGCCCTTAGATGTACAAATAACTAATGCTATTTCGGCCTTAGACACTGACTTAAATTGTCTACTTAAAAATGTCTTTTGTCTTCTGCTGACAGGTACTAAACACAGCTCAAGCCATGGCTGTCGGGATCTCTCTCCAAAAGCCCTTTGGAGAACTGAGAAACTTAGGAGTGCTAATATCTTTATGCAAGACCAAGCAATAGCAATCGCTGAGGGAGTCCATGGAGCAACATACGGGCATTAAGTTGTAAACAAGCATGAATATTTATTATGCCCCTCAGTAGTATATTCTACTGAGAACTTGCCTTAAGTATCACTAAAGGATTTGGCTCTGGGGCTGTGTTCTTTATATTACAAATTTATATGTTCACATTTGAGCATGCAGGTGAAATCCACCACAGCTTTGACTATCAGAGGTTAAAAAAAATCATTGAGTCTTGCCTTAGCTCTGTTTATTTGTCCTGTGGTTGCCACAGAGAGTTATGATGCTGCAGAGCTTGTTCTTTCCCTGACCAAGTCAGTTAGTTGTGAGGAGTGGGAACTCCCAGAACAACAAGCGCATGGTTAATCAGTTTGGGTTTCCCAAATAATGCTTTGCACCAGCTCCCTCAATAGAAACTGTCATCTTTTGTGTTCAGAAATATTTTAATTGGGCAGAAATTCCCAGATGCGTGTCTCCAGGCATATCTGACACTCCTGCCTCCCTCAGTGACAGCTGTTTGCTTCCCAGCAAACAGGCTGAAGGGGGCAATTCTGCACGTCAATGCTTCAAATGGTCCTTAACGGGCTCACGATGCTACCTATGTGCTGTGGAAGGTCCTTTTTGCTGACGGGATCCACTGTGTTTGTGCCAAAGCTCCCGAAGCTTGTTTGCAGCTTACACCCTCCCTGAGCTTGTAAAAGGCTATAAGCAATTCACTGTCCCTGAACAGTGGGTCCTTATTCTCCAGCTGTCACCCTTATATTGGAACACCTCTGCCTTGCTGAATCAAAGTCCTCCTTTGCTTCTCCCTCTACCATCACCACTGAAGGAATGCAACATTTTGAGGCTTCCTCCAAGTATGGATAGCTTTCTGTCTTCACTATGAAAAATGCTGAAATAAAGCTGAAGGGAACACACTGGTATTATAATGCTTCTGAAACACTGGCTGCTGAAGCACTTGTGTGCTCAACTACACAGCAGATAACACCATGCATTTTTCTGCTGAGTGCATTGACTCGATGGTTTTCGATTCAATTAACTTGTTCTGCTGTAAAAACACCCTCAGCTTTCCTCAGACTGAGGCCTCAATATATTTCATTTGTTTTCTAAGCTAACAAACATGTGAGTGAATAACAGGGTGGGGGCGATAGGTGAAGTATGGGAGGCTTCTCATTCCTTGTTGGACAGCAGGATGAGAACTTATTTTTATCATTTTTCCCTGGGAAGCTAGTGCTTTGCATTTTCCCTTTTTGTTTCTTAAAAACAAAAGAACAATAGCTATCCTGGTTAGCGAGGCTGTTGTCCCTCTGTGCCAAATAAATGAAATCTCCCTGCTTTCGTGAGTGTCTGAGATACTTCTCTGCATTCTGCTCATTCTACTTTGTGTCTATGCTGAGGTTTCTCGCATTTTATCCCCTTTTTCCCAGTCTTTTTCAACCCATTTCTCTCATCTTTCTTTAGTCCTCCATTCATACGCTGTTGCTGGTCTGAATTTGAAACAATGTGGTTTGTACTAAAGGCAAGCCCATCTTTTAAACTGTGTTGAAATCATAACTGTGTCAAGATCACATCAGAAATGTGTTAAAACATTAACCATTTAAACATTCTAACAATGCTAAAACCTGGGCATGACCAGCCAGACCTTCAGAGACATTTAACAAGAATTGAAATAGCTCTGGAGATCCAGGCCAGCTTCTACCTAGTTGAAAAATCTCTATTTGGCAACATTTGTCTGTCCTTGACTAACTGCCCAGCCACTGCATCTAAAGGATGCATTCAAAATGCTTTTTTTTTCTTTTCCCCCTTAAATTTCAGTGGAAAATAGGACATTAAGGCAGAAGATTGCACCTGAGTCATTCTCTAGCATTTGCTTAGAATGTCGGGATGTGCTTTCCACTTGGAAGCTCCGTTTTCTTGAAGGAAAGCATCTGCTTTCTGCCAGCAGCACTAAAGGACCAACAGAATGGTGTTCCTGCCAAAAGCAATACAGCTGGAAAAGCCAGAGGTCTGGAGGTTAAAAGCTTTGTTAAATAGAACCAGGTACAGTAATTGTGAGTTTGGGGATATTTTACTGTAATTTTAGAGGCAAACATTCACAGAAGGAGCCCTCCCCTACACCACCTGCGTGAAGTGGTCCAGCAGCGTGATATCGTTTGTCCTGCTGTGCTGAGCACCAAGGCAGTGTTGCAAGCTCAGAGCTCGGCAGGTCTTGTGAGCAGGAGTCACTGAGCAACCAGTGCAAGTTCTCAAACATGAGTTTGTTGTTCACACCTAAGGACCTAGAAAACATTTCCAACACCAATATTGCTATACCACAGACATAAAAAGCCAAGACAGTGGTTCATCACTTCAAATTCTGCAGTCTTTTCTAGGGATTACCAAGATCTAAAACTCTCCCTGTCCTGGTGCACCTGAGAATCCCCTTCCTTGTTCATCTGTTAACAAAGAGACGAGACACAGCATTACAACCTGTTTGGATCTTTGCCTCCATTGCTCAAGTAAATCAATGTACAAAAGGAGCACTCCCAACAGGTCTACTCACAAGGAAAATCTTTAGCAAGGTCTTCATGCTGGGGTAGCCTTTGGAGATTTCACATTTGTCAAATAGTGCCAGACAAATGAAAGAGGAAGGTTTAGTTGTTGGTTTGTAGCTCATTGTTAGTGACTTACTTATTACACTCAGAGGAATATCCATCTTTTTTTTTGGTTTTCACGACAACTGTGCTCCATGGAGAACTGTGCCACTTAAGTTCAGCCACTTTAGCTCTGATTTGTGCTGGTTTTTTCTCCTTCCCTCATTTTTCCTCTTTCAAGCACAAACTTCTAAATTTGCCTCAGATTCCAAATTTGCTATGCCTGCTCCCGCACACTGACTCCTGCTCAACCATATATCTGTCATTGAATCTATTAGTAAGTACAGTAGTAAGCTCAACTTTCTGCATGTGTTGCTGAGCTTCCTGTATGGTATGCTGGGTCTTGAGCAGGGTAGAGGGTTGGGGAGCAAAGAAGCAGTAAGTGTTGTCCCCACGGTATAAATCATTGGAAACTGGCTTGCTCAGCATATTAATTCAAGCTCTTGACACCCCTCCTCCACTCATCCATCTCCCCTACAGCAGGGTCACCTTGAGTTTAAAGATGTGCTTGTTAGGATGTGATGGGATCCAGAGAGGAATAGAGAGTGCCGCAGCTATACACATGTGCAAGTGAAACCTATAGATCTTGTCGATGTGCATCTTTGCATCTCTACAGTCTTCAGGGGCTGGCTTTGGGAAGGTGAGACCTTGCACTCAAGCAGCTGACATTACTTTTAACCCCAGACACTCTATCAGGTTTAGTCTATTCCCAGAAAGAAGCAAACACCTACTGTCTTGCCTTACAGCACTAAGCTCTGCAGGCAACTGATGCCAAGATGTCATTTTTCAACGTGCTAAAGAAAGTTTTGAGTTTTCCTGCTTCTATTGTAAAGACTCCAAGAGCACCTTTATGCTTAGGCCTTACTCTAGCTTTCCTACTGCACAGTATACATCTGACATGAAACTAAATGACCTTTCTTTTATTTTTGTTTCCTGTGCATTCTGATTAATTCCTTCTTCTTTTCAGAAATTCTGGCTGAAAAGCATCCATTTCTAACCACGTAGTGGGATTTAGTGTCACAAGGACTTTTAGCACCTTTACCTTCCAATGACTGCATCTCTAAAACCAGTTTCCTCTTCCAGACTCTCATATCTTTCTCTACCATCTGTTCAATCTGATTTCTTCTTAGATTAAGTACCTGTGTTGGCTTTAATCTTTGATGATGACAGCTCAACTATTGCCCCCCAAGGATGGGCTCAAGGCCAGAAGATGCAAATGTCTGCTCTTCTCACCCTGATTCTGTTCTAAACAGCTCTCAAATGCGATGCCTACCATTAAGAATGGTCTAAATCCATAAATGTCTCAATCACAAGAAGAGACTTCACTGACTGGGTGTGAAAACTGATACTGGAGTAGTCTTAAAGGTTTTCAAACTCACCTTCAAGAAAATGTCCCATCAGATCACTTTTCCCTTTCAGGAAAAGCTTGGCAAAATAGACATACCTTGTAAACATGTTCTGCAGGTCAAGAAATGCAAGGTCTGAGCAGCTGAAGGTAGAAAGCAGGTGCCAACATTATGGGCTAATAATTGCAAAAGTTTTGTTATTAGCCTTCTGTTTTCTGACACTGCTTCTCCTCTGATACCTCACTCTGCATTTATCCTCTCTGCACCGCTAACTGGGCTGTAACTCCAAAGTTTGCCTCACTTTCGCTCTTGTTCACATCCACAAGATCCTTTTACTCACTCAGCTGGAGGAGTGCTTCAAACAGCAAGAGGTAGTGTATGCTGACGCTTAAGGGAGAGTGGCTTGTCAGCTGCTAATGCTTCCCCACAGCTGTGTAAACTCTGGGCGCAGGCAGCTGTTCCCCTCCAGATCTGGCGGCAGGAGCAGGGAAGCCTGGCACCCTCAGCTATTCATTACCAGCCTCCAAACTGGGACATGTGAGTGTCCCCTAACATGCTGCAGCACTGCCATGACTGACCTTATGCCAGCAAGTGCTTGTGCAGTGTGCTCAGAGGGACAATAGTATCTCCCATCTCCTTGGATGGTAGCGAAGCCCACTTACATTTTCTACATCTTAAGGCTGGCTGCATCCAAGTGCTGCCTCTCCCCTTCTGCCTCCTCACCATTATTCCCTGGGGAGTCTGGACAGATCACTTCTCCCTCAGGGCCATGCACTGTAATTCCCTGAGCACTGGCGAACCATGACCATCAGCCAGTGGCACATTCCCTCAGATGATTTTGTGTAATGTGCAACACTAATGCTGACCCACATTCAAGTGCTGCTCTCCCCTGCAGCTGTTCTGATCAAGACAGGTCAGTTCCAAAGGTATAAATTGAATCCTAAGAAAGAAAAGTGGTGCTATTTCTGCATTGCCCTTAGCAGTAAATGTGCTTGGAACTAATTTGGACCTGAAATGTTTAGGATTTTATATGTTGAAACCAAGCACTGGTCAGGGACAGTACTTACAAAGGTAACGTGCTCCTTTACAAGAGTGAATGAGCAAGGAAACATGCAGCCAGGCAGGGTGCTAATCAAACTTTCTAGTTCATGTGAGCATTTATTGTGGTTATAATTGTGTTTCCTGTAGGGAAAGCTGTAAGGTGGACTCAGAGGAAGCTTTTGCTACCTTGCAGCATGCCATTCCTCCAGGCTCAGGTTACAGGTTGAGGCTATTATGTACTCACAGGACATGCAAGAGGTTGGAGTCTCCTATCTTGGCTGGAGTCTCCCATCTTGACTTCTCTGCAAAGACTCTGGGAACAAAAAGTGACCTGTGAAGAGGCTTTCCCCCTCCTCATTGCTCTGCCTGGGAGCCAAGAAGCCCTTGGCCTGAGCAGCTCTCCCTGGCAGTGGGAGCAGGCAGCTGCCTCTTCTCTTACATGAGACCCCAATGGCATCCTTACAGTCCTTCATAAAAGTGAAACTGCAAAAACAGCCGATGACTCACATCACAGTCCAAAGCCCCCGTCCCATGCCTCTGGGAAAAAAGGCAGCTAAAACCCTTTAGGTGAGAACCTCCTCCCAGAAAATGAGCCCCAGGGAGCCACGTGTCTCTTGGAGGCTATTAAATGTCCCTTTGCACGTGCCTCCTCGCTGTGCCCTGAAGGGCCCTGCGCCTGCTGGTGTAAAGGCTTCCCAGTATACCTCCACCACAGTAGCTATAAATAGGCTGGGGAATAAGACAAAGGGAAGCTTTCTTAAAATGGAGGATACCACAGGTCCGGGTTGCAGGAGCAGGAACTCTACAGGGTAGGCAGGAGTTCAGGGTAGGCAGGCATTCAGGGAATGTCGATTTGGCTGATGCTGTAGGTCTTAGAGAGGGGAATGCTGTCACTCTGAGGATCTTTTCCCTTTTTTGCTGTACTAAAGCAGGGACAGTGTTGTCTCTCCTTTCAAATAAAACCCACGTATATTTACGATGATGGATGTCTACTGGGAAAAGAAGTTTGTATATCTTCTGTTTGCTAGCTACAGAGCAGTGGAGTTGTGCTGAGCCTGACAGCCCCTTTTGTGAACCACTGCCTGGCAGTACAGATGCTCCTTTATTTAAATAAAAGCAGCCAAGGGGCTTGTGTGGTCTCTACATGCAGACCCTACCCTTCCAGGGTGTTTCACAACTACAGGCCTTTGGATGCTACTGCAAGCTGAAGAAGTAAAAATAAGGAAGGAGGGAGTGGGCCTCAGGAAGCCAAATCAAATGGCGGTAGCAGCATCTCAGGAAGCTCGTCCAAGGTGGTGGGGTACAGGGCAGGTGAAGAAGATCAGAAGCGTAGGAAATCAGGGAAACAGATGTGGCGATGCCAAGCTTTGGGGAGGGAGCTCCTGAAATGCAAGGCCAGCATTCCCATGCATTCCCATCGGGCGGTGAAGGAAATTATGTAAAGTGGAGGGGCCGGGGACCCCCTTTCTTATTTTTTTTTCTTCCAATTCTTTTCTCTCTTCACTTCCCCTGATGCAATTAAATGGCCATTGCTGACATCATCATGTATGCACACTGAATGCAGGCATTGTGTCTTGGCTGCAGTGCTGTACTATATATAGATTAGTTGCCAATCTCTGCTATGTATCAGCAGGGAAGACACCCAAGGAATTAAGAGAGCAGTTGCACTGTATGAGTCCTGGCTTTTGTCCCGTGGCCTCAAGACACGATGGACTATACAGTGGAACTAGAAATAATCAAAGGTAAGTGATTTGGAGACCAAGCCAGGAAACTTTTGACTGATTGATTTGCAGCAGTGCTAGGGAACAGTCTTCTAGGTTGTGATGCATGAAGCAGAAAGACAATTTGACCCATGCATATTGCTAGCTTCTTTTACGTAAAAATAAGTGGTTAGTCAGTAATCTCCCCTCACCAGGCCGTATGCCAGGCAATATTAGATGGCCTGCTTCTTTGGCCTTGGGTACATAAAGGAAAAACATCCACCTGGGAATTGTTTTGGCCTCGTGGGCTCTTGAGGGGATGGAGCCAGTGACCTCCCCTCTGTGAGTGGTAAATGCACCCTGCAATTCCCTGTGCAGAGACCAAGCAGAGCAGCCAGTGCCTGTCCTGCCACTGCCAGTGGCATGAGAGGGTGAGCCCTCGGAGAGAACCACTGCTCCATCTGCTGCCACTACATTCCAGGGAATCTCTTCCACACTGAGCCTGTTTAAGTGACCTTGTCAGCATTAGGTTAGGGAAATTTGGTCTTGTGCATTTCCAGCGGTAGCATTTTCTTTTGCAGTAAGACAGATCCATCAGCCCCTTCTCCTTCCCACCAGCCCTTTGGCAGGAGGTGACAGGAGGTGGCTGAGCCAACTTAACAGCTCAACACATCAGAAAGGGGCAAGTCCTGCTCCTTCGCTCCAGCTCCTACTCTTTGCTGCTCATCTGTGGACACCCCAGGCAGCTGAAAACAGGGGCTGATGAGTGCTTGAGCAGAGGAGGTGGTGGGATGGGGAGCTGGAGGGTGGGATGGGTCCTTGGAGGTAAGTAAACCTTCCCTGTTCAGCAGTGAGCTGTTAGATTGACTCAGATAATAGACAATTTGAGAGTGTAAATTGACCCTGAAAGGAAAGCTTTGATGTTAGAGGCTTTTTTCTTTCTTGTTGACTTCACTCCGGGCCAAATTCCAACTAAACTGTGGTCACAGCAGCTTTCTTAGTCATTTCATAAAGTCCCATACCAAGGTGATGAGACTGTGTTGCCACAGCCCCAGGCACTCACCTTCCTGCCCTTACACTGCCCATGGGCCAGTCACAGCATCTCTGTTCCTAAAAGATGTTTGAGTCTTCACTCAGTAAGTGGTACTTTTTGTCACTCTTCTGCTAGGCATTTGAACATAAGTCAGGTAAAAATGCTCATTTCTTGTAGCCCCTGTGAGAGTGGCTGTTGCATTTGTAGCAGGCGCTACCAGGGTGGTTTTGAAAATCTTCAGGGTGGAGGTTCCCCAGCCTCTCTGTGTCCCTGCTTCTGTGTCTGACCCACCCGCTGCAACCAAGGTTTTTCCTTTCATCCAAGTGGGATTTTCCTTGCTGCAGTTCCTGACTGCTGCCTCTTGTCCATCCAGTCTTCTCAGGCTAAGTTACCCAGTTCTCTTAGCTTTTCTTTACACATCACATGCTTCTAACCATCTCAGTGCCCCTCTGCTGCACTTCCTTCATTATACTCATATCTTTCTTGCACTGGAAAGCCCAAACTGGACACAGTAGCACAGGTACAATCTCAGTGCTGCTGCAAACAAGGAAAGGATCACTTCCCTTCACCTGCTGGTTATGCACTTGCTGATCCAACCCAGTCTGGAATTAGCCTTCACACTGCTGTCTCATGTTCAACCCATTGCTCACAGGGACCTCAGGTCCTTTTCTGCAGAGCTGCTGTCCAGGTCCCCAGTAGGTCCCCACCAATGCAGGGAGTTATTCTAGACGAGGTGCAGGACTTTGCATCTGAACTTCATGAGATCCCCTTTGCCCCATTTCTCTATCTTGTCCAGGTCCTGAAGAGCAGCCCTGCTCTCCAGGGTATTGATCTCCTCCTACTTGGACACTGTCTCTCAGCTTGTTGAAGAGGTATTAGCTCCCATTGTGCAGGTTGTGAGTAACATTGGTGTAAACCAATTCTGACCTCCGTATTGACCCCAAAATTCACTTATGGACTGTTAGTCTCTGAATCTGTGACCACTCTCTCCAGAACCTAAGCATCCAGACCCTGATTTCTAGTCCATCCATGCAGCCCATACCACCCTAGTCTGGCTACAAGGATGCTATAAGAGACCATGGTGATAGCCTTGCTAAAGCCAAGGAAAGAGACATCCACTGCCCTCCTCACCCCTGCAGAGCAGAGCACATATTCCATCAGGATGGCAGGCACGCACACTTTACCCTTGGAGAACCCATGCTATCTATTCATAGTCACTCTCCTGTCCTTCATGAGGTGGACACAGAGTCTCTCAGGACTTGCTTCATCATTTTCCCAGGCACTGAATTGAGACTGAACATCTGGTACTTCCCCAGATTCTCCTTTCTGCCTTGTTTTTCCTTTTTGGTTTGTTTTTTTTTTGAAGGTGGATGTCATGTCGAGCATCGATCGGGAGATCACACACAGACCTGGCTGAAGCTGATAGATGTACAAAGCAGCCTTCAAGTACAATAAAAGCAGCAAGTGAAGATCTCTGTGCAGAGTGAGAGCTGCTGCAGAAGCCACCACACTCAGCACCTCAGTGAGCATTGTGCAGCCTGGAAAACGCAGCCCAGCAAAGCCCCAGATACTCCTTATGGGGAACAACACAAGACAGTCAGAGTTAATGACTGCAACTAAAATTGCAGAACTTTTGCAGTTTGACCAATAATTAATCCATGGTGCTACAGTCTATTTTCAAACAATTGAAAAAAATCACTATATTGGGTTCCTTGTGTTCAAGAACTACAGTTAGTCCCCTGATGTGTTTCCATTTCTGCTTGTACTTGTTAGTCCTTTCAGTTGTGTGTATATTGCAGAGTTGGATGAGAGGCACAAATCTGGATATGAGAATCTAGTCCAGTTTAAGCCCTTCTGATGTGGCTATTTCAACAATGAAAATAAAGGCATTATCAGAGCAGGTGGGGAATACTGTGTTTTTTCTGGAAGTATGAGGGAATTCTTTGTATATCCCGTATGCAAACAATATTTCTACTTGGTAATGCTGGAACTGATCACTTTTCACTTGTTTATTTTTTTTTTAAATCCCAGGCATGGAAAAACTCTATTTTTAAAATTGATTTTATATCTTTTCTTGATGTACGTCACCCTAAAAGCTTTTATCTAACTGGGTAATTATATTTTGTTTTCAAGACAGAAATGTTTTAAACTTCCCATAATATTAAACAGCTCCCAAAGATATTTTGAATATTAACCAAAGGCATGACATGGACATGGATGACTCCATGACTCTCAAAACAAATTTCCCAGAGCATCCCTAGGAAACTGGACATCTCAGGATGCCTGACAGCAGGAGCTGAGGGCTGAGGCAACATCTACTTGCCTTGATTGGCCTTGGGCACCCTGCCACACTGGCTCTGGCAGGTAGCCACTCTGAACCGAAAGCATGTTTGTCTTTTAGGATGAAGTTTTGAACTTTTATTCTCTGATTGTGCAGATCCCAAAATCACAAGAAAAACTACTAAAACTGTAGTTCCTCACTAATGAAACAGAAAAGCTTTTGCTGTTCTGCAAAGCCTGAATGCTGACTCAGGACACAACAGACCTGAGGCTGTCTCCAAAAGCCAGTAAAGAGCTATTTGATCCTGCCAGCAGCGATCTGCAAAGCTATGAAGCCCTCTCTGCTTTTCAGGTTTCTGATGCAAGCGCCTTGCATAATCCCACAGGCTTCCAGGTAGAGGGAGTGTGGCCAGTCCACAAAGCTGAGTGCATATCTTAGCCACCTTGAGGCCAAAATAACCTGACCTCTAGATGATCTTTGGAAGATGATGAATAATGTATTGCATCTCCCAGGAGACTGATTTCTGCCCATACAGTAACTGACAGTTTTCCTGACATCCACCTACCGTGTCAGCTTGTATATTTTCAAAAAGGGTTCTGGGGTTATTGAGGGGGAAAACTTGTAAAGCAAAGGAAAGATTGCTTCAAAAAGAAGGCAAAATTTATTTCAACCATCAAATGGGAGTGACTTTTGGGACACACAATGCCTGCAATGTTGGGATTCTCCTGAGCACAATAAAACCTATCATAGAAGAAATAACAGGGCTGGAGGAAGACAGCATGAACTGAAGGCTAGGAGAGAACTTCAAGGAGTTAATTAGTGCTGTGTTAGTGTTTGTGGGTGAGCAGACACAGTAAGTAAGGACATATATTTGTGAGATCATTTAGAAATTCTCAAAGAAGCTCTTTTTGTTGGCATATGACAGCACCAAGCCAGTGGTGATATACATACTATCCTCTATGAGAGATAATTTACATGTCACTCATTATGGAAAAGGCATTACAGGATAAAGTCCAAGTCCTTTGGTTCAAAGAAATCCCCAGGACTGCTTCAGACTAGCTGCCTGCCATCTACAGCTATTTCCTGCTGGGCTGGGGCTGTTTCCAGGAGCCATTGGATCTCCAGGATCAGCTGGGTCATGGCAAAATGATCTTCTAGTGAGGGAACTCCCTACAGTGGCCAAGAACACTCCCATGTGAAGAGAGGCTTGTCTCTCTCTGCTCTCCCTTCTCCTGGGGTTGCCATTAAAAAAGTTCAGAAACAGCAGCCTCATGTCATGAGTCACAAAAGTGACTTTTAATTCCCAGAGGGAATTTTAAAAGTGATTTAATGCTTAGAAGTTTACACTTGTTCAGGAATGGGTAAAGCCTCTGAGCCATGCTTTGGTGCTTTTAGAAAAGTGCCATGCCAATTAGCTGCAGATGTGTTTGCAGGGTAAGAAGGATGCTACTGGAGATTCCTCTGCTTTTTTCAGCTAGACTATTTCCTCAGAGCAAGCCCCGAAAAATGTCTGAGCTCTCACCCTCATGGATGGCAGGAAAGGGCCATCAGGAAAGGAAACCATCTGGTGTGGTTTTCGGGCAGTGCTGTCCTATGAGGCTCTGTCCTGCTCCCCTTGCCTTCCTTCTTGGTGCTCTCCAGTGCTCCACCGGGTTTGCTCTAGCTGGATGCTCACTGCAAAGCTGGAGTTGTCTTAAATGCTTTTAATAACAGGGTGGCCTGCTATTCTTAAATGAAAATACTTAGACACAGCAAATGCTTTAGCTAATTTTCAGGGAACCACATTTTCTGCCAGCATAACTTCACTGGAGTCAATGCAACATCTTTTCCAACAAAGCCTGTGTGCAGAGGATAGCATCCATCAGCAGAATTGGAACTGCCTGCAAAGAGCACAGGCTTCTTTTAAAACATAATAAAAAGAGTGCTTCTGTATGATTTATTATATATTCATTATGCTCAGGCTGACACCCCTTGTGTTCCTTATGTGCTTTTCTCAATTACAATCTTAAGCACTTGTATAATTTCAAGAACCTGGAGATCACTGGATGCTGCTTCTGTTTAGCCTGATGCCAGAGTTATACTGCAGTATGTGCTGCAGTCTAAACAGGTAAAACTACTGGTTTTGACTTAGGCGCGTTTTGTCTCTTGTTTCTCTTGGACTTTATCTTCTGAAGTGGTTCTCTGAACTAAGCATAGCTCCAAGGTCTTCTCCATGCTTTTGGAAGATAACATCCACCTTGTTGGGACTTGTTGATTAAACTGTGTGGGAATGAAGGGCTGTTTCACTCACCAGCCTGCCTTAGGCCTGCTGTGATCCTTTAACAGCCTGGGCAACAAAGCAGGAGCTGGGACTTCCAGGGTCTGTGCTGTTGTGCAGAGAAGCTGGATGCTTAACTGGAAGAAAGCAGGGATACATGAGATGGGATTTGAGTGTCTCAGCAGCAAGGGCAGTGGGTAGGAAAGCAGCTCCAGAAATACAGCTCTGAGTATAGCCAACCATTACAGGAGAAGGTTGTGTGTGAGGCTCCCCCTGTTCCTCTGACCAGCAGATCAATGTTCACCCCTTCCCGAGGTCCCATTGCTCTCCTGCAGGCTGCACCCACCTGGCCGAGCTCAGGCAGGGGCAAATTCACTCCTGGGGATGGCTGAGGTGGACACGAAACCTTGCTCAGCCTTTCTCCAGCCAGCATCTTCTATCACAAGGAAAGATGACAAATTGTTTGTTAAATTATTTAAGATATTAGTGACTGGTTATGAATTATTAAAGTGTTTATAACTTACCATTTGGATGGCAACTCAGGGCAGAAAATCACAAGCCTTTCAAGAAACCTGAGGCCAGCCATAGCGTGTCAGACATGGTGGGTGAGCCGAGGTGGTGGGCGCAGCAGCATCTGGTGTGAGAAAAGGTACGGCTGGAGCCTGGAGCATGATGCAGCCTGCACTGCTGCAGATGGCTTTGCCACTGGTGATGCAGTCTCACAACCTCCTGCCACTCCTCCCAGAGCTATTTTTATTTATATTTGCACAATGGCTACGCTAGGACCCATTTATACCACATGCTATATAACCTACAACAGAAACTATCCTTTGTCCTGGTGGTTTTCTCCCCATTACTGCAATTTTCTTACAGATTAAACTATTTTTAGTTTGGAGAGGACACTACAAAGCAAGAGGATGCTAATTCTCATCAGCAAATGTATGTTTGTTCACTGTCTTGCTCTGTTGAAGATACTTGATATTTTTTGTATTGACCTTTTTTCACCCTCTTTTTCAGCCTCCCTCATGTTTGGGGCTTTTTTTTTGTTTTTATTTTAATTTTCCCATTCTTTGAAACTGTAACCATGTGCTGATCATTAGGACTTCTGTTCAATGCATACTTATCCTTTGTGGTCAGTGTTCATGAGTTGGAGGTTAGTGATTAAAGAAAGAGTGTACCTTATCTTCCAGTTTTATTTTGAGGAAGACAAAGCAAGGAGATAAGGGTAGTTTGGACATGCAGCTCTGCCTAACAATGCCTCCACACCAAAGTTGAGACGGTCAGGATTGGGCAGTGGTTAAAATAAAACTACTTGGAGTAAAAATTCTGCTGATGGATTCTGACCACATAATATGTCTGCTCAAAATTGAGAAGAGGTTCACAATTACCCTTTGGGCTGTGTGAGATGACTTTGGTTTGCAGGCACAGATATATCGCAGCATCCAAAATCCACAGGGTAGTCAGTGATTGCTGGAAATCACTGCAAGTGTTTGTGAAAACAGTCAGCTGAACATGTTCATCCTTGAAACACACTGTTTCTTATTTAGTATCCTGTGCTCATTTTTCCTCCTTTGCAAACATTTCAGTCATTCAGCCCGGGAACTGATTAAACCACCCAGTAAACACAGTACAGATGCCAAAGTGCAGAATTCACAAGCTATTCATAACAAGCCATCTGCTGAAAATAATTTGTCTAAACTACTTGGGGAAAATTTACAAGTAATGAAAATGCTCAGAGATATTTGGGAAGATTCTGATTACCAAAAATCATGAGAGGGCCTGATGATATGCTTTGGATACAACTGAAACTGTTACAGCTCACTTCAGGATTTGGGATAATAAATGCTCTCCATGCTAAGTACTGGCTGCTCAGTTTTGAAGCATGTAAGCCTTTTTCACATTCACGATTATCCTACAAAAACGTGCAGTTTGGGCATAGTCCATGGTCTGATTTATATTCCCAGGGTGATAAATGGCCAAACTCCCACTGAGGCTGTATTCAGACTATATTGGAAACCCAGTCTTTAGAAATTCAAACCGTCCAAACAATAAAAAGTCATACCCAACCTTTGAAGACCTTGCTCAAAAAAGACATACCTAAATTTCAATTATTTTTTTATTCAGGAAAACCACTGGTTTTCCTTGGCTGTTCAAACTGCTTCTGTCGTGCGTTATCCTGGTTTTCAGAGCTTGTGCTGAGTCCTGAAGATGGGCTCTTTCACATGCCATGGCTCCACGAGCGTGTTTCTCCCTTCTCTTCTTTGCCTTGGTTTACACACTGGTGCTTTGACAGACACTTGAGCTGGCTGAAGTAGTTCTTCTGTGTGAAATGCAGATTCAGGGCCCTGGGAGATGTATTTGCTGGTACATCAGAGATCTCCGTTTTAAACCACAAGCAATTTCCTGAAGAAGGCTTAAAGTGAAATAAGAAAGAAGGGGAAAATATTAGTATCACCAGGGGACATTTTCCAGCACATCACTGAAATCCTCCTCCCCAGCCTACAGGCTGAGTAAAGGTTAATCCTATAGCATCTAAAATCCCATACAATCCACACTCCCTCAATGTACACATTTCCAGGAGGAATTCCTCTGACTGAGCATAGTTGGCAGCCACACAGAAAGGTATTTCAGAGCTTAATGGCCACAAGACAGTGGATATCTAGGTGCATCAATCTCCAATGCGTATAAAAGTCACACAGGGATATTGCTGCTGTGCATGTGTGGGATGGGGGCTTCCTTTTTGAGGAAACCATGTGGACCAAGAAGAAAGACCTCTCTGAAAGCCCACACCCTCTTAGGTTGTCAGACCTTTCACTCTGGCATTAATTGGCCTGGTGTCAAATAGATAGGTAGGTACTTAATGAATTTTTCAGTAGATGTTACATCTGAAGTCTGTGTTTACTGAGTTGTTCCCGTGTCCTGTTTCCTCTTTTCTTTGGAAACTGTCAGTATAAATATGCTAAACAGACTGAAAAGTCCATGAGTAAAGCTGGTTGCTGAACTTGACCAGTGATGAACACAGGGAAATTTGGTTTATGTTTGTAGTAAGAACCTGTTTTCCATTTTTAAGTGACTTCTGACATTGAAGTCTTAATTAGGTATTTTTAAATAGAAATGAGCTAATGCATTGTCCAGCTGCTCTTGCCACTATCCTTTGCTTGTTGATAGTTGCCCATCTGCTCTTTGCCAGCTTAAAAATAAACATTCACTAGTAAAATGAAGAGATGTTCATTTATAGTATTATGTTTATACTACACAATTCAGTGTTTTCCATCTAAAAGTTTATTCTGTGCAATATAAAAACATGAAAAAACACAGTAGCTTGTGTTACCAGAGGGGGCAAACCGAACTCGCTTTATGAAAATATGCCATAAAATGTAGCTGCCAAACAAAAAGCTCCAAAACCTGCTTTAGCCTACTTCCCTTGATCTTTTGCCGTCTAACACCTAGATCCACGAAGCTAGTTTGAGTGTCGGACTCCCGCTAAGTACAGCGGGAGTAAAAGCGCCTGGGTGCTACGACAAAGGTTCCGTCTGAGGGTCCCCAGCCTTGCATCGTGCGCAACCCTGATAGAGCTTCGGCACGTGCCGCAGCCTGCATTTCCGATGGGGAAACGATGGGAAAACGAGGACTCCTGCTGCAGGTCTTTGGGCAGAGCCCTCCGTCCGTTTCCCCGGCGATGGGGCCAGGAGATCGCGACCCCCACCACAGACCGGGCCGGAGATTGCGGAGAGCTCGGGCTCGTTCCGGAGGCAGGAACCCGAGATACGAACAGCGAGCGCATGGCATGGTCCCGGCGGTGCTGCCGGGCAGGGCCGCTCTCGCCGGGCCGCGGTCCCGCACTGCCAGCGTCCCTGGGCGCTTCGTGCCGGGGGCAGCAGGACCGAGCGGGTCCCCCCGCGGCGGGGCTGTCGGCGAAGGAGTGGCGGGGACCGGGGGGACCGGAGGTCCCAGCAGCGGCAGCGGCAGCGCCTGCTCGCCACTCGGCGGGTTCGGCGGGGCGAGAGCGGCACCCAGCGGCACCCGGTGGCACCGGGACAGGGACAATGCCGCGGGCGGTGTGACACCGGGCATGGCGAGGGACAGCGGCACCAAGTTCTTAGCAGCGCCTGCCGCAGTAACACAGCGGGGGATGGGTTTAAACCGAAGGAGGGTTGGTTTCGATTGGGTGTAAGAAGGAAATTTTTTACCGTGAGGTTGGTGAGACGCTGGCACAGGTGGCCCAGAGAGGCGATGGATGCACCATCCCTGGAAATGTTCATGGTCAGGGTTGGATGGGCCTCTGAACAACCTGATTTAGTTGAAGATGTCCTTGACCATTGCAGGGGGTTTGGAACTAGATGACCTTTAACAGTCCCTTCCAACTCAAACCATTCTATGTTTCTGTGATTCGATGATTCTATGATTCTGTGATGCTATGAGTCTGTGTTCCTATAAGTCTATTGTTGTATGGCTCCTAGCCCCGGGAAGGCTTTGAAAACTGTTGGGGTTTTTTGTTTGTTTGCTTGTCCGTTAATTTGCTTTTTAAAATAAAAATCACACACACATGGGGGAGCAGCAGAGGCCTGAGGAAGACAGAGGGAAGGTCTGGACTTGCTGCTGCTGTGCTGGGGGCAGGAGGGAAAAAGGAGCTACAGGCTTTGGGACCTTTCTCTCACTGTTACAAATATCAGGGAGCATGATTTCTCAACCCGTCACCTTTGTCCTGAGGGAATCCTACCACGATGGAGCCAGAGGGGCTTCAGGGCTGGCTTGCACGAGGCAAACCTGACCTTTCTCTGCCAACTAGAGAAATGGAAGAGGAGATGAAAATCTGTCAGACTTAACTGCAACCCCAACTAGTGACGTTTCAGTGGAGCTGCTGTGGGCTGGGACTACTGCATTTAAGAACAGATTTTTTGGCAAAAATAATTTAATCCACTGCCTTAGAGTAACAAACACCACATTAATCATGTCTAGAATAGTCTGCATGCCTGTGTGAACCAGCCACAAAGCCCACAGCCTCACCTTCCTCCTTGGGGTCTGATCCAGAAACTGTGCCGGTTCTGCCAGGTTTTGCTCCAGCTGAACTCATAAGGCAAGTGAATCAACCCTACCCCTGTTTAGGATGTTGAATATTGCTGTCTTTGTAAGAAGACTGTTGATAAGGATGATCCAGCTGTGGGTTTGGAAACATGATAGATTAATAAATAGTGCTTAAATGGCTGCATTTCAAAAGAAGTAGTGTTTGGTGGAAAAAATATTTTAGGAAAAAAACTGTATTTATTATTGGTTTTAATCTTTTTAACATGATTACAGACTGGGCAGACAATCTACTTTTCATGTGGTGTGAAAGAGTCCTCCTAAATGAATAAATGATGGGATATGTTAAGAGCTCAGCTAAAAAGCTAGCAAAAAAGAGGAAACAAAAACCAGAGAACACAGGCACGTCCCTGTCTCAGCTCTTATTGCCATCTGAGAATTTGTGATTGGGATCCTATAAAAGAACAACCCCTGGTGGGACAAGGATTAAAATTAGAAGAAGAAAAAAACCTGTAAAATACAAAGTGACCCATTAAACCTACCCCAGAAAGAGGGAGGGCCACCAGAGGAAATGAAGTTAAGGATATGTTTGGAAGGAGTTTGTTTTCTCAAAGCCTTCCGTTTCACTGCAGCTGATTTAAAACTAGGGTTGTATTTCAGCAGCAGCAGCAGTTGTAGGAGTGCAAGAGGGGAGTCTGCCACCTCAGCCTCTGCCATCATGCTTCACATGGAGTTGTTTCTGTAATTGGGCTCAGAAGCTGTTCTTGAGACCAGACCTGGAGGAAAAACTGCCTTTTCCTTCTGGTGGACCAAACAATGCTGCACAGGGGCTCAAATATGTCCCTTAGCCTGGCTGCAGACAAACCTGGGAGTTTGTTGCCCAGCAGTTTTCCCTACTTGCAGGAATGGTCAGCAGTGATGCAGTCCTGTGCCTACCAACACAGGGATTTGTGCAGTGCAGCAGATTTTGAACCAGATTTTGCTGAGGAACCCGTGCCCTGGCACTAATCCCTTCTGCATGACATATGCTTGTGGAGTCATCATTCCCCCATCAGCTCAGCTTCTTCCCTCTCAGATCAATGATTTCACAAGTAGTCATATTTATTTATTTTATTTACTACTTGCCTTTGTTTCGAAGACAGCAAATCACCATATAACACTTTTTTCCCAGGTCCATTTATCTATTCAACTGACTTACTGTCTTGAAAACACCTCTGGAGCAGACCTGAGCAAGCTATCACTGAGCAGAGCTGACACTGATGTGCCATGCCAAAAAGTTAGCCCCAAGTTCAACACAGCAAATTCCCATGAGGTGATTGGGGATTGATATAGGAGCAGAGAAGGGGTTTATCCCAAAGGACATGGGCGCTCAGGGAAGAAAGCCAAGCATGTTGTATGATGGTGGTGGTGAGACAGCCCTACTCCTGACAGTGACTTCAGCGTAGTCAAGATTTCCATGTTGTGGCTAAAGTAATTTTTCCCTTGTGGCCAAATGTGTGCTAACACAATGTCATGCTTGCCTATTGCCTGCCTCTCCTAAACACACTGGGCAGTGGGAAGGGTGGGACATCATGCCAGGCTCAAAAATAAAGTTTTAGCAACTTCAGTGAAAATGTCACTCCTCCTGCAAGTGTACCTGGTAATGCAACACGCTTCATTCTCCCAGGCTGGCAGTTTTCCAAAGGCTGGGCTGTCACAAACTGCTAACAGCAGTGCTTGCTTTCCATCTCACAGTACTTCTCCAAGTGGGCCACATGTGGGCTGTTCTCCACCTCTGGGCACAGACCTGTTGTCTTCAGGGCAATCCCACTCCAGCCAGTGAAGCCTTGCTCCTCTGCACACTCCCACTATTATGTTCTCCTTAACCACAAAACATTTCTCTTCTCTCTGCACATTGAGAAGCTCTGTGGGGATCACAGCAAAAACAAGTGACCCCTGGGAATTGATGGTCCTGCAGCAACAGGTGGGTGAAGGTGTGATGGTGCCTGCTGTTGTGTCTTTCCCAGTTAATGGCAGGAGCAGCTAGCTGTGTTTTCCAGTGGTCCAGGTTCCAGCCCTCCTCAGGGGAGTGGTAGGTGTCCGTGATATCCAGTGATGTCAGCTGGAGATTGCTGACACCATTAACCAAACACTTTTCAAGGGATGGTTCAAATAATAGATAAACTGTGGTGAAGTTTTTGCTTAGCAAGGATCTTTACACTTGAAATACTTGTACTAACCATATCTGAAAATAGCAGTGTGGACAGGGAAATATAAATTACACTGTCAAAAGCTGAGCAGAGTAAATGCTGCAGCGGGCATGTTTCAAGTTCATTAGCTCTTTTCAAAGCCATGCTTATACCAATTTGGATATGAAAATATCTCCAGGGAAGGGGTGCAAATCTGCCATAATGGTCCAGCGACTGAAGAGCCTAGCTGTCCCTTGCCACGGCACAGGTGCCTGGGTGCTGAGCTGCACTTGGGAACACAACGTCTCTCTGCAAATCATGGCTGGGGACACTTTATTGCTTTCTGTCAACACCCCAGCACTGAGCTAGCAAGTAATATGTGCTTCTAGTGATGTGAACACACAAACAGCATTTTAAATCAAGCTTCTGTCTGTAGGGAGGCATGAGAGATCCCGTGACACCATTTTTATTTCAGAAAGAATAAAGGCATTCATCTTCACAACATTGGATAGATTCACTGCCTTATCCCAAAAGGGCATCTTCACATAAACAGCTGAATTAAATTGCAGTCTGGAATTGCAGTCAGGGGTAGGAAACTCAGACACTAATTTTAGTTCTTCACTGAAACGGTCTATATTTCAGCCAGCAGTTTGTACTATCGCTTCCAAATAATGGTACCATTTTCCTTGGAGTACTTTTTGTTTGAATGCTGATAACTGGTATTTATATTTTCAAGTCCAGTTGTGGCCAGGACTGTGAGAAGAAAATCAAAAGGAAGTTCCAACCTTTATTTTCAAGGAATCTGGCTGAGCTGCAGAGGTCAAATTGCAGTTTAAATCTTTAAAACACAGTTTTAGTTCTAAAAGGACAACGATCGGACCAAGACAGCCAAAAGAGGAATGGTGATAACAATTTTAATACCAGTGGGGACAGCTGATTTGAATTAAGCCTTTTCTCTCAAGTGAGAGACAGCAGCCCTTATAAGGACCACAACTCTGCCATGGTGGAGCTTTTCATGACTGTAGTCACAACCTTCCTGAATGCCATGTAAACTTTGAAAATATTATCCCAGTTTTACAGCTGTAGGACTGTGGCCCAAGACTTGGCCTGGGACCTCCCCTGAGAGCACTCAGCAGTCCTGCAGTTGAACTGTAACTTGTGAGAATCACTCCCATGACCATCTCACCTTCCTTGCCCTACACCAGCATCCTCCAGGCTGGATCTCACCCTCTGCCCCTTGGGCTGATGCTAGCCCTTAGATGGATGGTCATGCACAGGGGAAGATCAGCCCAGCTGTTTTGAGGGAGGGCAGAAGAACTAGAAAGCTCCTCTGGCCCTTGGACTGATTTCATTCTCCAAGCAACAAAAAATAAAGATAAGGAGAAAAAAATCAGTGTGCGGGGTAGAGAGAAAAGTCTATGAAGCATATAGATATGTATGCTCACCACAGCCTATGGTGTACTTAAATAACAAGTATTTTAAAAATCCAATCCTTTTATTTTAAAGTAAGCACCACTTGTGAATATACAGCTGGGTGAGTCAATAATTTGGTGTTATTTTTAGTTCTTTGATTTGTTTATGCATTTTGAAAATTGCTTCAGCCTCAGCAGGTCTAACAACCCAAGAGGACAGGAAAATGAGAAGGCATTGTCCTTGTATCTTTTCTCCTTTTTAGGTTTTGCATCAGTCTGATATTTTCGGGTCAGTTTATATTATTGTTGGATCTGAGTGTGTCCATCACCGCATTGTAAAGATGCAAAGCTGCAAAGCCACAATTCACACACGGTTGCTACTTTATCTCACCTTTTCACAGACCTATCAATTTTCCTTATCGTTGGCAGCAGCTGGGGATAAAATCTCCATGTGTGCTGTTACAACAGGACCTGTCCTATTCATCCCATGGGATAGGACTTCCCTGCCTTCTCTCTGCATGCCCTTTGCAGAGTTTCCATTAGCATCCATGTTTCTCCTGGCTCCCAACAGGTCAGACTACTGGGGTAAGTGGAGAGCTCTGCTCCATGCAACCACTTCTCCCTCCTCACAAGCAGTGACAAGCAAGACTGGCAAGACACAGAGGTTTAGTATCTCCCACCTGGCACTGGGGTTATTTATGCAATATATTCCCTCTCCTTTTGTCCTGAAAGTTGCATCCCTCTCTCTCCATGACTGAGGTGATTCCTGAGGAGCAGAAATCCAACCCTGGGGCATCCATCCTACAGAAACTGTACCTTGCTGGAGACAAGTACTGCAGATGGCTGCAGCTGCTCAAGCCAACTGGGACAGCAGCCGCCAGCCCCCACACACCAGCCCCGCGGCTCAAGTGTCCTCAGGAAGGAGAGAATTAGTGAGGACTTTAATGCTGGATTAGGCTGCCCCAAGTTTTCCCTTTTTCTCCTACCACCAGCTCAGCCCATGGAAGCAGGCAGTCTCCGGTGTGGGTTACAGCCTGGGACTGCCCCTTGGAGTGGCCACAGCTCCTCCACCTCTCCAAACATCTTGAGGTGGCTGATGCCTGCGGGTGTGCCCCAGGGCACCCCAAGGGCACAGGGAGTTACCTGATGCTACAACTGTCAACCCCACCCTGTCCTCTGCTGTGCAAAGTCTGGAACTGAAATGGTGCATTTTGCAAAGAAAAAAGACTTTTACCTTTTCACTCATCTTTTTCAAAACCCACCCACCTGAACATGGGTACAGCCCTCTGCACAGACAAAATGTTCTCCCGTGTTTTTACACATTTCTTTCCTACACAAAACCTTTGTGATATTCCATCAAGCTGCACAGAAATCTGCCACTGTAGTGGCAGACTTCAATGGCTCTTAAGCCTCAGAGGACTGAGCAACCCAACGCTGTGGCCTTGCTCTTGCACCACAGAGGGAGACACACCATTCCCCTGTGGTCAGAGCTGCAACCATTAATGCAACTACTGGGAAACTGGAGTTGATGACTTGTAGAGTGTAGCTGGTAGGCTTCTTGGCCGGATTTAAACAGCCTGGCAGGCTGCCCTTCTACAGCAGTCATATGGAAAGCCACAGAGAAGGTCAGGATATTGCAATAATGCTATCTTTCTGAAAAGCCAGTTCAGGGGCTGAATGAGCTCATGTGGATTCAGGACAAAAATCCCATAGTCATGCATCACAGAAATAAGAATTATAAAAGATTTCATGTATGATTTATCCCTGGGACTTAGAGATTTGCCAAAACCACTGTGTGCTGAAAACGAGAACACATAAGGATATTACTTTTACCCAGTTTCTCATCTTTCTTTGAACATCTGCTACTCATTGTTGCTAGAGGGAGATTAAGGATGAGGAGACACACCAGATCTGACCCACTGTCATAATTCTTTTACTTTCTGCTACGTGGTATTCACTTTTAACCCCAGTTGACTTTGAACAGTGCAGTAAGGCTTATCTGCCATCCTCCTCAGGAGCTGCGCTCTCCTTCTGAGAATTGGGCATCAGAGTTTCCTCCTGATAATTCATCAGTATTTCCCAAAGGGTAATTAAAAAGCTTTTGTTAACATATGTCAGGTCTGCCTGCTGGATTGAACACACCTTAGAAACAACAGTTTGTTACAGATGTGTCCTTGTCAAAAAGTCAGAGCATGATGACCCTGCTTTGGCTCCCAGTTCTAGAAAAGGTGCCAGGTCTTGAGGAATTGTATCTCAAAAGAGCAGGTTCCTCCATTGTCTTGTGGTTTCAGGTAACCAGCAGTGTCCTCTCATAGAAGGATTAGCAGCAGGATTGACAAGCCAGGAGGAATCCAACTGCTCTTTGGGGTGACACAGCCCTGGACAAAGCTCTGGCCCTGGGGGTTTGCGTTTCGTTTTCTGGTGTAGAAGTGCAGAGTAGAGAAATTGAGCCCAGGCTGATGGCTCCTGACCCTCCTCCTGCTCAAGATGTGAGGCAGCAGGAGCCTGAAAATCATGATTGTGACACATTAAGTAATTGAATTCCATCTGCCATGGCAAGAGCCATGCTCTGTGCAGCACCACTTGGCACTGGCCTATGAAGTTTGTCGAGGACTGCTGAAGCAAAACTCGCACTTTGGGAAGCTGGTGGAGCTTTAAGAGTTCCTGCAAAAATGCCATGAGGAATCAGTGTTTTTCACAAGAAATGTTTTGGGGTAAGCCCAGTTCTCCTTTAGCCAGGGTGATTATCCCTCAATATTTTCAGTCTTGTCTAAACCAGGCTTCTCTCAGGAAGACTTCATTTCCAACACACATTTTTGTTTATAGGCTGAGTAAGAGGAGGTGGGACAATCTGATGGTACAGACTCTGAACTGAGATACAGGGTACACCGACACAATTCATAGCTCAGGCAACAGACCCTGTTTGTGTGTAATTGGCCCTGTTCAAGCTGCTGAAGATGCTCAGCTTAAGTAGATATAGGAGCAAGTTTTCCTTGTACAAGCAAGTCAGTTTCTGCGAGAAGTTTTAATCAACTTTCAGGAGAAGCTGCAAGCTGTGCTAATAAAAATCCACAGATTTTTTTTTTACTAGACAGGAGGTAATACTGTGACTTCCAGACCTACCACAGCCCCATGCATTTCAACAATCATGTGGCCGACAAGACACAGTTTGGTGGACAACCCCTGACAACTCCAGTGGGAAGAGCAAGCCTGTGAAAGCCCCCACAGCTTGGCATGAGCAAGGTTTCCATCCCCAAAATAGCATTCCCTGCTCACCAGCAGCGTGGGGCTGCTGTGCCAGGTCATTCTAAGCAAGGACACGCGGTGCTCAAGTCCATAAAATCAACTGTCAAAGCCTTGACAGCTTGAAAGCTCCAGGGGTGCTGCTGTCCCTGGAGGGTTCCAGAAGCCCACAGGGGTCTTGGCTGATGATACCCCCATCAGCTGAGGCACAGTCTGTGTGAGTCCCATGGGAATGGCACCCCTGAGCTCCCACAGCCTTTCCTGGGGCTGCATGTGGTCTGGCACTGAGTGCTTTTTATTCTGATGTCCCAGAGGTTGATCTGGGGGAGTGAGGAGGAGGTGCATTGGCATCTACAGTTGTAGCAAGAATTGACCAGTACAAAGAATAAAAGAAATAATCAATGGACCCCATTTTACAAAACACAGGTCAGGGGGGTGCAAGTGCATTAAATCCGTGGCCTCACAACACTGTGTCACCTTTCCTCCACCACTTCCTCCTCACATAGGATGTTTTGGAGATGGTGGCCCACACACATCCTTTTGGACTGTGAGCAGGGGTCCCTGCTGCCCGGGGGCACCTTACAGGTTTGAAGATTCCAACGGCCATGAACTTCCCTGTGCTCAACCAGGAGTGCCAAGGGCTCATTCAGCACCCAATGTCTTCAGATACCACCTGGCACCACTGGTCAGGCTGAGCCAGTCTCCTACGAAACCTTTTTCATCAGTTGCCAAGAGATCCCATCTAGGACAAGGAAATTTCCTACTGTAGAGGCTTAGTTTTAATTTGTCTTTTTTTTTTTAAGCAGCTCTTTGATTTATTTGCTTAGCTAAAGTTTTTAAATATCCTGAGGCAAACCCCACCTCAGATGGCAGATCCTGGTATTGCAGATGAAGCCAATAACCAGTAGTAAATAACATGACATGTACCAGGTTTTCCACACATTGTTATGGAGGAAGCCACATGCCCAAAACAGATTTATGACATACAGAAGCAGAAAAATGCAGAAGTAATGAACATTTTAAAGTAGAGAATATGGCTGTTTAATAGATATTCATTCTTTGTTAAAGAAAAGGGAGTATTATTCTGAATATACCCTTTCAGAGTGATTTTCTAGTATTAACATTTGGGATTTTAAAAAAGTGTCTGCTATAGACCCCCATGCATCTGTCCAAGATATTAGCTGATGGCAGGACAGCTTGTGCAAAGTGTGTGCACACAGCTACTTGTGGCTCCTGGAAAGCACTTGTTTCACAGACAGCCACCAACTCTCTGTGTGCCACAGGTATTTTGGGCAAGGTTGGGTGGACTGGTATAGATACAACTGGCTTTGAAATCCTCTACTGTGCTTTGTAAGGAAGGATCCCAGGGATGCAGGATGTGGGAGGAGGGCTGAGGCACAGGCAAGCCAGAAGGAAGCTCTGGGAACACAGAGGTGGGAGCTTTATAGGATAAAAGCAGGGGACAAGGACAAACTGAGTGGATAGCAAAATGCTAAAGACAGAGTGCCACATTGCTGAATATTTCAGGCAGTTAGAATAACAATTCACACCACAGAAATGCCAAGATTTATTTAACATGTCATTTTTTTGCCCAGTTGCCCCAGCACTGGAGAGGAAGGAACAGCTGCATGACATCTCCAAATACTCAAATCCTACCCCTTCTGCTTTCTGCAGAATAAATGTGTTGTGGGAGCATTGCTTGTAGTATTTGTGCTTCACCAGCTCCTGCATCTGCAGGCCAGGATGAGGTGCAGATTTTGTCTGCCCCTGGGATGCTCTGCACTGAAAGCACCCAAGGATTGGTTTTGCTGCACTATTACATTTTCCTGCTGCAATAAAAATAAAACCATTGAGTAAAATGCTTGCAATAGGAAACACTAAAATCTGCAAATGCAAAACACAGGAAAAGGTTTTGTTGGCATGCCAGTGCCATACACACTGATGAACGATGAAATATAGTGACTTCTGCAACATTCATAAATGCAGACTTCCAGGGCAGACTTGGGGCTGGTAGAGGCAGAGGATGGTCTCTGAGGATCTTCAGTTGGACCCAGACGGTGGACTGTGTGCTCCTCACTGCACCTAAAGGAAAGAGAGGGCAAAGTGTGAGTCCTGACTCATACCTACACCGTGAACATATGCACTAAAAAATTACCAAAGATTTTCAGATGTTATTTGAGCAGCGAAAAGCAAAGGAGGATGGAAGGATTTCTCACTACTTGGGAAAAGTAGTGAGAACGTAACTGCAAAGACACAATATCCTCCACCTTTCCTGCTTCATGTCTCGAGTTCCCAGCATGAATTGTGGTGCTTTATTCTGTTATGATGGAAAAAAATCAAAAAGAGCAGTGCAGCCATGTAGGCCAGCCATGGAAAGTCAACACTTGTGGCCTCATGGAAGAAACACTCTGGGTCCCTCCCTGCACTCACCCAGTACAGACTGAGGCTCAAGCACCGCAAAATCAGTTTGGTTCTACAGAAGCCCCAGTGGAGGGGGTTGTCCTGTGAGGCCGCTGCTGCAAGGAGACAGCAACGGAGCCCTGGGCACCCACCGGTGCTTTTCCCTAGGCAAGGAAGGAGCCAGTTGGAGACAACAGGAAGGAGGATGGGGAGGGATAAAAAGGAAGAACCCCCTGATCAGAGGCCACAGTTGATGGCTGTGCCCAGGGCTCATGCCCTGGCCGCTTCTGGTCCGGAAACGCCATTGGGAGGCCCAGCAAGGGTGAGCTACACGAGGAGAAAAACAGCCTTAGAGCATGTCTAAGGTCATGACACTTGACCTTTTCATTTCTCTTCCTTTTTGAAACCTGATTACATCTATTTTAAAGCCCATGCTCGGGGAGGAGGGGGAGCAGGGGTGGGCTGACACTGCCCGATGGTGCAGCTCCGCTGTGTTCCTTCCTTGTGCCGGCTCCTGTTTGCACATTGCAGCAATGGCCCCATGTGTCCATGCACACTCCAAGACACTGAGTGAGCCAGGGATGGTATCAGAGTGCTTTCACCACCCCAAAACCCCTGTAGACCAAGGTCTGCTTGGTATGTGTGAGGAAGAGGAGCATTTCCTACAGGGACCGATGCTCCGTAGTGAGCAGCTTCCCAGGGTATTCACTCTGGGTGGTGGGGGAAGGCAAGGTTTGGTGCAAATGAGTGAGGTTTCTGCAGACCTGCCTGTTCTGAATTGAGGTAACCCTGTGGGTGCTGCTGGTGAGTGAGGGGATGCTGGGAAGGTACTAGAGAGGAGGAGGGACTTGGGGATGTCAGAGGCAGAAATACAGAAATTGCCAACTTTAAGACTGGTTATTGCAAACCAACATAGGCTTTGTGTTTTTATCTGTAAGACAGGTCAAATCACACTTGAAGCAACAAGGAAAAGGGGGTGACATAATCATGGGTAGTGAGAGCAAAGCTGGCTCCCAAGACAACATTCCCTTCACCAAGTATAATGTCTATTTTATTTTACCATTTTAGCTTATCTGAGCAATAAGAAAATAACAAAAATCCCCCATAACCTTCCAGCAGACTGTTTTGCCAGGCAGACACAGGTTTTCTCCTACTTCAGCTTCCTGACTGCCAGAAGCACTAATGGGGAAAGCCAGAAGCTGGAAAGCCAGCAGCATAGCAGGTGACCCCAGGTGGTGCTGGGCTCTCCCTTCTCTCCCTGGGAGCTGGAGTTACTTCACCCAATATGAGTTTTGTATCCCTCCTTTGCCACAGCTGTGGCCAAAAACAAGCTGGGACCAGAATGTGTGACAGTAAGGTCTGGGGGCTTTCCAATACTTTATGCTGTTTTATCCATTGGCATTTGGAAAAAGTAAAGCTGAAAGCCACTTTGGTGACAGTGGCTGGGAGAGAGGGGTACTTTGCTCCCCAGGAGTCAGTTTCTGTGATCATCAGCATTCAGCTTTTCAGGAGGATGCCCTAAAGAGAGCCTTCCATGGGGAAGCACAAAGAAAGTGGTGCTTGGTCTTGCTGAAATGGGAGAATCTCTCTCTCTCTCTTTTTATTTTAAAGCAAAGGTTATCCTGCCCACCCAAGGCCTGACTTGTTTCACATCACCCATGCAGCAGCGTCTCACAAACATTCAACAAAAAAAAATATTGGGGATCTGTATTCCAATATGATATTTACATCTTATTTCATATACGAAACACACACACAGAGAGCTTTCTGCTTTGTGTTTTTTTTTTTTTTTTAAGGCCCAGGGTATGGTCAACCAATTCTCTTGGCTGCTTAGCAACAGGCAATTGAGCCTGCCTATCAATTCTCAGTTTATAATAATCTGACACAGACCTAGATTTTTGTTTTCCCTTGAGCTTTTGTCTTCTCTTCCATCTATAGTAAATACCATAAATGCAGGGGCAGCATGTGTCAGAAATCCCCCAGTGGAATATCTTTCATCACTCTGGTGGGGCTGCTCCTCTGGCAGGACAGAGCTCCAGGTCCCACACACCCTACTCTTCTTCGTTAAAACATTTAAAGATTCATTCTCCATTGGCCCACACCTCACAGTAGATTTATTGTTTAAATAGTTAAGTTAAAAAAAAAAAAAAATTGTATTTTGTATTTAAAAGAAGACCCAAAGAGTTCATCTGAACAGAGAGATGGAACACAACCCTCAACATACACAAATCCTGGATGTCTCTCTCTTTCAATGTGCTATAAAAAAAGGGGACAGACTATAATTAATTTTATTGGCCAGTGGAGCCCTAAACAGTATGTCCTGCACTGCAACTTAAGGGGCTGGAGCTGAGGGGCCTGGCTGTGCCCCTGGGGGGAAATGGCAGTGGCAGTGTATGATGGTGTTGGGACTGGAGTGCTTAGTGAGTGCTGAGGAGCTGCTGCCTTGAGCTGGAAGAGGGCAGCATGTGGTGATGATGAAGAGGTGGGTATTCAGCCTATCCTGAGAGGTGCCAGATGGGCAGTAGGTGGGATGTGGTGTGGTCTCATGGCCAGCCTTGCTGTAATAGGACACTTCCTCTGAAACACTTTTGTTCTCCACTGGCAGCACCTTAGGGATGCTGCTTGCTGACTATCACTGCCCTTACTCAGGAAGGAAAAGCAACCTGTAAGGCCTGGAGATAAGGCAAACCTCTGGAGATAAAAAGTGAGCAAATGGGAGAAGCCTGTACACCCACCTTTGCCCTGTGAGCAGGCCCTTTCATAGAGCTTGGAGCATAGAGGAGTGGGGATTATGTGATCTTTTTAGATGTGACTCTTCCATGCCAGGATGACTACAATTCTCACAGTTATCCTCTACCAAACCTAAGCATTTCCATCATAAGGAATCATTTCCAGGAGACTGACATGATTTTTACAAGCAGGTGAGCAGGAGTAGCCCACTACCCCACATGTCCTGGGTCGCTCTAGCAAGGAATCAACATCCCTGATGCTGGTCTGCAGCCCTCAGCCTCAGCACAACTCTTGTGCTCACACAGCATGGTGCAAAGCTGCTGCCTGCAGCTCTCCTGCCCACAGCCCCGCTCTCCCTGCCCATGGTGCTCCTTTCCAAATTCCAGGCAGCCTCCAGCTCTCCTGGCTGGGCTGCCCACAGACGATGAGTGTTTTCCCTCACATGGGAAGTCCTGGCTCTTGGGGAGAGGTTTCACGCCATCCAGCCCCTCGCCTCACCAAGATATCCCTGCTCAGTGCGGGTCCCTGCACTCCCCAGGCATTGCTGGCCTGTGACCTACATCAGCAGCAGATGCTGATAACCAATGTGATGAGCACACAGCACTGTCCCCTATGTCCCTCATGACATCCGAGGCTGTCTGAAGAGGACCTGCAAACAAACCATGACAGGAACAACTGAAACGCTCTCCTTTCACTCAGGTCTCTTCAATTCCTACAGGCAAACTCTGATCCTTACCTGGTCTCTACTGCAGGCACATCACAGGACAAAGCACTCTTTATCCCCGGAGATCATGACCTGAAGGATAATCAGAAACCGCTGGCAGTGCCTTTGCTTTCCTGATCTTTCTGCGTGGATCAATGGGTTCTTCAAGTGCTGGTTCAGGCTGATTCTGAAGATGGTAAAAATTACGTAGATGGAGAAATCCAGTAATATGCATGATCTCCTCCTCTCACAAGGACCAGACATCAGAACGTTCTTCTAGCAGCATGAGTGGAGGTCATGCCAGGCAAGGAGAACTGGGGGTCCCCATGGTTCCAGCACAGCTCATGTGCTCACATCCCTCCCCTCTGGGCCGGAGCCTGCTGAATTGTTCTGAGCTGCTAGATCTTGTAATACTATCACTCATCTTTTGTTTGCTGGAAATTTAGCAGAGGATCCAGCTTTTTATAAAGCAGAACATCTGGAAACGAAACATAGGCAGGGTATACACGAGGACTGGCCTAGGTGTTCCCTAAAGTATAACTTAACACGACTGAGAATGTGCATGGCCAGGACCTTTCTCCAAGAGGCGTCTTCTCCCTCGTGTTGTGCCGTCCTGTTAGGACGGCAAAATTACATGACAAAGCAAGTTTTACCTTTCAAAATAAGATGTTAAGGGAAAAAAAGTATCTTTTGCAAAATCTGTGTGTTTGACCTGTTCATAGCAGGAATTAAAAATCTGCAAAGAAATCCAGGACCCTTGGTGCACTATTGTTTCACCGGTAATTTCTGGATGCAAAGCATCCAACGGGTTGCAGAAATGCTATACAATCCTTCAGAAAAGGGGAAATATTATAAAATGCATTAGCTGTGGTATAAATGAGAAAGAACTTCACTGAAGCAATGCAAGGACTTCACAAAATTGACAGCATGTTAAGTGTATGTACATTTAGCTTACAGTAACTCTGGTGCAATTCTCCACTGGAAACCCACTTCTGTATCAGTTAATAACCTTTTAAAGTTTACTTATGGCTAAGAGCATATGTTTAAGAAAATAGAACAACCAAAAAGAAAACAAAATACTGGAACAAATATTCAGACAAGAGGTTACACTATTTTAACACCTTATATTCAACTCTGGCTCTCAAAATATCAACATTTTCATGGATACACTCTTCCCATAGACCCTTGTACATTTATGCATCTGTATATCTGGTGCACAAGGTAGAATGAGACTCTTTCCCATAGTGAGGATGCAGCACTGGCAGTATTTAAGGAAAACAGCTTTGCTTTACCAAAAAAGAATCAGCAATAACTACAAAGTCCAAACCAGAATAACACTGATGTTAGAAGAAACACAACTGGGAGTGCAAACTGCTGAGAAAAAGGCTCCAGTGTACAAGAAAATTATCCATACTGAAACTTTGCGTGTCTTCAACTATTTATTATGTGCACACACAGAGCGATAAATTAAAATTATTGTTGTCAAAATGTTCATACAAAATTAAATGATGCTGTAGCCTCACCGTGAGGATTTTTGTTGTATCAACTCACATTTGTAATAAACTTTATTAAATGTGATAAAATATTACACAGTTCAAACAGAGAAATCCAACAGGGAAATCATGTCCATTTTTGTTAAACTAAGTAGCAGAGCTTTGTCGTTGGCATTAGAACAGCTCTGAGCTTTGCTAGATTTATGTTCTAGAAAATCTCCCCATAGTTCTTAATGAATAATTGAAGACTATATATAACTGAGACACTTGATTGCTATCTCCAGAGCTGGATCCTAGAGGACCATTAAATTAATTTTTAATAACCTATGCTATGGTTAAAGTTATAAGACACAAAATTTCATTCTAAATAGACTCATCATATAAAGAATAATCCCAAGGTTATAACCGGGATAGCAGAAGGTATACAATGACTAATAAAGCAGAAAGGGCAACATTAGCACAACTTACAGTTACTCCAAGTTATTTTTCAGATACCATCTCTTTGTGCCTCTTACCTACACTTTCCATGACTTTAACAGTGCACCATGATGCAAATGCTCAGATCTTCCAGCGCAGTTCTCCTTGCTCTTGTGGTCATATTTTTCCCCCAGAAGCTGGGAACTCATGAGGCCTTTTGAGTGTACGGGGTCTGCACAAGATTTTACCCATTTAAATTATTTATCAGCAAGAAGGCAATTTCTGTTAGTGCCTCAGGGTGATGCTGCAAATATTTCACAAATTTATTATCCAAGAAAAATTCAGTATAATAAGTTGTCTGCAAAATAAATTTGTAGAGAACAATGCAATCATTAGGAAATCCAGCCCATTTTATCTAATTGCTAACTGCACCTAGGCCTCCATTAATCACCGCATAATTGTGTTTCATCTATTATTAACTTTGTCCTCAAGAAAGGCTGGTTTTTCTTCAGAATAAATGAATATAATAGAAGAAGGGAACAATGAGGGAGTGACAAAATCAGCACAAACTTTAAACCAAAAAAGAACAGAGGAGTTACCAAGTACTCCATGCCATGGATGACTCAGTATTTGTACAGAACCTCTACAGTCTACCACCGAGAAAAGCAGCATGCAAGAACATATTTGAAAGGAGGTAGACTACATTTTGTGGGGTATGATGAAGGATGAGAGTTTAGGACACAGTGCCTGTGCCTAGAGAAGCTTTTGTTTTATCAGAAGCAGAAACCAGTTTTGGAAACCCTGGTGTGCAATTTCTTGGCAAACTCTCACCAACACAGCACACGGTCCATACTCAAGGTGGACAAGCCTCACTAATGCTTGAAACAACAAATGGAGGAGAGGAAGGAAAACAGGGATGTGCTCAACACCCAATCTCTTCCTGTTTTCTTCTTAACTGCTTTTGAACACAGGCATTTAGAAAAAAAACTGTCTATGATTTGTAAACAGTCTCTTTACCAAGAATAACCCGACGAAGGAGAAATTCAGGACACATGTACCTAGCCAGAACAGTGAGGTTTCTTCCTGCTCCAAAAGAAACTTCTAGTCTCAACCAGCTATGGAGCTGTTATGCTGCACATGCTCCTTATACAGAATTACACAGATTTACTTGGATGAGCAAGTATCTTTTCATTTTGGTATTTAGGAGAGTATCTTCAAGAGATTTTTCAAATAAAGACATGATTAAATTTCAAGGCTTTTAAGAGAGGCTTGTGAGCTGAGAAGGTCTGTTAGGACTCCTTGAAGACATCTGAAGATACCTGCAAATGCAGGAAGGTGTCTATGGCTTTCCCCTGCCACCCAGCTAGGGATATGCCACTAAATTATAACCAGAAATTTTAGCTGGAGCCTGCACTTTAGAGCTGCCATTCAGTGCTGGTCATGAAGAACTATATTAGGAAAGACGTGGGTAAAAACTTGTAAGTGCCAAGCTGAAGCAATCCTAAACTTGGTTGTTCCTTTTTCCCATTTTAGGCCAGAGCAAAATTGTAGACAAAATGTGGCTCCTGTCAGAAGATTACAGTTATGGTTTGTATACCCAGGTGGAAAGAACCATACAGTGTATACATACATACATATATATATACATATATATATGTATGTATGCAATCTTTTTTTTCTAAGTCCTGACTTTGGCCATGAGGTGTTTAGACCTGCAGGGCCTTTTGTCCCACCCATTTTTCACCATTGCAAAATGAAGCACAGATTTCTGGCTAAAACCAGAATGCACATATATCCATCAATTTACAGCACAGCTTATTTTCCCTCCAAAGTCTGTCATGCCAAGGCAACAAAGACCTGAAAAATGAAAAAACATTTGCAACCATATGGGCTTTTAAATTCTGATTCATTAATTTTTTTTGTTTGTTTGTGGTAATAACAGAGTGCAAGAGACCTAGCTATTCCAGACATCACACAAATACTGACCAAGACAAGATTCCCTGTTACGAAAATCTTTGTGACCTGGTTAGTCACATCTAGATTAACACTTTTTGACCTTTAGAGAAAGGTCTCGCAAGCTCAAAGTTTAAACAGAGAGGAATGTGCATCTGATTGTGCAATACACTAATGGCTTCGCGTTTAAGTATCACCTGGCTGGAGGGATTGTCTGTTTCAAAGACAGCAATATCATCTTCCAGGAATCTTCCTGTATTTGAATTGTGCAAAACTGAATCACAGAATTGGCTCAAAACACCATAAGCTGTTAATCCTGTCAGCACTGCTACAAACCCAGGTAGCAGTTTAAGAAAAGTGATTCATCACTTTTGTTTCTGTGGTTAATTTTATTTTATTTGTTTATTTATCTTTTTTTTTTAAGATAAGCAGGGCCCCTAAGGTCACTCCACCCAGGAGGTTGCTGTCATCAGATGTCCTCCCGTGGGGCTGCGCAGGCAGTTCTGATGAAGACATCGGCTCACCCTTGGTAGCTTGGCTTCTCTGAGATGTCACCTTCTTCACAGATCCCTGGTAGCAGGGTGAGCCTCAAATCATACAGTCTCTGTGGAACACTGCCCTAGCTACCAATTGGTGAGAGAAATGAAATTAAAATTATGTCTAGTGCTCCTTGTTAAGTACTTTATAGCAATTTTAATTGCGTGAAATTGAAGGATTTGCATTTACTCCTTTTTTAGCACTGCGTAAAAGTTACTGCTCTGTCTCAGTGAACTGCCTGAAATAAATACAAGCTGAAAATGGGAGTTACCCAAGCCCTTGGATTATAACACAAGCAGGATTCAAAAACCTCAGTCTACAACTACGACCCACTGACTTAATGAACTTTAAACATCCCATTAAAAAAACCCCCACAACTTCACATGAGAAGTTGCCAGGAGCATGACAAACTGATGGGTAAAATAACATGTGGGCTGGACAAAGCACTATCAAGGAAACACCTTGATCTTGAACTGTGGCCACCAGATCACAGAGCAATCTTGAGGAAGGACATCAGGTTCCCATCCGATTGCTGCTTATAGTAAATGGTCCCAGAATATCCCATTACAGAGAGACGGTGCACACAGCTACCACAGGCACTAGCTGACTGCTCAGCTATGTTCCTGCAACATATAAAAATCAAATAACAAAGCAGATAATGAAAGAGAAACAAAAAACAAACAAACAAAAAATTAAAGCTGACTAGTATCTTAATCTATAGTAAATTGTCTTGTGTTGTCCTGAGTAGCATGTCAGTATAGCCATTATATTTGGCACAAACTTTGGCCGCTCTCACTTTTCCGAAATCTTATTCCCTGTTAAAATCCAAGAGAAGTTTACAAAGAGGGTAACTCAATTTCAGACATGTTGGGGGCGTCTGTAGTTAGCACAGTTCAAGCATAGACATTTAAACCTATGCTCTTTCGGTAAATATGTTTGGAAAAGCAAAAGGGTTAAAAATCATTTAAAGTCACTAAAATATGGGGCCACACAATAGCCAAAAGCTATGGAAATAGAAGATCACAGAAAAGACACTTTCAGAATATAAAAGCTGGCAAGAAAATATTAAATTTCAGCTCTACTAAATAAAATATCTTCTAAAGGATTTTGTTTTAAAGACATTGCTGAGATCATAATCAATCAGTCCAGCTACTTGGACATAGCACCCCATCAGAGGATTTAGCAAAAATGAAGTACTAAATTATTCAGCATTTAAGCAATTGTGTAAGGAATATGTAGCTGAAAAGGACAAACTGCAAAACAAGATTATTTTCCTTTTATATCAGTATCTACTGCAGTTTTAACAGGGCTTTCCAGGCAGATACCTAGACACTTTTTCCATGCACAGAATTAAGATCCCAGCTTTTAGTCTTGTATTTTAAGTCAAGTTACTCTAGTATTTATATGCAGCTGAAAAGGATGGCCTCTCTCTCTCAACTTTTAAAATTAACATTTTCACTGTATTTACAGCTATATTTTCTCTCAGTTAGGCTACCTTTTTTATAAAAAATACCCAACAAGACCCCCTGCCCTTCTCTATTACAAATCTGCATAATGTTAAACTTATAAAGAAATACTATGAAAGTCTCATCTTTGTATTATGTGACTACACACAGAGTACAGGAGTTATTTCCAAGGAGTCACAGAGATAACACTTTTCAGGCAAATACTGTATCTTTTCAGAAAGACAACTAGAAATCAATAAATTTAAAAATTTCCATTTCCTCAGAAGGATTTTTCTAGGTGTCATGTACACAAACCAGATGAGATTTACATTTTCCATTAAGAGTTCTGATGAATTTTGGATATGCTTTGATACATCAGCTCTAATCTTCTGGAATATTTTCCCTTTTTAAGTCCTCCTCAAGATTCATTATCAACGTTTTGAATGTCTTACAAAATATGAATACAAGCCTACTAGTGCTGGAGACTGTATCACAGCAGTTAATAGCTCTAAAAACAATGACAAAATGGGCATTATTGCATGTAATTTCATGCAATTTTCATACACAGCTGTTAAAACACAGGCAGGAGTTCTGTAACATGGGAATTCATGAAGAACTGATACTGTAAAACGTTACACCAACACCTGACAAAATGGAAAGTGTTGTTTGCCAGTGCCTGCATCTCAAGGTCACAGTATTAAACAGCATCAAAATAACTTGTTAAGGTGATAAATTTTGTCTCAAGTCCCCATCTCTTTTATTTTAGCATTGAATTTCCTTCTGGCAGCTGCACTAAAATACTAAACCACTCTCAGAGGCTGAATGACATGATCATGGTTTATTAACTCATGATGGATAACCCGCACACATTTCAATTCTTTGATCAGTGATAGGGTTTCTTACTTATCTTTCAAAAGTATGCTGCAAATTGCTGAACAGGAGAAACCTCAAATCTAAGGCAAACAAAAAAGATTAAAACAGAAAGACATCAACTACACCTAATTTAATATTAGGGTTTGTTTTCAAAGACGACACTTCTTGAAACTTTATACCAAACATGTTTTTAGTCCTTGGTAACAGAACAAGCAGGAATGTTGTATTGGATAAAACTACGGTCAATGTCAGTACTCATTCCAATCTATTTCCACAATGTGGTGACAGCACTGTCTGTTGAACAGAATTTGAGGTATTCTGCATTATTTAAAAACACAACTGTTTCAAATCATCATCCATTTTTATTCTGCGACTGTGACGAAAGATTTTCACAGTTCTAACCCCTTTTTTTTTCCCCTGCCATATATAAAATGTTAGAAATCAAAATCTTATTCTGAGAGATTTAACCCATATACATTCACCTAAATGGATAGCTGTTACTTTTGTGACAGTCTTCGAAATAAATCAAACATGTCCTAAAAAACACCTTCAACATGCACCTTATTTTTTTTACTCGCTCTTTTTAAAATATGTTAAAAAATGTGGAAGCCCGTATGTTTGTTAAGGCAACTTGATAATTCAGAAGCAAAACCAGCTTTCAGAAAGTGTACTATAAAATAACACTTAAGACCCAGACCTTACCTTGCTGAATGACTGACCTATACTTAAACCTTCATTTTTGTATTATTAAACTTCTGAGCAGTTCTAGAGATTTTATAATGCATCTCCTTCAGAACTCAGGAAAACAAAATCCAACAGAAGAGGGAAGGCCCACTCCCACAGCATGTGAGCCAACCACCTCCTGGGTGGGAGGGTGGCAGGAATGGAACTCTTATTTATTGCACAGATCCAAGACCTTACCTGGAGAAAACCATCGGGAAAGTAAGCTGCCATGCCACCCTTTGAGGGCTGACACATTCTGCCAGAGGATTTTGGCTACTTTCCCTTAGAAGAAATGGTGAGAATCTTCAGATGTATCCCAGGCTAGAAACGTTTTACAGCAACTACTTCACTGCTTCTGCTTCACTTAAGTTCTGTCCCGTTCCCCTTTGTCAACCTTTGCCTTCTCCAGCCCCCATTCCAGGTCAGAGTGTCCATTACTTGTGGAAACATTCCATGCTCTATTTCATAAAGACTCTTTACAGCTTATGTCTTCTCCAGCCAGTTCCAGTTGTCTGAGAAGGTGCATTCACTGCTTTCAGCGACATTAGCATCAGTCCTCACAGGATCACATCAAGCTCTTGTTCGCATCCACTCACCTTCCCTCAGACCTTTTATCATCTCCTCTACAGTCAAACTGGACAGCTGCTTTTTCCCCTCAAGCTCTGTAAAGGGTCATTCAACTCAAGCAACAAAAACCCCCACTACTACAGTCACTTTTTAATTCCTGAAGGCATCCTACTTTCAAAAAGCTGAGAGAGGGAATATTGCTGGGCTACAAGTGATGAGACTGGCTCACTTGCTTAGCACAAGTGGGACATGGACAGTATCAGCAGTGCTACATGGATAGAGGGAGGGCATGTGTCACGGAAGTTAATTACTTAGAAGAAACTGTCGATCTTCAAAACCTCTACAGGCACTGCCAGTAATTCCCTGGACTGAAGGCCTAAGGAAGTCACAGCTTCTATCTTGATGTTTTAGAACTGTCATTTTTGAGATTTTTTGAGGGTTTTTTTTTTAATTTGACCACTTAATAAACAACTTGGTACTCAGCCTTCTAAAACAGAGAACCACAACAATCTCCCTGCTCAATACATACAAAAATACAAGGCACATAAGCATTCAACAATTCCTTTTCTTTTTGCCAGTTACGGAAAATTCAAGACCAGAAATGTTAAGCAGTTGATCTTTCTCAAATGATATTTTGTAAAGTAGTAATCCAAATACCAAAATGCATCTTGGCATGAATTACAATGAAAAAGTGTTGACATGCATTCACACCTTCACTTTTTTCAAGGAATAAAGTACGAGTAAGGACCCATGTGTTTGCCACAGTGCAAACTCCTTGTTCTTACTGAAAAGTACTTACTCTTGCAGACAATCCCACACAAATCAGTGCTTCCTCCCCCTAGACGTCACATTAAACTACTCAGGTGTTAAGTGCTGTGTATGGGATTTGCAATCTGTTATAGTGTAAGTAAAGAGGATTTTCTCTATTTATGGAGCAAATGCTGGAAAACAAAAAGAGAATGACATTTGCTTTAAAGTACCCGCAGACAGTACAACTGGCATATTTTGGAATCCTAAGGCGACTATGTAGGACCAGCACATGAAATTCTGCTGTAGACACCAAGCTAATGTACTGCTTTCTTCTGCAAAGGAGAATTATTCTGATGTTTTTTCCTTTGTTTTTCTTCTAATTCAGTGATAGGCAGCAATATGAAATGCCAAGATTGCCACCAGCTAACTTCTGTACTTCTGCATTCAATGAACCCCTTAAGATGGCATGTAATGTCTGGTTGGAGTAGTACACTCTTTATTTAAGATGATCTATCTGGCAATATTAATGTATATTAAAAATACACATGCACATTTTTGCAGACTTGCAATTTAATGTATTTTCAGAATTCACTACAAAAATGTGGTTTCACAACTGTAACCATACACTGGGACTCCTACAGTAGTATGGATAATGTACAGATATCTTTCCCAGGACTACCAATACTGCGCATTGTGCAAATTTTCTAGGACTTCAATCCTTCCTCAGCAGCAGTTGGAAGAAAAATTGTGAGCTGAATACTGATATCAAAATACAGATTTAAATAATTTACTCTTAAAAACATCATATTTATAACCACTTACAGAAAATAAAACAATTCATCTGATTATCAGATACATCCCTCAGTTTTTCCAGTTCCAAGGTATACACAGGTCTCCATCCTGCAGCACAGAGTAGAAATGTGAAATGCAAAGGTGCATGCCTTGTAGGTAGGGCAAGGATTCCTCCAGCAACCGCTTACAACAATCTATCATCTGTGCACTGGAAACACTGGGTTCCTTATACAGCCGATCCAAAGAAAATCTTTCCGTGGAAGTATTGACTAGCTCTTTCTCTGTAATCATCATCCTAGTAAATGGGGACAACACACAGTGACAAAATTACAACTTCATCTCTTAAAACCCCCACCCTGAAATAAGCATTTCAATATATATTGAATATATCTTAAAACAATAAATACTGAAATAAGTAGATTATATGCATGTAAACAAAGGTGTCAACTTATGCACAGCTATGGTACAGCTGAGATTTTTGTGCAGGTTGATACACATGTCTATTTCAGAAGTCAGAGCTGAACATTCTTCCACGACTATGGGCATAGCATGCCCATGGAGTCACATTTCAAAGTCCGTACCATGCCATCTTTTTGCTCACTAAGTAGGTGGGAAAAACACAAAAATAAAAATCCTGCGAGGCTCCATTTTTTATGTAAAGGATGAAAATACTTAAGTAACATGGAAAATTTAAGTTTTGTTCATAATTACTCTGTCTTAATTACACCAGTACTCTGTACATCATCAAAATCAACAACTGACAAGTACAGTCAACTCATGCATATTAAATGTGTTATTAAGTTCCCAATTGCAGAATTTTGTTGATCTGCTTGGACCTGATGATCTTAAACATCTTTCCCAACCTAAATGATTCTATGAATTTTGTATCCAAAGCTTGCAGTTGATTTTTTTTCCTTCACCCCAGAGAAGTAAGATACAACACAGCAAACTCAAACTACTCAGAAATAAAGTTAATGTGTAGACTTAATTAAGTCACTGGAGCTGTGACTGATCAACTAATGAAGCGACAATTCAGGTTCAGCCAGTCCCACTGCTCAGGCAGTGTGCCACACAAACACAGCTGTACTTCCAAACCAACTTGGCTACAGACACAGCACCACTTCTGCCATGTAACACAGACCCTGCACTAGACAGTGAGGAGCTACAAAGCAGCAGCACCACTGGGATGTGAATCAGCCCAACCTAGGCACAGGCATGGCTCAGAGACCATTTGCCTCACATGAAAACGCTACTGTAGGGCCTTGCCACCACTCTCGCCAGAGCTCAGGATGGTATCTTTGTGTACTTGCATGGCACTGTGCTCTGCTGAGGCACTCGGGTCACTGCACAAGAGCCTAGCCCACTCTGGCAGTCAGGGATAAGCTGAGTCAGTCAGTTAACCTAGAGCAAGCCTGTCCTCTCTACGGACCATTTATATGCCACCTTCCTGAGCGCATTTCCAAATACCTAGGCACCAAGCTTTCCTGTTCTGTCAAACCTTAGGCTCCCTTGAAGGAGTTTCAGTCAGCTGGAGAACTGCAGGCTTGTTTTCAGTCACTTCCACAGGGAGGCTTACACCTTTATCACAACACAAACCTGATACTTTACAGAAGCTTGAGAAGGAGAAACCTTACTAGGTGACTGACATTATCCACACAGATAACAGAACTTTCTAGAGCAGCAGTGCATTCAGGTCAGAATTCCAGCCACTCTGTGCTGTTTACTGCACGTAAAACACTGAAGTCCATGTGCAAAGTACATCCAGTACATCTTACAATACTCTCCTTTATCTTAGGGCCTTTTTAACCACCACACAAGGATAAAGGAAATCAGAATAACAGAATAAGTTCTGTCCAAGGAAGCTTCAAGTGGAAAAGGTGTTTTCAGCTTCGATAAAATACAAGAGGAAGTATGACAGCCACAAAAAAGGCAAAGGTGACAGAGAATGACTGTTTTGTATTTTTTATCACACAGGAACAATAAAATGACGAAATCATCAGGCTGTGGGTTTATATATCACAGAACACCTCCTTCCCTCTTTTATATACACATGCCATATGTGATTCAAATATGCCATTTGCTGCCATGGGATATTTGGAGCCACAAAATACAAACTGGCTCAAAAAATTTTAAGATAATTAAGAAGGGGGAAAATAAAAAGGTCTATTGAATGCTATTAACATAAGATAATGTTTCCAGCTTCAAATATTTTCTCAAGCGCAGTCAGTCAGAAACTGTGAAGGAGTATGGAGTAAAAAAGCCCACCACATTTTTTGTCCCATCCATAAAGCCTCTCCATAAGCTAATGGATGATGAGGACAGACATTGTGACCCAGTATAGTTACTCTTTACTATTTCATACAAACCAGCAATCATCCAGCACACAAGATATGAATCTTGGCACTTACATTGTTACAACACAGCTGCTTGCACTCTGAGGGCACAGTTTTCTTGGATTAGTGTCTTTATGAAGTGCGATAGTGTGAGGTTTTTGGAGAGTGAGTTACCCAGATGCAAATGCATACATTTGCTACAACATCCCTCCCAAAATCTATAGACAAAAAGCTATTCAGTAGTTACAATTTACATGGCAAAAATCTAACTTCAAAGTCGGACTAGGGTTATGGAAAAATTCCAACAAATCATGTTTACTGAAGTCCACTGGCAAAACGTATCTTTCCAAGTAATGAAGTCTTGACAGAGTTAAATCCATAGTGCCTTCAGCAAGACTTATTACTAAAATAACTTCACTAAAGCGTATCTGGATATATACATCATGTATATACTCATGGCAGTGTGATAGCTCAACAACTCATTAAAAGCTTTCCAAAGCAGAAAAAAACTTGCAGTAAGAACCTCTAAAACGACACTACCACCCAGTTACCTATTAGAGTATTTTATTAAAAAAACCCCAGTATCTCTACTTCATCCTCAAGGACACATACAGCATACAAGGTCAAGAATCAAATTTACAGTTCTGACAGATATTTCAAAGCATGGATCTAATATTAAGTATAGTGCTGTGAGACTCTCTCGTCTCACTCCCATCTGTGAGAGAGTACCCACAAGGTGTTTCATCATTCTACCCCATTTTTTTTTTTTTCTTCTCCTTGTTTGGTACTAGCTAATCTTCTTCTCAACTAACCAACCAACAACTAGAAATAATGATTCTCTAGCCGGTCTCAGTTATTTTTAGTTTAGATTTCACTGCTTTTTTGTCACATTGTAATTAACATTAATACAAGTTGTTGCTTTTCTTATTCAATAAGATGTTTTCCACCTCTTCCTTGGGAAGTAATTGTAAAAAAAATTATGCAATTTTGTCTTGTAAGCAAAGATATTTTACTTCTGAATTAAGTATAATTGTCTCTACAAGGTGAAAGAGCGTATTTTCTAATAACTCTTTGCATTCATGAATGCTGTAATTCTCTACTTAGTAAAGCTGATGGGTAAAGTTCTATTTTAGAAACAAAAGCTTTTTCGTCACCAAAAGAACATGAATACATTCTTTAAAATTCTCTCCCTTCTCCAAATAAAAAACAGGACATGCAAAGATTTTAATGAGCTAAATGTATCGAGTCACATGAACACTTACTCCTCCTTTCTTTTCAGATTCTCTCTTGCTTCCTGTGCTTTGGCAAAAATAAACCACTGAAGAGCTGCTGGATCGCAGACCGTTGGTATCATAAAGTGTCCAAATTCATGTAAGCTTGGTGCATATCTGTCACTAATGAAATATGATGGAAGTAAAAAACAAGGTATAAATTTTAATGCAACTATTTATATAAATTACTTTCAGAAAAATTATAAAGATAAAAGAATATAAATAAATCACAATCAGAATAATTGGTAAAAAATTATCATTTGGTTCATGAAACTGGAGAAATATAGTAACTAACGCTTTTTAAAAATTACATTTCAAAAGCAACTGGCAAGAATAAAATACAAATACCAGCATGACAGCACAAAACTTTTGATTTAACCCAGCATAACACTGTAAAATAGACAGAACTTTGAGTCCAACTTGAATGAAATTAAGCAGGATTTTCTTTAGTCTGATTCCTTCTTAACCCATAAAAATGCACTTAAAACCTTCAGAAAGAAAAAGATATTGACATAATGAAAATCCAAGATTATATTACTTTTCTTGGTGAGAACAATAAGCAGCATAACAAAAAAATGAAAAGAGTAATGGGTCTAAAAGAAATCAACCTTCCCTGCAAATACCTACCTTTCTAGAATCATTTGCAAGCCTCGCAGACTGCGAGGATGAAAAGGTAGTCTGCTGTCATGTAGTTTATTATAGAAAGAGTTCAGAGTCTCATAGTATTCTTCTAGAGTCAACAGAGGTTGCAGTTCTTCAACATATATTACTTGGATGCCTCCCAGAAGTTGGCTTATCCTATCTTCCAAGAGCAGCAGCCTTTTTTGAAGCTTGTAATAATTTGGCAGTCTCTCAAAAATCTGTGCATACACACGAACAAACATTCTCTGTGTTACAGAGCATAAAATTTGATTTTAATAAATTTTAAAAATTACAAGAAATTATAAAAGAGGTACTTAACAATGCAAACATGGAACCCAAGGGGAAAAAAATAAAATCAAAGAACACCAAAGGTGAGAAATATTAAGTATATTCCTTTTGGGACAAGATATAATGGAACAAGCTTTAAAGTATTTTCCACAAGACGAAGGCACCAAAAGGACATAAAAATATAGATGGATGACCTCTATATATCGAGAAATTAACAATCTCAGAGAAAAAAAAATATAACCTAATGCATATATAAACATTTATCACCACAGTTATAGTGGTAGAGCTATTCCTAATACAGTAGTGACTACCTACCATCTAACCTGTTATTAGTTTAAAGTAGTTTTCCATACAAAAAAAACCTGCTGCTGGAACAAGTCAAGTGATTTCAGAATTATCTCTTTAGAAACCCAGGAGAACAGTAGAATAGATAGCAGATAGTTTTGCTAGTAGAATCAGAACAGCTTTTGGCACAATAAAATTTGGTTCAGCATTTGCAATTGTTACAAAGAAAACCAGCAAAAATCCTTTAAATATTGTACCTCTGACCAAGCATTCTACAGACTGACTTGGACAGTATTCTACTACGTCCTTATTCTAGTAATTAGTAACAAAAGTAACAAAACAATTAGTTACAAAAATTAGAAACCATTTCTAAAATTGTATAGAATTGGAAAAACATTGTCTCTAAAACCCTAGTCATCAACCTCTTCAAGATTTTCACTGACTTTCTGTGTAACATTTCACATGAACTTCAGTGCATTTCAAAATAAAAAGCCTTTGATTACAGGTTCAAACATATACCTCTTTTTTGTCTTAAGCAAATACCATCACTACAACTAACTAAACACATTGCATGGCATTTTGTGTGGATATATGATCCCTTTGGAGAAACCTGCATCAAAGGTTAGAAAGATGAAGTGTTTATCTTTTCAAGGAAGTTAGTGTTTATTTTAGTATTAATCAGAACACCTTTATTCCAATGACTACCAACACTCTCAAATCTCAGGAAGTCTTCCATTAAATTCTAGTTTCTCAGGTTAAGTTCTTAGTAAATCGTTCACACTAACAAGCCACAGATTGTTTTCCCCTCTCAGTGAAACACATATAGGCAAAAATTCAAACACCACCAGAGGAAGAATATTGATTGTTACCTTTTCATATTATTCACTGACTGGAATACAGAAATAGAATATTCTGGTATTCTAGCAGGGTGAAATTCCCAACTATGAAATTCCACCAATAATCTCCTTTAGGAAGAAATATTTTTTGATAGAACTATCAGTAATGTTTAAATAACTAAGATTAAAGAAAAAATCCTCAAGTCACATGCTGATATTGCTACATATTTAGTTTTTGGTCCTTTGCATACAACACTTATCATTTAGGATGTCAGAAAGCTTATCAGCTGTGAACTTTACACAAGCAGGAGCAGAACTGGCATAGTTCCTAACGACAAAATTCTGCAATATCGTCATTAGCTGCCTAAAAGAACAAAATGGAGTGACAGGGTTGGTTAGTAGCCATTGACTGAAATCATCAGTTCACAACTCCCTTTAAATCTCATTTACAAAAGATTGGAATAGAATCCATTAGCTCTTCATGGGAATGAACTCTTTATGGATCACAAAGTCTTCTGCCAGGACTCACTGCACAGACTAGAACAGTGCATAACAAATTAGTTTTCTTTATATCTAATCAGGAGTAGTACTGACTTGTTAATGAAAGCAGCAGCAAAGATCTAGCAAAGACTCTTGTCAGCAACAGCATACACTGGATTAAATTCAGAATGCAGTTCAGAATTCAGAATTCAGAACCATTATGCTAAACACATTAACTAAGTTTTTGCTTCAAATTACTCATCAGTTATCTGCACCTATTAATATTTTTGTTAGAGTTTAAAAAAGGATGTCACAACAAGAGGAGTTATCATTTACTTTGAAATCTTCTTACTTTGGTCCAATGATGGTGAACATCCATGGTCCCCAGCATTATGTGACCTGCTGCACTCATACCCGAGCGGTCTGTAAATACCACTGTGCGTCCTAGAGATTGAACAAAGCTCTTTACTGATTTGGGTTACTACAGTCATTCCTAAAATTACTGTATACATAACTATGCTGCTAACACGTCACAAGCAATGTATTTCTGTAGCAAGAACGCAAGTGAGCAGGTGCTTCTGTTATTCTCAAAATTTTGGAAGAGATTCTTGAAAAGTCCAGTTTAAGAAATTTTTTTTTTTTCATACAAATCTGACCCAGCATTTGCCTTCTGTTTGAACTTGATAGATTTTTAGTTACTCGGACTTTTTTCTTATGACTACTTTTAAAATATGAGAAAATCTCAGCAGAAAGGATGTTCAAAGAATCTGTATAAATCAGGCATAAAGCAGGAAACAGGCTAAATGCTTGAAGCATATACAAGGTAAAAGTGGGTCAAAGAACTATTAGCAAGGCTAACACTACTTCAGAACTCTCTGCAACATGCAAGCTGTAAGAAACACTTGCACATTACATTTTCATTCTTTTTTTTAAATGGAGGTAACATAAGAGGCTAATTCTAGGTGGATTTTTAGGGGGATAAATCAGTTTTGAGTCTGAGTATGTTTTTTAAGTTGAGTACAAAGATCCTTAAGAATTCTTTTGGGTAAAAGTACAGGCAACCATTTATCAAAGTAAGCTTCCATAAAAGTCTTCAGTGTGATGTATTAATCTACAGGACAAGGCTTAAATAGAAGCTCTTGCTCTCAGAAATCAGTTTTCCAAAATCCCAAAGACCAACACTGACTTCAAGGCATCTTGAAGTTCAAGTTCATCCTTGTACCCTAAGGCAACATCAACTATACATGTATAATTTCTGACAGGTATTTGTCCAGTGTGTTATTAAATGTCTTCAAAGAAGGAGGCTGCAACAGGTTCACAAGACAGACTTCTCCAGCCCTTTGAATCCTTAGCATGCTTAAGAAAAGGAACTAATTTGAAACTTGATACAATTTAAAACTACTACTTATGGTCCTACCCACTCTGTCTTTTGGCAAAGGATTAGGTGAACCCTCAAATGAAAGCCACTCAAAACTAAGTATCTGCAGACAGGCATAAAATGTGGAATTACAATTAGAGGTAACAGCTACTGCCACAGGTCAAACAGTATGTATGAGACTGTATGAGAAGAACGGTAGGTCAGGTTTACAGAATATTTTAGTTTTTCCTGAGAAAATACTGACTTTAATATAGCTATTTTATGGAATACACACGAGAAAAGAAAGCAATACAATTTTAAAGGTATTCCACTAAGTCCTCATTAGGGTTAGAGACCTACTCACATTTTTGTCTTGAATCTTCTTCCATGGGTAACAATCTGTTGCTACCTCCACCCCTTTCAGAGGTTTAGATTTTTTATGTTCATTGCTAATATTAAGTCTGGTGTCATTCCACCCCTTTCAGAGGTTTAGATTTTTTATGTTCATTGCTAATATTAAGTCTGGTGTGTTTGACTGGCTCCACTTGCTTCTTTGTTAAGAAGTAAACTAGAAGCTGAGTGCAGTGAATAAACTACAAAGAAAGGTCCCGTTAAAAAATACCCAGTAGCTTAAAATATAAGTTCTCACCAGCTTTTTGGTAATTCTGACAAGTTTGTTTTTGCACTTTTCAAAAGAATTTGTAAAAAGTACTGGAGCTCCCACGTGAAGACCCATGATCATTTCTGAATCAATACTATAGGATAATGAAACAAGTGACAGAAATACCTTTAACATTCTTTAATATTTCAGGCTGTTGTTGGACCAAGCGACCCAGACTCTGTAGCTGGCTACAACGGTGAGCAATACCCCAGCTTCTCTGCCACCTAAATAAAAATGTAATTGAAAGCATTTAATCCTCGATATTATTCTAAAAAAGATCACAGAAGTTGAGATGCAGCCCAAAACCTTGTAACACAAGCAAAACAGCACCCCAACAGTAATAAAAGGCTACTCAAAAGCTGTCTATGTCATATGCTATGTGAAAAGATAAAAAGCCTAAATAAAATTTCAGCATTTATTAAAGTGAGTCCCAAAAAAAAAAACCAAACAAAGAAAACCAACACCAGAAAAAATAAACACAAAACCAGGTAGACAGAACTTGTAAATCTCTGCCAAAGTAAGAAAGGGGTTAGTAAGAAAACAGGAACAGACAACCCAGTATTTGGTTCAGTCATGAAGCATGCAGTTTGTTTGGACACTGTGTAATGTTTGTCCTGAGGAGAAAGTACACTATGTAAGGACATTGCATTTTCTTTTTTTTTTTCGTTTCTAGCCCAAAACATTACTATGGTTTCAATGGAAAGTTGCTATGTATTACTCATATTTTACAGTGCAGTAATTTTTGCTAAACCATACAGGAGCCAGTGTTACCTTGCTGGCTTTAATACACATAGTTTTGACATCTTTTCCATCTGAGACAGACCAAAGAGATTGGTAATTTCAAAAAGTATCTAAATTGTGCAGTTGTCCCAGTGTACTGGAAAAATAGGTAGACTTTTAGCTGATATAAAACTGTCTCAAAGTGGGACATTACCATTTCTTTATTGTACTACGTATGTCTGGAATTAAGCTAATTTTCTTCATACCACCCGTATTTTTATATTTTTTTACTGAAACAGTAATCATAACACACCAGTATTTTAGCCATTGTGTAGCGCTGGCACAGTGTTCAAGTCTTCACTTTTTCTTCCCACTCTGCCCCCCACCATCAGCAAGTACGCTGGGTGGACAAGATGCTGGGAGGGGACACAAATAGGATGGGTGACTCAAACTAACCGAAGGGATATTTCAGACCATATGTAACGATCGACAATAAGTGCTTCGGGAAAAGAGAACGAAGGGGGAATCTCACAGTTATGTGTTTGTCTTCCCAAACAAGCATTACATATGAAGTCCAATTGTCCAGAAGGGGCTAAACACCTGCCTGTCAATGGGGAACAGAGAATTAATTCCTCCTTTTGCTTTGCTTGAACTCACAGCTTTGCTTTACTTCAGCTATTAAACTTCTACCTTAATCCACAAATTTTCTTGCTTGTGATATTCCTATTCTCTTCCTCCCATCCCACTAGGAGTGTATGAGCAAGCGGCTGTGTGCTGGCTGGGGTCAACCCACATCATCTCATTTATGGAAACCTAACTGGCAAAACCTCACTCTTCTGGATGCAGATAATGACACTATGACACAGAACTTGTGAGGCAATTTAATCTAATACAAGTAATTCAAACAATTATTTACTATTACATAGCAATATCACTTTGCTTTCAGTAGCACCAGACAGGAATGGAAAAAGGTGGCCATTTCTTCACCTATCCTAAGCTTATATGTGGAATAAAGCCAACCACCCAGTTATTTTTCCGAACTCTGTGAACATGAGCATGAGGCTCCAGAATCACAAAAGTGTTCTATTAAGATACTGGCTTGTCAGATTTCCAACACTCACATTCTTAACTGAATTATAACAATATAACTCACGGAAGATTAATAACTTTTCATGGAACACGATAGTTTTAATGTACTTTAGAAGCACAACCTATTTTAGAAAGTAAATATAAGCCACGAATAAAACCAAATCAAAGCATTTAATACTGAAGACTGTTTCAGAATCTTAAAAACCCTCACCACAGCACAGTTACAGAGCATTAGAAATTGTGTTCAAAAAACCTGGCTTCAACTTAAAGGAAACAGGGGTTTTTTACAGGATGAAAGGACAAAAGCATGATTTCAGAAGTTCCAACTCTCTCTTTCCTGGTTAAAAAAACAGAACCTAACAGACTAGCCCTTGAAATAAATCCCCAAAGCTTATTTTTCCATTGATGAATACCTTCACTGACACTTTCCTCACCCTGAGTATTTCACTTCAGAACATCCTCACTCAAAGGCACAAAATTAAAAAAAGGATCGCATATTATTTTCTGGAAAATATTCTGAAGAATCAAGATCTCCAACAGCACTCAGCTCTTTCTGTCAAACAAATCTCCTCCTGCTCTGGAGAGTGAGAAACAAAACACTAGAAGAAAGAACATTTTAATTAAGCATTGACAGGATGTCAATATGTACCATGTGCAAAGTTAGTCTGCTAGTCTAGTTACCTTTGCAGATATTAACTTGAATTCAGGAAATGCAATATTAACCAGCAAAATATCCAAACTAACACATACACAAGGGTTCTGTTTCTGTGTTTGCCTCAACTGGAGTCCACATTTTTGATTACAAATAGAAGGTCTCTTGGAGCAGATTGAAGCAGGAAACTTTTGTCCCAATAGAATTCTTCTAGAAAAATACTCAGTGCAGTAACACTTTTTCATATATGAAATAGAGCTGTTTTGCTGAAATAAGCTTTTAAAGTTCATAGCATAGTATTAGACAACACTTCCTTGCTTTGACTGTCTTAATCCAAGTTCAACTGATCTAATTTATTACCTGATATCTGAGAGCTGGAGCGCATGAGAAAGTTCAATTTTTAAACGTTCTAGTTCTTTTCTAAGTGGCAAACTCTTTTTCAGCATTTTTACTGCACTTGCTTCATTATCATATAGCCAGGACCTGAAAGAGGAGGAAAAATACTCAACAGTAGAAGCATACTGCTGTATGACCTATCATGTAAATAGTACAGGTAACTCAATTCATACTGCTAATATAAGCGTTTCAAGTCAAATTGTTAAGTAAAGGGATTTTTTGAAAATAGAGGATAGAAGATGAAATTGCTAAATGCTTCACCTTAAGATATCTACAACGCAAACCCTTGCACTCAACGTCTTTGGAGTAACTAGGGAATGAAACTGAATCAAAAACACTAAAATGTTAAAACTGTAAGACTTAGATGTGTGTGTAAAAGGCATAAAAGAGTAGATTGGTGTGATTTCAGGGGATTGCTGTGGTTTAATTAAAGAAGTTTTCACACATCTGCCTTTAAAAAAACCCCAAGCAAATCCAAATGCATCAAAACCTAAAAAAAAAAAAAACCCCAAGCAAAGTGATCATAGTAGACTATCAAATATGGGAGGCAGTACTAAAGCGTGAAGTTAGGTAACTTTTACAGAGCTGACATGAGCACAGATTAAACAGGTCAAAGTTTTATCATTTTTTTTGCCAATAGTCACAACCAGACAAATATGACTCACTGAGTACATCTAAAATTTCAGTAGGTAATTCTGTTTCTAGGAAAAAAGTTACTCTTTAAGAGATTTAGCCTTTGTTCGTAGCATAAACTTATTTTCATACTCTTATTTTTACAAACGGTTCCATTCTCATACTGTATTTTAAGCAAAAAAATTCCAACTCGAGTAAAAAGAGAGGCCTGATGCCAGCTGCTATGTACTAAAACGAGACTGTTAATACGTAACTGTCGGTGGCATCCTTGTAAATGTGTAAAAATAAGTAAAAATAGTCTTTAGTATGTTAAATCTCAGTTAAGTGTTTTACAACTGTGTATGTTACAGTAGTTGTATTTGTGAGGGGATATACAGGATGAGTGGTATACTTTGCTCTGCAGATCCTGCCAGTATAGTTCTGTATTCATTTCAAATGGCACCTAAATCTCATTGTTACAAAAAGTTTTTCAAGGCCCCAGAATGTGTATATGTCCCAAAATGCACAAATTTTTTTAAAAACCACTAACTTCTAATACAAAACATGCTACATATAATGCAAGTTCAGTATTTATAAATACATTGATTTAAATATTAAGGTTTTCATGCTGAAGAACAAATGAGAAGCACAACACTAAGACACCATGCATATTAAAACCTTTTAACCTTGTTTTTCATGTATTATCTCGCAACCTCACCAGAATGTGATAATGAACTAGGAACACTAAAGTTAACAGACATACAGGCTTGTGGTACAGAAGTCCTGTAAGAGGCAAGGAACTATTTGGAGCAAGTGGAACCTCTGTCTCCTTTTGAATTGCCACCAATATTCCACAAATCTGAAAAACTAGTTCAACCAAAACTAGATTGACCAAACATAACTGCTGGACAAAGACACAAGAATGCTTCAGCTTTGCTGGCACTGTAGTTATCCCGGGAACTCATTTAAACTTCAGTTATAGAAAGTATGACAAAATTACAAGTTGGACAATAAAGTTTTGTATTGTTCGTAATGTTTACTGCCTACCTTTAAAAAACCCAGCATTAGAATAACACCAATTTAAGTTACAAAATTTCAGTTCAATGAAAGGATTACATACATTAAAGTTGTTTCCACTCTCTGGGCTTGCTCTAGTTCCTCCTCAGGATCCTTGAATCCAGTAAAAGAGTAATAGGTCTTATCCCATTTGATAGGTCTGTTCGCTGTGCTTTTTGCTTCCTTGTGGGGCTGAGAGTTCAAACGCTGAACATGCTCTGTAGATAAACTGCAGGAGTTGAGAATATCTAATACTGTGCTCAGGAGATCCCTAGTATGTAATGTAAAACTGACTGCTCGAAACCCTGTAAAAAAAAAAGCATTATTTAATTAAAATTATTTAAAATACATTCCCATTTCTTTCCTCTTACCCAAGACCTAAACAAGGCACAGATAGTTGGAAATTATGATGGTACTGTTATTTCAATACTCACTGTAAAATTCATATGCAGTTTAACTGTCTCATCACTTACCTACCGGGCCTAACTTCCCTGTTACAAAGCAAACTTTTGACTCAAGAGCAGAAGACAGCTTCCAGTTGAAATATTATGTTAAGTAGACCAGACATAACACTACATTTTCTTGAAAAACAGCATGATTTTGTTTTCTAGCACAAGGGTCCCTCGCAATTTGCTGAAGTGTTTTGACTGTCAGGATATAGAACGTAAAACTCATCTGTCAGGCAAGACACGTTGGTACACTGGAGACAAATATGTAGAATAAAGTTAATCAAAAGCAACATTCCAAATATTTTTTGTAGTCTCTAAGATAACAGACAATGAAGTAAGTTGAAGCTTCAGCTGTTATACAGCTTCTGATAAGAGAGTACGTTCCTACTGATTCTGTAAGTGTTCCAACATCATGTACTACGCATGAACTGCAATGAGGACAAGTACCCAACGGTTTTTCCAGTTAAACACAGCAATGGTATTAAAAGCAGAAATATTACCATTTACATCCACCTTTGTTTTTTATTTCTCCACATTGTAACTTGACCTCAACTCTGTAATATCTCATTCTTTCAAGGCTTTTTAAAGCTTAAGATGTTTAATTACTTGGGATGGTCCCACCTGCCTGATCTAATACAGGTTTTCACCGTTTGACAGGATTTTATTCAGTTGAAAAGTCATTACGACTGCACAAGGCTAAGCAACGGTCTAACAGAACTTAAATACAAGAAGATAGATTCTGCACGATATAAAAGCACCTGAAGCACTGAAGGATTCCTGAACATTAGAAGAGTTTGGTTCTCTTTCTCTTACATAAAAAGTAAGCTGAGTTGGCTTAAAGGAACGAAATCCTGGTTTCTGTAGGTTCTCCAAGTAGCCATTTAGTCTCTTCAGAGAGTTTTCATTTACTTCCTATTTTAAAATAAAAACAAACAAAAAAACCCCATTACAGTTTATGAATTTGGTCATTTTTCACCTAAACCTTTTTACTCTTACGTGGAGAATTAGGTTTTACAAAATGCCAGTTGCTTTTAATAAGTTGTGATACAGTTCACATTCACAGCATTTATAATTACCTTGCATGAATAAATTTGTATGGTGTACAAACTTGTACATTTGTGTACATTCCAAGACTCACTGGCTTTCAAGCTTGAATAAATTAATTGATTCAAATATAATGCACATTTCAAAGGGATAAATTCTATAATAATATATTATAATAGCTATTATAATATCTAGTATAAATTAGCCTGGAAGCATTCAGTGTTTTCTGTATAAAAATTAGAAGATATGATTAACAAATAATGGACTTTTAACGGACCTATCCTTGCTAAAAATTAAGCAAGTGCATCTTTTTGTTCTATGATACAAACCATATTAAATTCTAACACTACTTTTGTCTCTGACAGAGGGAAAACTAGAAAATTTCCATCCTTGATACATGAAATATTCACAAAGAAAGCATACTAAAATATTTTTACCCTCTCTTTGGGATGCTGGCCAAAGAAATCTGGATGTACAGCAAAATAGAAAGGTCTGAGAGCATTGATGGCATCAGCGCCTGACAAAGTTCTTGACTGAAGAACACATTGCAGCAGTATCTTGTCCAGACATAACCTAATGATAAGATATTTATGTATGACACTACCAATCAAGTGACAAACTGATACAATTACATTAAAATGTGACAGAACAGAGCAAACATTCACAATTGCAAGCATAATGATTTAAAACTGGTATTAGGAGTCTGAGTTCTGGATCTTTCCCCTTTGCATTCACAAATCTGTGTTTTGACAGAGCCAATCTAACAGGTTTGAGGGATGGTGGATGCTAATGGTTGAATAGGGCATGTAAATAAGTACAGTAACTTCTCGATACCTTCTCAAATATGCCTCAAATGAAAACTCCCCACAAAAGTAGTTCAAATTGCAAATACTGGCTTTCATGGTATTTTTGTAGACATTGCTGAAGCTGCTCTTAAAAGCCAACCCTTTGATATCTTTCAACCTCCAAGTTAAAAAGCCAAACCCAGTATTTTTCAAGCAGTACCAAAAGAATATTAAGCTTTACCCAGGAATAATAATCCTAATTCGGTAGGAAAAAAGAGTTCTGTATTAGTTTCTGAGTTCCAGACTTGCGTCCATTAAAAAAATAAAAACTACTTTCCTGAACATACTTTTTTATAGAAAACATCAAGTACAAAGACAGTACTTTCTGCACTTTTATCTTCACTGAATTACAAGAAAGAAGTTTAATGGTAGGAGAAGCTAAGATAAGAAGGAAAAGTTAAGTTGAAGAAGTTCTAGGAAGTTCAGAAAGTGCAAATTATTGAATACCTGAAATTATGTAGAAATTAAACAGTTCTGTAATGAGCACACTTGTGTAAAAGAAGACTGAAATGGAAAGAAAAACCAACTCCTGCATTAAAGACCACCAAAATATCCTTTCATAGCTCAAAGGTAATATTCAGGTTTAACAAACTAAGTATCAAGAGATAGTATATACAAAAGCAGCAAGAAAATGTGAACTGGGAGGTACAGAACAATAGGTTTCTCCTTCAGTTGATTTCAAGTTTCACAAGCAAACAAATTCAACAGGCTGCTTTCTGTCATTAACATTCATTTTAGTTTGCAGATCAGAAGGGCAGGGACACTGCTCTGTTAATCAGTACAATACAGTTTCACTCCTCACAGTATCATTCAAAATGCAATCCCCCAAAAGGAAAATACATGGCAGACTAGAAACAAAGCGGCTTCCAATTCACATAAAATTAATAACTTTATTAATAATAGTTAGCAGCACTGTTTTACGGAGAGCTATTTGTCCAGAATCCTAGACCAAATAATCATCCTAGACACAGAAGCACATGATACTTTTCTGACTGCTGTCTTTAATTAAAAAAAATCCAAGCCCCCCCCAAATTTGTCTTCAGACAATAAGCAGGATGTTTTATCTTGGCAAATGATATGTGACAACATTTGAGTTGTCAAGCAGATGCAGTGACCTTTCCTCTACCTTTTCTCTGTCAACCTTTCCAGCTCTTCAGTTACAAACATGAAAGCAGTTAAGACTACTGCTGTCTGCCTAAGAGGTGGGCAAATATTTAATTAGCAGGTCTTAAAAGTCAGCTTGCTGAAAACAGAAGTTCTTGTAGAAAAGTGGGACAGAAAACCCATGATGTAAGAATACTGATGGAATTTTAAATCCATTATGACTTCAAAACAATTTTCATGCATGTGTATTAAATGTAAGATCAAAAAAAAAAAGCTAAAATATATTACTGGCAAACACTTCTGCCTTCTTGTTGGCTACATCTCAGAGACTCTAAGACTACGACTTGTCATCACTACAGCCCATGATCCTACTCAAAATAGGAGGAGATGGTGAAGTACCACAGCAATATCATGTTTTTAGGGAGAGTGAAAGCTCTTCATGACAAAAATATGCCAGAGTTGCTCAGTGATGCAGGGAAAACACCTCTACAAGGCCAGGTAAGACAGGAAACAAAGCACACTGGATAAAAGTCCACTCGGTTGCATGCTTTACCATTTTGGATCTGGAAACACTAAAATGTCCTGGTGAGGAAAAAAAATAGTAATTTTTTCTCTTTTTTTTGGGTAGCAAATGGATACAAAACAGTAAAAGGAAAAAAAATATTTTCAGCAAAGGAAAATGTAAATTAACCAGTTTCCTTTCTGATTGCAGTTGATTGCCATGCAAGAAATTCACATCTTCCTAGACCAAGCTGCTAGAAGGAAGAGGAGCTCAGTTCTCTGTTCACCCTAATTGTACACCATTTCCCATATCCACTCTCAAGCTACACTGCATGATGTTTCTAGTAGTTCAGAAAAAAAGTTGCAACATACCTTGAAACCATTAATCATACTTTCAAGTTTATTAATCATAAAGTTCCATTTGTTATTCTTCATGAAAAATGGCCAAGTATGGCTAACTTGAGTTCCCTTGTTTTGTTTCTAAACAACACTGTCATGCTAGCAAGAAGGCTCAGGATTCCAGCCAAGAGTCTATTTTGAACTTGCTTAAAAGAGAAATGCTCAAAGGCCAAAATTAGTCCGTGTGACAGAAGGAAGAATTCATTCACTGAAGGTGAAAGACAGAATTCTGAGGCATTTTTCCACTGAAGTGACGAAGTAATTGAATTAAAATGGATATAGGGAGAGAAAATGCAAGAAAAGGTTTATGGCTTCACTCACAACAAACAAAGATTGTTCCAAGAGCTTCATTTAGATCTGAAGAACAGAGAAAGGCTTCGTATTAAAATCAAGTTCAAAACCTCTTCGAGGACAGTGTCTCCATGAAAGATATGAAACACAATCTCCACTAGAACACATTATGCAATCATACTCTAAGACTGATTTAATTTATTGGTTAAATAATTCCTTTCAGCTTTCTTTTTCTTCACATCTCTCCAAAGTTCAACTTTTGGCATATAGCTTTGGCACTGAAAAACTCTGTTAAATTAAGCTCATAGTTACAGACATTTTCACACATTTTGAAACACTAAGCCTTAATAACTCAATAATGCAGTAATATATTGGATATCATATTAATATTTCTCATAATTAAGCCATTTTAAAACCCTTGTTCTATTGAGAGCCTTTTTAATGTCTCACTCGAGGACAGGCATATGCCTTTGGAGGATTTTCAGCTGTGGATGCTCCGCTGAAAGCTTCAGGCTGTAAAGATGAGAATGTCAAAGAAATAAGCATGAAACAAAAATACCAAACCAGTTTTGCATATATGCAAGTCATAAGCAAACACTTAAACATATGCTAAAGGTAAATTAGATCAGCAACATGCCATACCTTCTCACAGTTCTCAAGCAGTAAAACATTTCAGCAACTCAGTGGTCAAGTCAAATTTCAGCCATCCACTAATTCACTTTAAAAAAAGGAAAAAAAAAAAAATCCCTTTTAGTAATGGATGTGGGTACTTTCCCATTACTTATCAGTGCATTTTCTAAACCTCAGGTGGTAACTTTTAAAGACACAACAGTAACATAAAATTGAACAACCACACACATAAAACCTAAAGCTTTGCATAAGAATGTTTTCACTACTAAGAGTGAGTCTTGCCAATATTAAGAGTTGCAACCATGTTTTGATTTGAGGATGAATAGTTCTAATTTGATTTGAGGATGAATATTCCTGGTTAGGGGAAAAAACTTCAAAGAATTATAAAAGTGAAAAACCAAAAACTTTCTTTAAGCACTAAGACATACCAGCTCACGGAAGCCCACGTAAATTGTTACTAAATCCTACACTCAAACAAATCCCAGTACTTTAAAATGTACATGCCAACTACTTTATGGGAGGATAATGTAAAACCAGCGGGGAAAAACAGTCATACAATGCCTGGGAATCTTTATCAAAGGTTTGCTGACATTCATAAAAAAGAATTAGCAATTCTTACCAGTAACTTCTGCGCTAGGCAACTGTAGGCAAGAGTTTTTCAAGAGGAGACAAACCACTTGGTATGTCAGAGTGCAAATACACACCAAATTATCAGGGATTATGCAGCAAGCTCCCTAATGGCACAGTTTTCAAGCCTTTTTCTTTTTAAATACACTTTGCATTTTTCAAAATAATACACCTGCTATGTATGCTGTTTTAAAGTGCCTGAGATGAACAGCTATCAGATAAACATCATGCCTGTTCCAATACAGCAATGGCACTTCCTATGCCTACTTTGCAAAACACTTGAAGTTGTAGAAGTGCATCTTATCAGTACAAATACACTTAATCAAGAACCTACATTTTTACTAGAGGCAGATAGTGGGAGAAAAAAATATACTGAGCTAAAATATCCCCAAAACATTCGATAATTTTTGTCTTCTAATTTTCAGCTAAGTAGGCAAGACAGTAACCATGTTACTTTACTTTCACTGTCTGTAACAACAGTCCTAATCATAAATCAACTTAAATACATTAACAAGCTCTCTGGTCACAAAACAGTTTTCCCTCACCATAATTTTAGCTTCAGGCATTTGGGAAGAGGACGGAAAAAAACTCAACAATCTCACTTAATCCGCAGTGACGCTTTATATAACCAGACAAAAGCATCATTGTTTCTGGTTTTAAATGCTCTATTAATTAGAAATTGATACACGGCTTAGCCGAAAAACAAGACCACCTGGTTTTGACTAAGTTTCACCTGCACCCCACCTCAAAGATAAACTCGCTGAAACACAACAAAATACGAATTATGTTGCAGAAGCCTTTGGCACAACGACGTCGCACATCGCTGCCACCTCCCCGCTGAGCCTGCGCTTGTCTATTTTAGTTGTTTACGTACACTTGAGGCAGCACGGAGGAAACAGCGTGAAAATCAACAAAACGACAGCGCTCAGAAAATAAGCTGGGGCGAACGTGACTCGGTCACTGCTTGAAAGGAAATAAGCTGCAGTGGTCCGACCACTAATAGTTTTAACTATTGAACACCGAGCCCTGGTAGAATTCGCTTTAAAATCCACTAAAAGGCAAGGTCTTCCCAGAGGGCGGCAGAGCTGACCGCGATCCGGCTCCCGGGCCTTTCGCACCATCAGGAACAAGGCAGAGGATAACGAGCCGCCCGCTCCGGGCCAGGCAGAGCCGAACTGAGCCGAGCTCGGCCGAGACCCGGGGGCGCGCATGCCGGTGCGCACGTACCGCCACGCGCGTCCCAGCGCACGGACAGCCCCCAGCCCCGGTCCCCGCCCCGCCGGCGGGCACTGAGCGACGCAGCCCGGCCCGGTTTCAAAGCAAATTTCCCCCACCACACCGCCCGGGCTCGGCCTCGCGCCGGCCGCCGTCCGAGCAGACCCACCGCGCAGGTGGGCGGTGGGCCGCGCTGCCTTCACTCATGTCCTCGCCTCGCGGAGAGCCGCGCCGAGGCCCCCAGCCCAGCCCGGCCCCGCTTACCG
>VZRN01002716.1:0-44221 GCA_013397935.1 Dasyornis broadbenti | reverse complement strand
CCCGCCCCTCGCGTCTACTGCGCACCCCACAGGCCCCGCCCCTCAGGGCCGCCTGAGGGGAAGCGACCTTTTACCCATACAGTGGCTGCTGCGCCTGTCAGTCCAGCTATGTCTGCTGCGGTTGCTCAGCGACACAGAAGGGGAAACCCCCAACGCAAAAAATGCCTACCCTTTTGCAGAGGGGATGGCAGCCGTGTAGCCAAATGCTTGCGTGTGCTTCACGTCGCCTTTGTTCTGCAGAAAGAAAACACCAAGCAGGCGAAGAATCAGACGTGAGCTCTGCAGTCCCGAGGGGAATGCAAGAGCTGTTTCCTGTGTAACTGCAGTTATACAGAATCAGTTAGGTTGGAAAAGCCCTCTGAGATCATCTAGTCCAACCTGTGACCGAACACCACCCGGCCACTAGACCACGGCACTGAATGCCACATCCAGTCTTTCCTTGAACACCTCCAGGGACAGTGACTCCACCACCTCTTAAGACAGCCCATTCCAGTGTCTAGTCACCCTTCCTGTGAAGGAACTCCTCCTATTGTCCAACCTAAACCTCCCCTGGCACAGCTTAAGACTACGTCTTACGTTAGTAATGCTCGATGTACACATACATTTACACAGCTATTTTTCTTCCAAGGTAGTTGGTGTGAAAATGCAGCTGACACAGTGACATGGAACCTCGGAGCAAAAATGTCTCTTGCTGTCAAGACTTTGAGAACAAAGAGAGACTACCTGTCAGGGATTGGAGTTATTTGCATGCAATCTACTGCATTTTCAGGCAGAAAAGGTTAAAAGAACTGACAAGGTTTAGGAACTATGTGTAGTTCAGCTTTAAATCAAGTTAACAGTCTCACAGCCCTTGGGGGATTTTCATAATTTCCATAACGTGTAGTGTGTCTTTTGCATCCCAGTAGAAGCCAATCAGTTATGTAAGCAAATTGGTTGGACAATTATGCAAATGAAAAAATAAATTTAATTGATTCAACAGAAAAGCGTGCTGTTTGTTTCACCTGGGATTTATTTTAACGCACTGAGGAATAAAATAAATTGGGAGAGGTCATCAGCAAGTGCCACTGCCAGATACCAGCTCCACTGTTCAGGGTACACATTTTCAAACAAAGCCCCCACGCCTGCCCCAGCGCAAGAATTAATTCCTGCTTTTTAGCGGTCTCAACATTTATTGTGTGGAGGCCTGCGCCCCACGTCAGAGAGGCAGATCCCTTGTCCCTTTTGCTACTCCTCGGATCTTCCCTATTGGCTCTTGTATCCTAACCCCGCCTATGTACTGCCCCTATGCCTTTAAACCATTGGACTCCTTATGCTCTCTCCGCCCCCACCAACCCTGTATAAAATCCTAGACCTCTTCCTTGTTCTGTCTCTTCTACTCATCTCCTCACAAATATGGTTGAAATAAACTTCTCCTGTGGACCCTTCTCACCTTGCTGCTGTCGACCATGTTATCAGCTATCCGGTGTGTGCTTGTAGTGTGTTATATGTAGCAACTTTGCAGAGTGGCTTCTGCTGCTAAGACGATCCTGGAAGGTTGTAGCACTCACCATCTAGGCTGCGACATTATTGTGCTGATGGAAGTACTATTGTGGCTTTATCTGGTCATGATAGTCGCTGTCCATACCCAGGACACATCCTACTAGCTCAGCAAGAGCAGTACAGATTTCCAAACGGAAAGCTTGTCTTATACTGGATAAAATTATCATCTGAAAAAGGTTGTATTTTGACCTCTTGTGCCCTAACAAGAGAATTTTAAGCATTCTTGTTTCTTAATTATAAGTTGCTACAAGTGGCAATTGAACTGTTTTCTCCTCGCTCGTTTGTTTCTGTTTCGGACCTTCATCTGTGGAAGGTCAAAAAATAGCATCAGTTTCTCCAATCCCATCACATGAAATGGTACAGAACTCTGAGACAATCATGTCAGCATTCATATCTGACACATCATTCTAATAATTTTACAAAAAAAAAAAAATTATACAGGAGTTAAGACTGAAGAATGTAAGAGCTGGGATTTGCAAAGAAACCCTCCAATAAAACCACAAAGATGTAAAATGCATCTGGAAATGTGAATGGACAAAAAATGGGAATAATTGCTTTTCCTGTGTCTGAATTCTACTAAGCTCAGGAGTATGGCATTGAGACTTTAGTAATTAAACTTCTACTACTATAGTAGAGACATTTAATTTTACTATTTCTCCTCAAGTGGAACTCTCACTAACATTCATTTGAATTCTTCAGTGAACTGAGCACAGCCAGTAGCTGTAGCCTCGACTTCCAGTTAAAAGCTGGAAGCTGGCCATCTCCACAGCTGGGAGTTTCAGCCCAATTTATTAATGAGCATTTGCTACATTGTGTGCTCTGGTGTGGTGAAAAACTCCATAGTCTGACTGATTTAATGGTTTCTTAACCGCCTCATGCTGCATATCGTACTCTAGATTCCTGTACTAGTTACAAGATACTAAACTCTCCACGTCTACTTTGCTGTTTGCCTGTCTTCCTGCATATCTAAGAGTGTTCATTACAGGAATCTGAATGGAATGAAATAATTTAATGACAATAAGACTCACAGATATTTTGAATGCTTTATATAAATAATAAAAAATGTTTATTAACAACAACTCCTCCAAAATGCTCTCCCCCCATTACTCTTTATAAAACACCATAAAACTATTAAGCTCCTGTTTCTAACTTCTCACCTCCATCCCACATGTGGGTTAAGAAACTCTCAAAATTATCAATACTTTGAAATAAAATTGTGGTAGGTCTTCCAAACTACATTATTCTGTTTTAATTACAAGAAACTGTCCATACCCAACAAAAATAATCTTTCCAAGAGCATAGTGTGTAATCAGCGACAACTGAAGAAAGATTTTCACAGAGGGAACTTCTCACGCATCTAACAACATACTGAAGGAGTACAGCGTTGTCTGCTCCAAGCTACTGAGCACAGCACATGAAAATTTGTATTTGCACATTTTCCCGTCTCTCTCTGCAAACAGGTAAACATATGTTTTATTTTGTATATGAAAAACTGTATCAAATAAGTTGCTTAATGTCAAACACAGAAGTTCTTTCACCTTAACTTAAACCTTTCACAGAAGTTCTTTCACCTTAACTTAAACCTGAGAAAAAGCAAAAATATGGATATTGTCCACTGAGTGGCTGGCTCTGCAAAACTGCATTGCCTCTGTTGTACTTAACTTTATTCCTCAGAACATTTTTCATCTTTTCAGGCTCGTTTCCATTCCACAGTGGAGTTTTGTCCTGTTTGGCACATGGAGTTTCTGTTACCAAAATACCAAGAATGTTATGCAAGTAACCTTTCTGGCCTTCTGATACACATCAAAATGATGAGATTTGCATTGTATTTCATGTGGACCCAGACAAAACAAAAGTGTGAAATACAGGACTTAACTGCAAAGTTGTTTAAATTGCCTACTGGTTTATCATGGTGATACAGGGAAGAAACACTATATTGACAGAAACACCAGAAGTGTCAGTTGTAACAAAACTTCTGAGCAATGATGTGGGGATCTTGCTTTGCTTGTTAATACAAAACGTGACTGAGATTACATCCTATCAGCTGAAGATGATACTCAGGAGATGGAGCCAAAACATCGCAAAAATTTTACACAGCTCCAAGTTAAGCTTGAAGGTCAATGATTAACCTCTGAAAAATAAAGCAACATTTGGAGTTTTGTTCTGGGGATGATCGAAGTGAAAATTCAAGGCTGCTTACAGTGAAAAAAATTCTGCTGTCTCTAGAACATACCAAGCTTTGAAGCTATAGAGATTACAAAGGGAATTTTGTCCTTCTGTGTCTGTCAAACACAGTATTAGCCACAGCGGGTACCACTTACAGAAAAATGGGATTTAGCTGAATGTCAGATAGCCTGTGTCTAATTCCAAGAGAGATTAAGGTACAAAGGATCCTACAAGAAGTAATTAGCAAAAATTACTTAGTTTTTTACTACCAGTTTTAGTTTGTTGGAACCTTCCAAAATTGCTCTTTTCACTAATGCTGGGGTGGTTGCAAGAGCATCAGTTTAGATCACTCATCTAAAACCTGATTACTTCTTAGCCAGTCTTTCAGCTACTGGGAAGCAAAAGCAGCAGAATCTGGTTGGATTTGACCACGTGGATATCCTTGCAAATAGCAGAGCCATCTTTGTGAATATGAAAGGGTGGAACCCAAAGTTTGTTTGAACCAGTGCCAATTGTACTCTGAGGTGCAAAGCTTCTAAAGAAATGCCAGCTGGTACCACTGGTACTGAATCTGCCACTTTTTACAAGGCAGGCAGATGAGATCCTTACAGAAGAATGATATCCTGTGAAAAGACAAGAGCCTCTATCCTTGCATTTTTCTGTACAGGTGGCACAGGAGGAAAAGTAGTAATCTTGCCGGTCATCAGATTCAATCCTCCCTCTTCCAGTAGCAACTCCCTAACAGACTTGTTAATGCAAATCCCTAACAGGATGAGATGTGGTATTGTAAAAGGTCAGGATTGGCCCTGAAGAGGTCAGGAATTCAACAACTGAAGGTCAGATTCATGACATCAGATTAATGGCATAAAGCCCAAGACTGAGTGGCAACCTCCCCCAAAGAGGAAAACCACTGACAACAAAACCCTCCACAACCATTCAGTACTAAGATCATGATGGCTTTCATGACTCAGAGCTGCAAAGGACACCTGCAGTAATGCTGCAGGAACTAGGAAGAGACTTACGCTGACCCAAAGGAGATACATTTTTCAAACATTGAGGTCTTATGCCACCATCTTGATCTCACTTATGATGGAACAGCCTACAAACGCATGAACTTCTATATCCAAAAGAGCTCAAGTGTTCAGAACAAAAGGCTTTAAAAGGGATGGAGAGCAGAACCAAAAGAGCTGTATTACTGGCAAGTTTGTGAAGGTTGGTACTGGAGATCTAAACTAGCAACACTACAAAAGTGATGAGCTCAGAGAAGTATTGATTTTGACAGAGGTCATATTGTTTTGCCTTGAGAGTTCTTCTGATTTTAAATGTTTGATTCTTCTTACTCAGGCTGTAGAGTGTGACTTAAGTAACTCATGCTTTGATTCTGATGCAGGATTTGCAGGTGGAAAAAAAGCAGAAATTCTGAAGAACTAGGAATGGTGGAACAAGCTTTCTAGAAGTCTCCATCTTATCATGCAGCTGGCAGAACCTAAAAGATGGGCAAACCCACCTATCTCTAAGAGCACAATTGAAGGAGAAAGCAAGTTTTTCTCTTCAGTGGAAGTATCCATATATACAAATGTGAAACCATACACAAGCTATTATCTAATTAAATTTGTACCAAATAAATATCTAACTAAGTTATCAACTAAACCTTCAGCTGTGAGCAACATGTGTAGGCTCTCCCAGTTCTGTATCCTAAGTCTGGTGTGTCTCAAGTGATTTTGAAGTTATTTTATTCTCAGTGCTTTTTACTGGGCTTTTGGAGTAAAGAAATTAAGATTTAAAGTGCAAACAGTTGGGACAGTGTCCTCACAAGTTACTGTGAGGCAGACAAAAGGAAACATGTATTAGTTCTACAGAAGCAAATGTGGAAAATGTCTCACTCAAGAACAGGAGATACACTCAATGCACTTACCCACTTTTATCTATGCTTATACTACACTTATATGATCACCTGCTGGGAGAAACAAGCTAGTGCTAATTCTCTGTAAGAATGGAGAATGTAGGTTCTGAGGCTCTAGCTTCCTCGTTATCTAATGATGCCATTGCAAAACATCTATATGTCAGTGTGACAGTTTATAAAGTTAGGGAAGAAATTACTCTTTCTGTGTTACTATCTGCATTATCATCAATATAGTATTTTAAAACACAACTTGAGTTTGAAACCTTGCTGTAAATTAATAAGGCACAGTCCGAACACAGTGGGAACTATTTAATAACTACTGAAACAGCCAGACCTTCTCAGCCCATTTAATATTCTCCTGAAGCCATTTTAGAGCAGATGAATGCTCCAGGCTGTAAACTTCTTCCATATTGACATTCATTGTCATATGCTTAAGAAAAAGCTTTGGATCAGATAAACGAGCTGCTTGGATCAGCCTCTCCACTGCCACATGATAGGCACTGTTATTCTGAACTGTCTGATCTTCACTTCTGTAAGGGAATTTTAAAAAGTACAAAATTAGGTACCATACAGGTCCTGTCTCACTTGCCCAATTCTTTATACCAGCAAGATTACAAAAACTTTAAAATAATGCCTTGTATTCACTTCACTGATAAATATTATGTTATTTTCCAGACAGATTTTAAATTATTCTTCTGATGAATTAAAAAGTTATAGACAGTATATTTTTAACATATTTTATGGTAATGGAAAGTAACAGACTTTAATGCCAGTGCAAAGTAGCTCTGCAGTATTCACAGCACATTTCATGAAAAAATGTTTGTCTCTGTGCTGGAAAATTCAGTAATTCAGTAAAGGAATGCAAACCACTTAATGAACTGAATACAGAAACAATTCATACACATGCTTGAATCTATAAGGTTTACTCAGTTTTGGCATGTAATCACTTTTGGAACAAGGCTGTGCCTAAGTGACATGCCTGTATTTTCTGCAAGAGCAGAACTCACTCTTTAAGGAAACAAACAGATATACAACACCATACATATGGAAATAAGAGAGAAAAAACTCCTCACTTATCCAAGGAACAAAATTAAGAGAATTATTCTTTGGGAAGGATAAGGAAAATAAGATCTATTACTTACATGATCACATGAACAAATATAATCATCTGACAACAAACCTTTTCAGTATTATTTGAAGAGTCTGACTAGTAGTCCTTGAACTTTGAATATCACTGGCATTTGAAACAAGAAATACTTCAATGGTCAACAGCATCTCAACTTCAGACAGGTAAGATGGAATCTTCAGAAGTTTGTGATATAAATTTCCCTGCAGCTCTGGGTAGCAACCCAGTGATAAGGCATCTGAGAGTAAATGCAGAAATGTGAAGAATTAGGATTACCAACACTGAACATAGATCTGTTTTCTTCTGTGTGTGACTAAATGCGGAAAAAACCCAACCCCAAACCCTTTATGGATTTTACTGTTTTCACCTATGAAATGGCCTAATTTGAGAACACAGCAAACAGTATTCCCATATACTATTCACTGTTGTAAAATGTTTTGGTTTTTTTTTCAATGAGTGTTATCAGCTATGATTAAAAAGCTCTGTCAGGGGACACCAAGTGTGTAGTAACACAAGTACAATTTAGGCAGGTCAGACAGAAGCTGTTAATCATGGTCAAAGTGAGAGAACATTGGAACAACATCTCCTGCTTTGCTCCCATCTTCTGTCAAGTGATCCCAGCAACCCAACCTATTTCAGGGGAGGGGGGAAAAAACGAGATGAGGAAAACCAATCATTTCAATGTTAACAAAACCAAGTATTCATCCCAGAAAGCATGGACTGTTAAAGCAGTCTGCTAACCACCACAATTCTAAGACAGAATCAAACAGTAAATAATGTGACAATATGGAGAGACCCTATGCAAAGTGGCACACCCAGTATTATATGATCTTAGCTCAGAAATGGGGAGTTAAAAACAATTACAGCCTATTAGCTTTTATTTGAAAGGAATTTTCTTATAGTTAGGATAAACTTATTACCCAGGCTTCTCAAATGTTACCACCACAGGGATGGTGGTATACTTCTAGAGAGAAGTATCAGGAAATCTAATTTGCCTGGATGAGAAAGTGAAGATGATGCACTTTTCAACCATTTCAGGGTTCACATACCTGAAATTTAAAAATTGAATGTAAAAAATTGATTTTAACATCATTACATTTATTTCATGCCAGGTAGTATGCGCTGCTTCTTATTTTCAACACACCATTTCCTAATAAATACTTTGGTTACAAATAAATTCCTGAAAGTGACACAAAAATTACTGGTTTTCTTCTTACTCATTTCTCCCCAACATACTGAGCTGATAATGAGCACATTATCCAAAGAATGTAAGAGCGGGATATTGTTTAAGAAGAAACTTACTTTTGTAATAGGTCCTAGCTTTAGACCATAAAGAACTTCTTCCCAAAGCTGTGATTAATCTTCTAAGTAAAAAAAAATCAATGGCAATTTTTTTGGAAAGCATGAAGTCTACTGCAGAAGATGAGACTCCAAGGTTCTTGTTCTCAAAACAGGCATTTATCAGCTTGTTAAAAAGGCAGCTGTATTGAGAAGCATCTACAATATCTGAAATGAAATTAAGAATATTAACTACTGAATTAAGTCAAATGCAAATCTAGTTGAAGAACCATTTCTCAATCAGTACTCTTGCCTCTATCTGCAAGATGGAATAAAGTTGGGATAACATGAATGCTTTCTTCATCAGAAGTCTTTTCATACAGTAGTTCATTCACATTGTGAAGTATTAAAGTTGAAGTAATAATTTGCTGCCAAAACCAATAGAATCAGATACAAACATTCACTTGCTCAAGTCTATAAATACAATCTTCACCTAATCTCTCAGACTTAACATTTCCACCAATAAAAATCCTCTTGGTGCTTCCATTTCTGCTTCTGCTCTTACTCTCAACCGTCTCCTTTTTGGCAGGACTGAGCAGCCTTGCATTCACCTCAGAACTCAAAGAACTAGATCCTTTCAGTATTCGCTAAGTAGATGACCTTCCAACCAATCTCTCCTAACATATCTAAAAGCATACACTGCCAATAGACTGAGACCTACATACAGGAATCAGCTGAGCTTTCCTCAGTGGAACGTAAATAACTATGCATCTTATTTTGAATTAGTTGTCCAAAATTTGTGAGATAAACTGAGCATGAAAGAGCACTCGGTTCTTAAGATTGTATGTAAGAGACAAATAGGTTAGCTAGCTCAGTTCAAGAATATCCCCATCTCATTCACCTGAAGTTAAAATAAAATTCATTGTGCCAATGATAACCCTATTTTATCTCACTCTGTAGGTGTGTATGATCATTAAAAATTTAAGGGGTCTTTCCTGTTTCCCTGTGTAACTGAGCTAAAGAGGACAGGTGTGTGTACACATCCAAGAGTGTGTGCACATGTGCAGCCAAGAGCTGCAGCGTACAACACATATTTTAACTGACACTACTTTTTGGAAAAAAGAAATAGGCTTGTATAAACACATCTTACTTTAACAAATTTTAGCTAGAAAACACTACAAGAACAGCACAGAATCAACTGTTAAATTTTTAGCTCTTAACACAGTATCTTTTTACTTACCAGAATGTTTCTGCAAACCTGGTAAGTTCTGCAGAACTTCAAATGCCTGCCTGTACAAACTCTTCCTCAAGTATTTGTGCACTATTGCACATAATAGATTATGTCGATTGAGGATGTCCATTTTATCACAGGGCCACAATGGTGTATCTGTAGTCCACTCTGACTCTGTGGCAAACAACAGTGCAGTGTTATTTCTAGGAACTGGAACTTCTGGATGCTGAGATTTTTTGCCATTAAGAATGGACTGTAAACTGTACCGACACAAATTTCAAAACTGCACAGAAAGCGCAGCTTGAGTTATTAATAATTCATTCCTTATGACCAATACTCCTCAGACTGATTCTCTGAACCTTTATATTGTGAATAACCCCTTTTGTGAAATATCACTGCAGTAAAATGGACATATTTAGATATGTATGTATCTATGTACATCTGTGAAACTGAATAGCAAATTTACATTCTCAATATTAGTTTATTGCATTCTATTTTTATACTACTTCTTCTCTTTTCAGCAGATCAGAATTCCAAAAAGCCGTATGTAATAACTGCAGAAATATAGTACTGTTCTAAAGCAATTATATTAAATGGGGATACTGTGAGGCGCAAAGGAATGCTGCATCTACCCGAGTCGGAAATTCTTTTCACACAGAATGTCTCCTGGTTCAAAGGAAAACTACATGGGACAGGGTCATTTCCCAAGCTGCACTCCTCCCTCATTATGGCAGATTTTTGACTAGAATGGTGTTGATAGCAGACTACTGTGTAAACTTGTGAAAAAATCAGGCATCAGTTGTAATACTTCTTATACATATAAAGAATACTAAAAAGTAAGATGGATCACATTTCCTTTGTTGTCCCAGTATTATTAACTGTATTTAGTAACACAAACTAGCTTGTAACTTTGATCTGAAATCTGTCATTGAAATTAACTGTTCAAAATCAAGTCAAAACTGTAAGACAGGCTGACCTCTCAATACCCTTGTTGCTCCATCCAAATTTCCAGAATGAAGAAAGATTTCTGCAGCTTTATTAACAATCTGACATCTTGACGCTGACCTCCCTGCACCTACAAGTCCTTTCAGGAGTGTAAAATCTATCTGTAGCTCATACAGTTTATCCAAAACTTTCCTTCCCTAGTGTAAAAGGGAGCAGGGAAAGGAGGAAGGTCAGAGAAAGCAATGATATCGGTGAACACATGGTATATTTACACAAAACAGAGCAGATTTAATTTAGTGACACAGATTTATAGGTATCAGTTCAGTTATCCAAAATGAGTCAGGGTTGAAGTATAGTAAAATTTCTAATGAAGAGTTTGGTTTTTTTCAATTATGTAGAGAAAAAAGCTCTACCAACCTATTATTAAAGAGTTCCCAAAACACTATTACCCATAACATTATTTCTACTACATAATGTCCAATACCATATTTTTAATATACTTTGTAATTAATTTGTATTTGCTTTGGTTTATTAGTATTTTTGATTTGATTCAATTCAGTACTACACAATCTACAAAATTCTAGAAGATCATAATCAGAGTTTTCATTTTACAGCAGAGACACAATTCTTAAACTGAAATAATTACTCCAGCATAAGTCAAAGAAAACACTGATGACTGTATGCAGCAGGACAATAAACTGGAAGAAGTTGGGCCTATCTGGCCAACACTGTAGCAACCAACAATTTTGTCATCAGATTCCAGATTGACATTTAGACTGGTTTTCTACAGAAACTTAATCTTAACAACTTTTTGGCTGTCCCTTTCAGTCAAAAATGGAAGGAAGGTAGCAGTCTCAAAGATAATTAAGATCTGAATCTAAAAAAGAGAATGATCAAGTTAATGTGAGATATCAAAATAATGTCCCCAGCAAGGCAGGGCAATGCAGAATTCAGTACTTGTCCTGCCTGGCTGCACCTTGCTAGTCAAGCAACACAGACAGAACTCCAAACCAGACGTGTTTCAGCTCTTGCTTAGTGGGTGCATCAATGAGGAGGTGGCTTATTAAAAACTTTGGTTGTGTGTGAGTATGCATTGTGGTGACAGAACAAGGGCCACGGAGGCATAGGGAAAGAGAGGTTTAGGAGACTAGAGAAGTTGACAGAAAGTTACTTATTAAGAAGCTAATTTTAAAAAAAATGCTTTATGCATATGTTCATATACACTGTGGACTGGCATGTGCTCAAAACTGGACACTTTTGAATGCCTACAGGTATCTGCAATCATGTATTTCATCATAACCCATAAAAAATACTAATATTAACTGCAGTTAACATTTCAGGTGTAAAGAGCCTATTCAACTGTAGACGTGTGTGGCTGAAGGGGAAATTACATACCAGAAAGACTCAGGTGAAACTTGAACTCTCGCAAACCAGAAATGAAATATAAAATTCAGGAGGATCTGCATCTATTCCACCCTTCTGGCAAAAGAAGTGGCCACTAGGAACTGGTCTTTATAGGAAGATGGAAAGTATGCAGCCATAAGCAGAAGAATGACCCATAAAGAAAGGGCATTCAATTAAAATGCAGTTGTGGAATGAAATCCTTAATTGGACTAGAATCTCTGACCAATTCTCTGAAGTATTAAAAAGCTGAGTAAAAATAGACTAAAGCAATGTCTTTCAAGAAAAGGTTGAAATAGAAAGTGGATGAAAGAGCTGCCAAAGGAGCATTAATGTTACTGAATTCTCTACAAGTAAATATCCAGAAAGCAGCCTAGTGTTGCTTGAAGAGCTGTCTTCAAGACATATTCATGTTGCAAGTCTTCATGCTTTTTTGAAGTACATCTGTTTTATGAACTTTCCCTACCTCTTACAAAGAATATTCTATTCAGGACCAAGGAGCATTCATATTTTACCCCTGAGAGCCACTAATCATCAAAGCTCTGCAATAAAGGGGTTTGATGTTCATGAAGGAAAAATGATCTGAAAAGCACATTTAGAGTTTCAGGCTGTCCAACATATTCATAAAACAGCACAGGGCATGTCCTAAAGCCAAATTAATTTGGGCAGAGCAGGAAGAGCAAATCCATTACTACCTTACTTTTTGGACCACCTTTTGGGCAAAAAAGATATGGTATCAAGCAGATACTAGCCCATAACCACAGGATTAGGGATTTATCTGATACATATAATGGAGTGAAACTGGTAGAGAGAGGCAAGAATGGCAGAACCCTGAAGCAGAGATCAGTTTGGGATCCGCCAGTTCTGATAAAAATCATTCAGAGCAGAGCCTCATTCCCACTCTGATATGGTCAACACAGGTTGTCTATGAGGCTGTTTCAGGATCTTGGTCAGTAATCTTTTGACAAGGAGGTTTGATACCTAACTCAACACTCTCAATGAAACAAAAATCTTTTGCTCTAGACATGAAAGAAATCATAGTATTGTAAAAAGTATCTACTTTTAGTAACTCCTGTTGTACAAGAATAACACTACACATGCTTTTCACACCTTGCACCTCTGAAAATAGGACACGAAGATGAATCTCCATGGAATATCAGTGCAATCCAAGTAGCAGGCTCTCCCTGAAGATGGATCTGGAAAACAGCTAAAATGTATGAAGGCATACAAACATATGCTAAAGAAGACAGCCAAAACCCAAGCCAAACGAAACTCTTCAGTGGGCACTACCACTCCTCAATTGCAAGAATTTATGTTATCTCTTCTATGTTCAGGAATAGCTTAACTGTTCTAACTGTTAAGTTTTGTGGAACAAAAATGCCTAAGAAGTTATAGTGCAGTATTACGTAAGTGCTAATGCAAAGACCTTCTGTCCTTCCCTTTACTCTTAAACAGTACCACACTGTGCTGCAGCTTGCCAGGAATCTGCTGAAGACTATTCAATTCAAGAAGCCAATATTGCAATATTAATGATTTAACAGAATAGGTATCCTGCTTCTAGACTAAGCACCTCTATCAAATTATCTCCTGGGACTTGGCTTGACCCTGGAAACAGACTGAACAGTGCACAAGTTTTTTACATAACAGAATTCCTGAAGGTCTGGAGACAATTGTACAGAAGACGATTTAATTCCTTGATGCAAAACAGAAAGGGCTTCCTGATGATAATTCACAAAAAAAGCCAACCCAAAACTTCAAGAGACAGAAGGGGACGAGAGTATTTGCTTCTGCTCATAAAAATTCATGCCAGAAGTCATCTTGTATGGAATGAGGAACATCCCAGTACAGCATAATTATTAGCTGAAAAGAGCAGGCCCAACTTCACAATGTGATCACTGACCAAAACATACTCTAAAATCACTGGTAGTTTATACTATTTCTTATGCTTGACATGTTGCTTTCTGTAAGAGATCCAGTTTGGTATGCACTGGTTCCTTCCAGGAAGAAAAAGATTTTAACATTGAAATGGATCTTGCTACAGTGAAGTTATGACCAATACTGCCTGAGGCCTAAGTAATGTAAAACATCCAGTCAAAAGTGTAGTCTCCTAGCCCTGGCCGTGTGTAATATTTGACAGCAAAGATATAATTGTAAAGGATTTGTGTTTGCAAGATTCACAGAACTTAAAAACTTAGATTCAGTGGAAGAAAAGCACTTCCAGCAGTGTTTGGGGAACAAGGAGTTGGTGAAGTGCTGCTTTTCTGTCTTCCTGGCCTTATCCATTCCATTTGAGGTCAGATGCAGAAACACCAGTGCAGGAAATTGCCCAAAGTTCTCTAATTATCAGTTGAATTGGAAGGTCTCAGAATGCAGCATGATTGCCAGGCAGAAGAAAGCAACACTTCTGGGAAACAATCCCATCCGCACCTCACCCCAGAATCTCAGGAAGACCACTCTCTTAGTTCAGATTCAACCTCAGCTCAGAAAAATCACAAGCTGAACCTAAGCAATCATTTTCTAGGTTGCAAGACAAAGTAATGATGGGCTCCATAGAAGACTACTGCTCAGAAAGGCACAATAAAATGCTTCGGTCCAGCTGGACAATTAAGAAGTACTAAGATGGCAGAGAGGCTGGTGGCACACCCAGTCATTCCATTAGAGAAACACAGTTTAATATCCAGAAGAGAAATTACTAATTCTTTTTCTTCCAGTCAGGTTCTTGTAGCCCTGCTTACCTTTATCCACTGCAGTACTTTATGATACGAATACATTACGCTTATCCCAGTCCTTCCAATGAAATGTCTGTCTGTTTCATTATGGTGTGAATTTTTCATTACTGGAAAGAAAAAGAAAAAGCTTTTTTTTTTTTTTTAATTTTTTGATTTCACATGTAAATGCAGTTTCAAAGAAATTACACATTTCAAAAACACAGTCATTGTGAAAATACTAAATACATTTTCTGAAGTATTTGCCATTAAAAGTAGCAACTTCCTAAGTCTTAACACCAGAAGTAGGGCAAATAACTGTAGTTTGTTTAGACAGTATTTCATAGTAGTCGAAGTTGTCCATAAAATGCTTGGACTTGTATAATTTTGTAATAACATCATTAGTTGTAAAGTAAGCTTTACATTTTCTGGCACCGTGAAGAAATTTTAATAATTGCAGAGTAATTACTGAGTAATTACAAGCTTTTCCAACCTTATTATACAACCTCTTTGGAAGCACTGATGGTATTTCAGAGCAGTGGTCTCAAAGTAGGGTGTGAGCGCAACAATACATTCAGAGGTGGGAAGGAAGTATTTTTGTACTAATAGAAAATAAATAAAATTTTTTAAAATGTAGTGTTTATTTAATATTTATCTCATATTTGTATTTTCTATTTTTGTGCATGGTTTAAAATGCATTTAAATCATTTGGTGTAGTAGTACATGTATATAATATATAAATAAATAAACTGGGGGGGGGACTGCTCAAAAATTTTTTACTGATGGAGGTGCCTATCAGTTGGGAGACCACTGCTCTAGGGAGGACAAACTAAGTTCCAAGCCCTAACAAAAGCTTCTCCCCATGTCACAACTGGAAGCTCTGACAGCTTTTTTATAATATGAAAGTCTGTGGTCAGAAAGGTCATGTCACGTGTCTGGAATAAATACTTGTTATGTTTTAGTACACAATACAGGTTGAAAAATATCTAAGTAATCCTCTATAAAATGATTTCATATCCCACTAACACTTCACCAAGCCTCAGTAATTTAAAAACCTATTAGGGAGAATGATACAGATAAGCAAATGAAGTGGCACAGGGAGGAAATTTTGCAAGAAAACCTGCCAAAACAATTAAAACACAAGAACTATTAAAACATTGGGTTCTTGAGCACCCAGCCCTTGCAGAAACCTTTAGTACTTCAGGGAAAAAAATAATTCTAAAAATATAACTTACTTAAAAAAAAAATATATATATATATATATATACATGACATAACCTGTTCAATGTGTTTTAAAATACACAACTATATATCCATTTACAGTGCTAAAGTTTATTTATATCACTTCATGTGACAATACTTAAATACATTTGCCTTTGTCCTGAGCACAGGCCATTTTTATTAAAAGATAGTGAATTCTGGGTTCACTTTTTGATTTCACAAAACTCTACTGTTCCTCCTTCAGAATTTTCCTTGACTTTAAGTATAAAGCAACTGTGCATTTTACTTCTACTGGAAAATAGCTTCTACTGAACATTACAGCTGATTGTATTTGCACCTCAAAAAATTCAAGGTATTGTAATGTAAAATTAACTTATAATCAGAAAAGTATATGAATTATTTTTTTATCTCTCTGAAAAACACTACATAAAAACCCTTGCATCTTAATTTTACCTGCATCAGCAAAATCACAAAAAGGAACTCCTGGTCTGTCTGCCTCAGAATCTTTGGTTAGTATTTCAGCTATAGATAAAAACAATTTCTGAAGATCATCAAAATGTTCACATCCAGTTCTTGCATTAAGATACAAAGCTCCCAGCTTGGTCCAATCCCTTTTTTCCTTGCAATGCTGTAAAGAAGGCAAAGGATAAATGTAAGCAAACCTGCTTCCAGAAAACCAAACAGAAAATATATTGAAATGTGAGATATGTATCTGGGATAGACTTAAAGGAGAAAAACAATGGAGATGAAACACTACTGCCAAGAACCTTCACGTTCATATGGCAGTTACATGTTGCCAAACTTGCACTGACTGCTAATTACTTCTGTCCCTCAAGAAATTAAATTCCTTTTTTCATGCCATGACCCCAATTGAGAAAGCTCACAACTTACTCATCCTGTTTAGGAACTGGCATTTCTCCAGTATTTTTTCCCCATACTGGGAATTTATGGTTATTTTCTATATGAATTAGTCTTTTGCTTGCCAGATCACTTGATGACTTTGGTGTTAAAGGTGTTAAAAATCAGTCCTGTTTTTTCCCTTTTTATATTTCAATCTTTAGATCTGAACAGGATGTGTGATAAAATGTAAACTATATTATAATTGCGCATAATGAGTAATCTGACCTTGAATAAGAAAGACACAAGCATCCAAATAAAGCATGTTTTACATTGTTTTCTTATTCTTTAAAATACCAGCTTAGTGTTGTCAATTGCAGGTTTTACAATTGTGTGTTTTTATACTAGATATGAATTCTATCTGCTAAATAATGTATTAAATAAATTTTTGGTGAGGAATGATGTACCACTACCAATTACAAGCACAAAAAATGTAAAGCACAGGAAGTAATTACTTAAAAGTTACAAAATCTTTGAATTAGATGCAAAAAGAAGATAACTACAAGTGTGTAAATTAAAATACTGACATTACAGAAAGGCCAAAACCAGTTTTCTCCTGCATGTTAAGCCTTCCCAAATATGGCTTTGCATTAAAATATTTTATCATAAGCTAACAAAACTTATTACTAAAGCCCACTAATTAAAAAAGGTGTAGAAATCGCTATTTCTTTTGGGTTTAAAAGAAGTTATGAAGAACGCACATACTGTACCTGAATTTCAGCCACTGCCAAGTTGAAGTCAAAAATCCATGTCTTTTCAAAATATCTTTCCTTAAATCTTCCATATGAAAAGAAATTAATACTTAATTTTAACACATCCTATTGAACTAGCAGAATGCGAACAACAAATTATCACATATGAACAGTAAACTGATGTGATTTTTGATCCTATTTGCTTCTCATTAAACAAACTGCACACTGAAAACACTCATTTAAAACTTTGCCACGGGAAGTTTGTGTATTAAATGCATGTATTAAACAAATAATTGAGCAGAGCTATTTCCACAGAATATATTTCCTTGTGTCAGTAGAAATGTAACCGAAAAAGTACAAATAAGACTTACAGTCCACCAAGTAAATGCAGAACTGCATTTTCTGTATTTCTGACATAAAATGACAAGTGCTACCTTCAAGTACCTAGGAGCATGACAGTTTATTCTGCTGCCGCTACTTAAACAATGGATACATCAACCCAGTGCTATGCTATTGTGTGGAGATACATAACCTACATAACCTACACATCAGTATGCCAACACATGGAACTGAAGTAGCACAGCTGCTTAGTCTTCATAGGTACAGATAATTTTTCACCTTCAGCTGAATACACATACATAAAGAGGCAACCTGGAAGAGGTCATGCCTTTGTGAATCAGATTCCTGATACAAAAAGTGATAAAAAATAACTCCAACATGTGTGGTAAGTTGCACTGTTAAAACACTGAGATCCATGGCTGAAAGTATTGTACGGGAAAAGTATGCAAAAGCAGTAAATAATTTCTACAGTGCTTTCAGTTGGAACTGTGGAGGCTTGTTTTCAGACAGCAGATGCTGCATATTTGGTTTCCTCTAAGAATCAAAGGTATGTTTATGAATCACAAATTCAGTTTCTCAACTTGTGTGTGTGTATGTGATGCCAACGATACTAAAAAAAAAAAAAAGGATCACAATCTTGTTTAAGTGATGGAGATGTATCAACAGTTTTGAAACAGATTTGACATTTTGCCCAGCATATTCCAGCAGTACTTAAAAAATGACCCTCCTGCCTAATAGAGTTGGCTCAAATGCTTATGTAGTCACACTGTAAAGGAAACTTGAAAACTACTTCAGATTGTAACTAATCTTATTGCCTAGAAAGGTTATTTATTGCAGAGCTACCGTTTGCTTATGCGGGCCTAAATGATACATTAAACCATGAAGTTTCTAATTTGAGTAGCTATATAAACTTGTATCACAGCTGGCAGCAGATTGTACAACGATGATGGATATGGAAAAAACTAGTAACTGTGGTTGGAATCTAAGTCTTGACTTAACAATCCTTGATCTTTGAAGCACAACAGATTGACAGCACTTTAAAATACAACGAAGCATGACGTGATAGTTTTCATCCAAAACTTCTTAAAGATTTTACACAGATTTATAAAAATAAATGCTGATGAAGGAACTAGACAGATATAATTAGAAAACAGCTCTTTAAAAACATACCTGGATCTTATGTTCAAAACAGTACTTATTTCCCAACTGGAAACTTGCAATTGGTGAAGTAATTTAATAATATAGTCAAAATGTTCTAACTCAAGGAACATACCAGCGTCAATGAGCTGTAATATCAAATAAGTTAAGAAAAGTAAGCATATAAAAAGTTGTGATGACTATGTGCATCTTCAGAGATAAATGGCAAACATCACTGGGAAAACACGACAGTGAATCTCATTCAAAACTGAAGGAATAAATGAAAACCAATACCACAAATTCAGCTACACAATAACACTTTTAATATTATTTCAGTACTGTTTTTTTAAGTGGTCTGTTTGTGTTTTAAAACAGGCAACATATTTCAGAAATTCCAACAAGCAGCAGTAGTACAAACAAAACTCCTACCTTACAAAAGCTACTGATTAATGCAGGCACAGCATTTCTTATATTCAAAGAGGCCACATGCTCAAAAACTTTCAGAAGAACATCTACAGCTGGCTAATACAGACAAAAAAAAGGACAATCAGTTTTGCAACTCTGTTCAATTAGAAAGCTTAGAGATTTTATAATAGGAACTTCTGAATTACTCCCTCACCCATGATTTGAGTACCAGAGTAAAAACAAACCTATTACTACAAATGGCATAGTACTCAAAAAACTAAAACTATGAAACTAAGATTTTAAAAATATTACAAAGTCACCTACCAGTGTCTTCATTTGTACAGCTGCATTCAATATCTGAAATACTTCTTGCAACAAACAGTTGCTGAGCAATGAAACAAGAAGATCATTCAGCACTTCAGAAGCAAAATCCATACCAGGAGTAACTTCTCTGTAATACTGCACAAATATTTGAACTGAAAAAGCAATTAATTGAATTTCACTTTGAGGTAACTGGTGCTAACTACTTAAACAAGTTATTTCCTTACATTTTATACACAGTATAACAACCCTTATTGTCCAACATATTAAGAGACAGGGATATAGGGAAATACGGGTGAAAGGATCCAGTTTGAACACAATGTTAACCTTACTAGAAATAGACCAACTATTCCGAAATATCTTGCATCATCGAGCTGAGCACTGTAAGCCCTGTAGGTTTCAAGAAAGCTTAGCTGATTTGGTGCAGCACAAGAAAAATGCACAAACTCAGGTTAGATTTGGTATGTGCATCGAAGTAGTAAGGGCTTTCCAGACAAGAAGCTCTAGGAAGTGAAGTTCAGTGTTACAGTGGATGGTCTTACAACCTGTTCCAGTGCTACCTCTCCCTGAGAAACACGTACTGTAGCCTGCTGGTAACCAGTGTTACCCACATTAAAACACTCACGTGTTCAGCATGGGAACACTGCAGCACAGGGTGCAAATGAATTCCCTGTTCACATTCTGCTACACTCTAAGAAGCTTTCAAAAACTTAAAGACTGCCCAGGACTGTTATAAAAGGAATCACTGTCCAGAGTAAAAACAAAATAAAAGCCCTTTCTGACTGAACTCAAAAGTTCAGATGGATCTGAATCGACTGCAGTCCCTAAAATGTGTTAATCATACTGTTTGCACATATGGTGTAAAGACTAAACTAAAGCTGTTTGGGGTGGGTGCAGTAGCACCACTTAATTTCAAGAACTTCCATTCTCAAGTTGTTGGATTTTGATGTCTGGCCAGGGTGTTCAAAAGCACCTTAATAAAATTTGGATTCTGTTAAACCTCTCCCCTGCCCTAGTTATGTATTTCTACTCCCAAGTCTAGTTACTGTCAGGCTGAGTTCATTTTATGTCGAAGTAAGATTTCTAACAACCTCCTGAGGTAATTGCATATCTAAATTCCTAGCCTTACTGGGAAACTGAACCATGAGAAAGCAGGGATTGAGTGTATTCATTAATTTGAAGTAAGAACTTTTTATTCACTGCTGAAGTGGTAACCATTTCTCTCTTGACAGCCTATTTAATTTGCTTAAGTATCAAAGATACATCAACAGCTACTACTATATCATACCTGCACGTTTTAGGAGGCCTGATTCTTTGATGTTAATGTATGTCCTAAGAATTGCCATGCAAATCTGTAAAAAAAAAAAAAAAAAAGTAAAATGTAACCTCAGTTTATGCCAAAGAGAAGAACTACCCACAAACATGAGTTCTATTATGTAATGAGCTTTACATTGCTTCTATTTAAGTCATACATACTGAAAACTGGTGTAAGAAGGTAATGGGGTCTGTAGGCAAAGGATCTGTCAAAAGCCCAGTAAATCAAACAGAAAAATAATGCAGATTAAACATTTGGGAAAGAGGCTACTGGGACCATAAATGTGTGCATGTGTGTGTATATAATCACAGCAAACAAAAAAAAAAAGAGAGAATTTGAAAATGCAATTACTTCAAAACTAGTATAAGTGTGGCAGACTGTAAAAAAAGAAAGGGAAGCAAAAAGGTGAAAGTGAGACATGGTAAGAAAAAATTACATGAATGTACCAAGAAGTCAAAAAATCATCCAGAAATGAAGATGGTAACACTGATTGTCACAAAGAATCACTCATAAGAACACAGAACAAAAAACCTCACAACTAACTTGACTTAATGCGCCATTTCACCACAGATTGACTTGACTAAAAAAAACAAATCCACATCTAGATATTTTAATGTTATTTGGTATTGAAACATTCTTGTCTTAACATCTTAAGCTGTCAGCTTTGTGATACTTACACATTTTGCATCATCTCTGCAGACTGAAGAAATAAAGACTAGTGATATCACGTCTTAGAATTCCAAGTTAGGGAAAATCCCCACCTACCCTTTTAGAAATTCTCTGTCACTTCTGGAACATTTAAAGTCTTTCTGCACAACAATGTAAATGGGTCATATTTAACACTATTTTGTGAAACAGTGAAACATCAAGAGACAGAAAATGCTCTAAATTAGTAGTCATGGTATTACAGAACTGAATCAGGTTTATTTTTACATGCAACTTCAAAATGACACAGGATTCACCCATGAAGTCTGTTATACAGCAAATGAATTATCATCAAAGCAGAAGATACTGGTTTATGGCCAAGATATCTTTTATTTTTTTAAACTATTACCCTGTTCAGATCACCAAGCCAAAGAATACAAAAATCTAAGTATAAAGAAAGCTTATTTTTATTTAGAAGCAGTATTGTAATGTTGAACTATAGTCCAAGATACACCTTTCAGAAAATCATGACAAATTTTTGATCATTAATATATGTGAAGTGTCACTTGGCAACAGGTTAACTCATTTAATCCAAATCTATATTCCCAAGTGGCTGAGGGCATTTCCAGAACAAACTTCAGCACATGCTTACAGTATGGAAATTAGTTTGCTTTCTTTTGGAATCCATTTTTCTCCTTCTTTGGACTGACTCCCAAAAGAAGCCAAGATTGCATCTGGATCTCTGACTGTTCCAAGTATTAGTGAAATTGCTTGGAAAACCCACTTGTAGTAGTATTTAATCATGGGACATGCTGTATTACATTAATAAGAGAAACTAAATGTGTTATTAATTTACAGCTTCTAGAAGTCTTCAGCTGATTTAGTTGTTCCAATTTTGAAAGATGTAACTGCACCCACAGACTATGTAAAAATGTGAGAATCTTTAAATTTTGAGTTAACTGTAATAGATTCTGAATGAAGGTACATGAAAGAGATGATTCCTATGTTCAAAAGGTAGTATAAATCACACTGTCATCTATCAGTTGATTCCATGATTCATTTAACATGACAATTTAACAAAAATCATAATAAAGGCCTCTGTATCTTATACAACCAATCAACTCTCCAGTAAAAAATGGTCCTACTACAGTAACACAGAGGTGCTTATTCAGAAGAACAAGCACAAGAATTTAGTAAATACTTCAGCATCTCCCAGTCAGTGCACACTCTAATGCTTAATAAGGGAGAAAAGCCCATGTTTCTTTCAGTGAGATCAAAACCAGGATCCATCTTACGGGAAGTTTCTGTACGCTGTGGAATCTTTGAGATGCACACTCCCTATTTCACTGCAGCTGAAACTGACCAAAAGGTTCCATGGTCATTTAGTGGTGGTTAGAGACAGTAATAAAAGGACAATGTAAAGTCTCCTTTCTTTAGGAAGTCACATTAAAAAAACCAAATCCAAAACCCACCACAGCAGAAGCATACACCCATGGTCCTGAAGTTGGAAGGCAACACTAATGAAGACAGAAATCCTCCTATTTTATATCCTTTTTGTTTCCAGTTAAGAGATTCATAGGATCAAGCAAAAAGAGAGTATGAAGTCACAAAAACTAAAAATTTCTTTAGTGGATAGGAATCCAAAAAAATTAATGAGTAAGGTGCACAAATCTAAAATAAAATCACAAAGAGAAATACAGTTTGCATAAAGACATGTTTTCAGACCACTTATTTAACCATGAAATCACTATCTATGCTACACTCGGAAGTGTCATTTGAGCAAAACAATTTATTGTATTAAGCTCGCTGCCTCTTGCCCTTTCACTGAAGACCACTGAGAAGAGTCCAGCTTCATCTCCTTTACCCTCTCTCCATCAGACACTCATACATATTGTTAAGATTCACCCTCACCTTAAATACTTTGAGAAGTATTTAAAATAGTCTTAACAGTTTTGTTTACCTAATACAAAACAGATTTCACTGTTTGAAAATGGAAGGCATCTCTAAAAAAAAAACACAACCAACCAAAAACCTGGTAAACTTGTACAATTTGTGGAGCTCAAGAGTATGCTGTTTTTCAAAACATATGGTTTTATAAATTCAAGCACTGCTGTGTTGTGTGATCAACCACAATTGTAAAGTGCTAAATACTAGGAAGTTATGCCTTAAAGCATCAACCCATTACTTAATGAAAAAGGAAAAATATCCATTACGAAGAAATGTATTTCTCTTCAAAAATTCTGGTAACTATTATCACTGAAAATACAGCTCCAAGGAAGCGGACTGTCAGTCTGCATCACAGTTCCTGAAGAGATTTATTCCTCCTGTGTAAGATTAGATGCCTCTATTGCTTCTTTACCTGTTTTCCATTTATGTACTTTGGTGTCACCATGAGGTGCTTGGCCTATTACAATTTTTAAATGAACAGGTCTAAAAATATAAATACATACACAAACAAACAAAATTTAAGTATACTTTCAGACTACCAGGAAACTTTGGCTAGGTGGGCAGAACAGTAAAAGTGTGCTGGAGTACTGCACCACAAGTAAAATCAAATTGAATGGATTTTTAATAGTTTTAGGTAAAGAATTCTTTAATGTGTCTGTATTATAATGAAGCACTACAAACCACAATAATTCAGATAAATTAGCTGAAAATTACAAATCATCACTACAGCCTGCCAAAGATATATCACACTTGAGAAAAAAGGAAAACTGAGCCATCCCAAACTCCTCTCAAATTATCTTAGTATTTTTAAGATGTCATATAAATTTTCAAAAGGGTTAAAAAGCATTAGAAAAAAAACAGAGCAGCTTTTTTTTTTGAGATATCTAGAGGAAAAGAGAAAACATTAGGAAAAATAAAGCCAAATTACACTGATGCATTTTAAAAATTCTGACGCAGTGTATTTAAGACATCAGGAAGATGGATAAGCTCCTTTATATGTTAATTGTTTTTAGCAATTATGTCTAACAGGTTAACTGCAAGTTATTTTTTACATTTCAATTCTGATTTTTTTTACTTACTGACACTAATGGTAAAACTGCCCTCACACCAATAAGATGGTAGGTAAGAAATAAATCTTGTAAGACCTGATGAGGACAAGTTTAGGCATTTGTTATTATTTAGTTGTTTTGATGCTTTTGTTTACTTCCAAATAACTTGCAAAACTTTCACACAGCCAATTTCAAAATCTTATTAAACATCAGCACACTTAGCTTGCTTTGCACGGTTCTTGGAAGCATTAGACTCATAATGTCTCTGTTAAATTGTCTGAAAACACACCTACTTTGCCTATCTATCTATCTATTAGAAAACTATTTCTGCTTACAAATATTATGAGAATTGTTGCTCCATTTAAGGAGATTACAGCATACTAAAACAAAATGCCAATGTTGCACAAAACATGCAGAAAGTAATATACCATAGACAGCTTTTAACTTTAACAATACATACAAAGATTTTGCAAAGGTTTGCTTAAAGTCTCTGATGCTCAGGATAGAAATGTCTCAGAATGTGCCCATTCTACTACTCTATATTTGTACAGCCTGATTTTTGCTCTTTTGTTCATGCGCGTTCTGTTAAAACATCTACTAGTTCAAAATTATATCATGTTTAGAAAAAAAACTTTAGAAGGCCTTGAGAGGAAGAATTTCCAAATAATTTTTTCATCCATCAGTCTCTGTGATTTACTTCCTTTCCATATATAAATGAACAAAGGAGATGATGTTTAAAAAGTGTACACAATTACAACCTTTTCCTTACTTCCATAAATCTTTTTACCTTTTCATCCCCTTGTCCAGGAACATGAGAGAACCAACATTTTGCTCTTTCACACCCACGTGAAGTCATGAAATAGTATCTGCAGTATTTACGGGGCAAGTTAAGTGCATCAAGGATCTGCTGGACTGAGTGAGAAGCCTAGAATAAAATAAAATTACAACAAGCAGAAGCAGCAAATAATACTTCTTGAAACTAAACACGTGCCTTTTTTTTTTTTTTCATAATTTCAGAATATCTACAAATTATAAACAAAAGCAAAAAAAGAAGATCTATAATTAAGCCTCTGAAACAACCCTCATCTCTATACTGTACTTACAGTATTTCAAAGGACATAAAGATCAATCCCATGTCATCTTCCCTGTCTTGAAGACCACAAACAGGGAAATGCAAGAACTGCTAAATGAGATGGACAATGAGTAGAGAGGAGGGAGAAAGGTGACAAGCTCCTGCCCAGCTCTGAGTAACCATCTGAGAATTCTGGGGCATCAATCTCCTTTACCCTTTTTCAGTGCCCAGCATCATGGATAAAGCAGGCTGTTCTAAACATGTGAAGCCTTGTCTGCTTTTCAGTTCTACAAAAACCAATAAAGCAAAAAGCATTATTTGATTTTGCTTAAGCTAAAAACAGAAATCAAGGAAACTCCACTGTGAATAGCTGTCCCTTCATCACTGACTTTGTTCTCAGAAATTGTATTTACTCAGTGAAAACATCCTTAAAGATGTTTTAAAGGTGTAAAAACATAAAACATATACAGATTCATAATTTCCGACTTGATACATGGGGAACTGTCTGAATACCCATTAGAAATTTGGTGCCAAAAGATCAGAAATCAAAGATTTAATGACTCACAATTGCATTTTTCTCCATTTTCCATGGCTCAAAATCTCCACAATTCTTCAATGGCAGTAAAGTACTTCTTCCTGAAGATTTGTAACCTACAATTTAGAATGAGGGCAGCAAATCACAATAAAAACGAACCATACTGAAACCACTCTCATTTATCTTATTTTCCTTTATATTTATAGTTCCTTCAAGTCACAGCAATGATTAATGAAAATTTGATTAATACAGTCTAAAGCCAGTAATTTAAAGTACAGTTTTCTTAATTATCCTAAAAGTGACACTTTACACAAACTTCAAGTGTAAGCACATTTCAATTAAAAACTTCACTACTTTATCCAAGGTTCCTACTCTAAATTACAGAAATAAGAAAATAAATAAAAATATCCAGAAGTTTTAATTTCAAAAGGAAAAAATCCTACCCACTTTATCAGTAATCTTCACATTCCAACATCACTAGCCCTAAATTTAAGCTATTTTTTCCAAACTGATAGAAAACCTTTCATACTCGTATGTTTTAAGCAGTGCAGTAGCAAGCTTAAGCCCAATATACGTTACTGGTTTCTTAACCATGAAATTTGGTTTTAGAACTTTAATTATTATTGAATGAAAGTTTTCTTTCTTTGAAAAATGAATAATGTTAACGGAAGATAAAAGTTCAAATTTTCAACTCCATATCTAAAGACAAATGAGAGCTTTTGAATGCCCTGCTTTCTAGGATCCCCATCTGGCCCCTTCAAAGAACTGGGTGTTCAGGCCTTTCTGACAAACCATAGTTACTAAAGAGCATCCAATAACGAATGTTCTACTGGAGACTTTAACTAGGTACATTGTTCTTGATCTGCATATCTTTCTAAACAGATATCTTTCTAAACAGACTATCACAGGATAGGAAGGAAAAGCGTAAAGTAGAACAAGGAATGTTATGTACTGTCACACTGCAAACCCTTGTGATGATGGGCCATTTGATAAAATTCAGGATTGGATACATTTAGTGATAAGAAAAAGACTGAGAAAACAGCCAAGCATTAGCTACAGAAAACTGCCACTGGGAATTTGATCTCAAAATGCCACTGAGAATTTGATCTTTCCTCTGGATTCTTGCCATCCCCAAGCACAGAGTTTTTGACCAGGTCCTTTCAAGAGTTTGTACTCTCCCTGCACACTGCACGTCAGACTTGTAGGGAAGCAGGCACTAAAGTGAAACAGTCAATCCTGCCTGCACAGTTCTGGGAATAAAAGGCTGCTTTGCCCTGTCCTAGCACATAAACTCTTGCTTGGGCAATTTTCAAATGATTTTAAGAAGGAAGATATAGAAGAACTCTTCAGAAGGTATATATGCTTTTGAAGCCAAAGACATGAGCAGTTTCAAACAACTGGAATCTGAAGACATGTTCAAACTTGCTTTTTATTGCATCTCTGTTTCTTGCACTAGCTGAATATATTGTTAAACGACATGATGATAAAACTGTTCTACAAGCTCAGACTGACAGTATAATTTGAAACTAAACAAGAACCCCTGCCACTGATCTTAATTCAAGAAATCCATGTTTATATACATCCATATTAATCACTAATTCTAAAGACATTAACTTCCAAAGCAGCTGTTCCAAAGAAACAGAATGCACCATCTATGCATAAGCAATCAATTCCTGGTCTTCTCTATCTTGTACGCCAAATAGACCATGAATTTATGTAAGGCTAGATGTCCAGCCTGTTATGTGCAATGACTACAGTTCTGTTACATTATGGTTTCTCTGGTGGCAGAGACACTGAAGAGGTATTTGTCCCAGATGTAAAATATACTCGGTCAACATGAAATGCTGTTTATTAAATCTACTAATTTCCTTGATTCAGTCTAGCGAATGGCTCAAAAACATTTGAATTGGCATAAACAATAAAGTTCTGACCTTCAGCAAGGTGGGCAAATCACTTTATCAAGTTTTGTTAAGAACAACCAACCATCTAAATCTCTAGTCACATTCTCTTACCACAATTAAAGAAAAACAAATTACTTGCTAACAACACATCTCAAACACAATGTGTCAGACTACTAAGAATGTAGGCACTGCTGTACCATAAATATCAAGACAGAATGATTTCTATTTGACCATACCAAATAGAATTCTGCATAAATCGAACCCAAAACCCCTCAATAACCTACCATATGAGAACTTGCAGTTTTGCGTTTATATATGCAAAGTAAAATTCCAGCCAACACCTTCAGGAACTTAAGACAGTCCTTAAGATCTCATAGGTAAATAAAGCACAGAAAGAAAAAAATTCTGAAGAGTTCACCAATATAGCATACAATACCATTTGTCCAGGATTTCATCACTGTAGCTTCACTGATGAGATTTACTTTTGGGTCATTCAACGGCAATCCTGATAGCAATTCACAGTTCATGTTGTATTTACAATCACTGTTGAGTATTTAAAAAAAAAATGTTGAAATTAATTTGTTTAACCAAATTAAACAGGTGCTTCTCTCATATACTGCACGCCTAAAAAAGGGGATTAAGTGCATAAAGATGAGAATTTCTTTAGTAATTTATGCAACACTTCAGAAACTTGCTGTAAATTTAAATAGCTAGCAGTCCCAACAATTTTACTTTCATTATTCTCATTGCCTGGTCCAATCTGACTATAATTTTAGTGGAGATTATTCTGCCCTAAGTCATAACCACATGAAATTCAAGAAATAAGCAGAAAAAGCTCCTATGAACCCCTTCTTTTTTTTCCCCTCCCACTATGCTGACAGGAAGACTGAGGTCATTCTGTCACCTCTGAAGAAGCATCTACTTTGCAGTAGTCTGTTACGTAACATCTGCCAAAGGAGTAAACCTCAAGGCTTCTCAAATTACATTTGAAGAGTCAACTGTTTTCTTTCCATAAAACTGACTACTGCGCTGAAGATTTAGATTTCAAAGGGAACTCCAGTTAAAGACTGTTCTGCCTTTATTCCTAAATATGTACATTCCAGAGAATTAAACTAATAAAATGTGACATTTTAAAAAAATAAGCTAAAATACTGCTAGCAAAATACTTAGTAATCGCTTTCATATTTGTAAACAAAGCCACAGGAAAAAAATCATCCCCTTTCATGAGATCTCCCTCCCTTTCACTTTAGAATCGTTGTTCATTACAAACATTTCACTTTGCTTGCTCCTCTGCAGACAGACACAGAGTTGCCATCTACTATAAGGGATTCTAGCCATTTAACACTTCTCACAGCCAGGATAATTCAAATCATTCCTAAACTTCAGGATGTTTTTAAAACAATTTGAAACAAAAATGCTACAGTAAGGAGAAAGAAATTCCATCTAACAAATCCAAATTTTTCAAGATCAATCTTCATTCTTGTCAATGCACTGGGCTGGTTTCCAGAGGCAAAAAAAAATTCTGCCGTTTTAGTTACTCAGAAATTTCAAGTTACCATGTAAAATTTTCTTATGCTTCCTCACGGTGCCAGAGTCAGATCTGACACAACAGGATTTTCATAGTGGCTTACCTTCAGATCTCTTCAATCTAGACATGAAACTACACATAATTTTGCCAGGAACTGTAAACTATATAGCTCTACAATCTTTTTTTTTTAGTAACAGTATCACTAGAAGTGGAGTCTGCTAAAGAATAACAGCAACTGTTTTCTTCTAGATAAAACTTTGCAATAGTAATATTTTTGAGTAAAACTACAGAAAATAGTTCAGCTCCAAATTAAGGCCTCTTCTCTACCCACATAGAGTACCGCATTGCACAAACATACTTTATCCAGCATTATCCACTTATTCTATAGTATAAAGAACTATTTATACTACTAAATTCTGTCACACTCAAGTCTGAAATTGCAGAAATGTGAGAGGTGTTGGAAAAAAAGGTCAGGAGAGTTGACTCTCTTCTGTATCAGCTAAGGTTTCTTGATTATTTTGAAAATTACTGTGTCCTGGTTCCAGCCAGGAAAGGGCTAATTTTTGCAGTAGCTAATTGGTGATTACTGCTCCTAAACCACAACACTCTGAAGTATGTTATTTCTCTTCTACATACTTAAGAATTCCATTTGAAGTATACCTTTCCTACAAAAACTAATTCTCTTTCATTTCTGGATTGCTGATGAAAGGAAATTTCTTAGCCTGACACTAATTCAGGATCGGACAATGACCCACCATGTCAAGTTCAACAAGGGAAAGTGATGGATTCTGCGCCTGGGACGGGGCAACCCTGAATGTATGGACAGACTGGGGAATGAGGGGGTGGAGAGCAGCACTGTGGAAAGCAACCTGGGCCTCCTGGTCGATGGCAAGTTGAATGTGAGTCAGCAGTACCCTGGCAGCCTGGAGTGCCACCTTTGCCCTGGGGTGCATCAGGCACAGCATTGCCAGCTGGGCAAGGGAGGGGATTGTCCTGCTCTGCTCTGCGGCAGCCTCACCTTGAATATTTTGTGCAGTTTTGGGTACCACAATGTAAGAAAAAGATGAAGCTATTAGGGACTGTCCAGGAGGGCAATGAAGATTGTGAAGGGCCTTGAGAGGACGCCGAAAGAGAAGTGGCTGAATTCACTTGTCTGTTCAGCCTGGAGGTGACTAAGAGGACATCTCACTGCAGTGTACAACTTTCTTGTGAGGAGAAGAGGGATAGACACTGATCTCTTCTCTGTGGTGACCCGTAACAGGACCTGGGGGAATAGCCTGAAATTGTGTCAGGGGAGGTTTAGGGTGGATATTAGAAAAAGGTTCTTCACCCAGAGGGTGGTTGGGCACTGGAAGAGGCTCCCCAGGGATGGGGTCACAGCACCAAGCCCGAGAGAATTCAAGAAGCGTTCGGACAGTAGTCTTGGGCACATGGTTTGACTCGGGAATGATACTATGTGGGGCCAGGAGTAGGACTTGAGGATCCTTATGGATCCCTTTCAACTCAGCTTATTCAGTGATTCTGTATATCAGACTAAGAAACAATGTGCACAACAAACACCACAAACACAGCTTGAAGCTAGAAGAACAGTAAAGCATGTCCTTAACTCCATGTGACATGTTTTTAAGCACCTTTTTCTACTGCTGTCCAAATATTTGTCAGCCTGAATTTGAATGAGATCTTTCAATTCTTTCATAAGCAGAAAAGAAAAATGAAAGCTTCATTATTTATTATTACTATTTTTTGGTTTTGTTAAGTTCTGGTAAGTGCTATTGTCACAAGAAATGCATCTATGCTACACTCACATTGAGATGCACAAGTGAGACACTGTCGTGAAGTGGATATATTTTGTCATCAATTAAAAGACAAATTAACCCCTATTGTCCTGTCACGCTATGACTATACTTGTTCCGTATTTTGCGGAGTGAAATTACATTATTTCACATATTTATTTTCTTCATCACATAGTTACAGTAACACGGAAAAATTTAATTAAATAGTGGTGGTGTTTAGGCAACACCACGTTTCATTTGTATAGTGAATGGAGAACACCACAGGTTACATGAAAGACGCACTATACATACCTTTTTTCAGCTTCACTCTTCTTATCTTCTTCAAGATCACGCACTCCATCTGCAAGTTTGAACTGCGAAGATATTTAAAAGTTATTTTCAGGTACAGCAAAGCACTACGAAGCCTGTTATGCTTTACTCTACAGACTTAAAACTTGAAGACTTAAAATTTGAAGGTGTGGTAAGACAGTCTTAACTGTAGAAATTGTACTTTGGTGTGTAGGGTTACTCTTACAACATCTTTATTAATGGACATAGTGCTTTCATACTCTGTGTTCTTTAAAATAGTGATTGTTAATCAGAAAAAAAAAAAGGTAATGTGACTGTCTTCACTTCTCTTTGCTCCCACTGATAATCTCAGCAATTTTTAGGCCCACTGCCAGATTTTAACTGTGCCTGACAGATGTGTGAAACCCAAAAAAGTAATTCCATCAAGTTTAATGAAATTTAAAACTGAACCAAGGAGGAATTTTGCTCAGCTGTACACCATCAGGGATTGCTAAAAAATCCCCAATGATACGGAGGAAAAAGACAGCACAAAACATATTTGGAGAAGAGAATCTGAAAAGACTAATGCAGAATGAAGTAGTAGAATCCTGGCTTTGTTTCATTCATTACTCATGAAGTAACTTAGGAGTTCATATTCTATCGCAAATTTACGATAGCCAAAGAATTAGAAATGCATATGCTCCTTCGGATTTCCAAACTTTATTTTACCAGTTCCCAAATATTTTTAGTATTTTCTCTATGGTTTGTTTTTGCTCTGTTTGGATTAATAATTGGAGAAACCATCAAAAAAGCAAAATACAAAAATCTCCCCTCATGGTAGTGTACCTGCAACAAGTGTTCTGCCATTGCATTCCCCCCACAGGCGTGCTCTGCCATTTTCTATCCACATACAGAACAGATTTAGTTAGGGCTTCGTGTGTATTTTGTGGTTTAAGTTTGGGTTGGGTAAGATTATTTGTACTTATTTTCTGCTGTCCAAAACAGCACAGAAAAGCAAGCACTAGGACACTGATTTTATAAAGCCACACAGCTATGAAGCAACCCATCTGGGACTGATATGGCAATATTGCAACAAGTACCCCATCTTCAGCAAACTGCACAATTTGACTGACTCTTTTTGTCTCTCTAAAAGGTCAAGAAACAAAATGGCACTGATAATTTTGTGAATTGCATGGTAGTAGCCCCAATTTCACTTGCTGAGGAAATGGTTCTCTTATTTTAAATGATTTTGAAAGGGCAACTGATTCTCTGCTGTTTGATTAACTTCTCAATTACTTAGCAATTTTTAACCATGTGAATTTTACAGTTTAACTTATCCAGTTAAAAATCATTATCCACTCTTGAAGTAGTGGAAAACAGTAAATCCTATCAGCAGCTATGTCTGAGCAGCAAAGAGATGCAAATTCCAATTCCTTATTGAAGAAGCAAATAGTATAAAACTTCAGCAAATCTTAAAATACTAGACTTATTAACTAGAGGAAGGAGGGCAGAGAAAGGAGAAAGGTCAGATAAAGTCAGTGAGCATAAAAATGGTTCCCTCTGAACAACCAGGAAGTCCATATGTTAATGTAAAGGCCCTTTTTCTCAAGTAATCCTTCTTGGATGCACGATGGCTGTGCAGCTCCCCAGCGTTCCAACACTACCCCATCCTTCTAATACTGTGTGGTGAGAAGCATTTAACAAAAAATTTGAAAACTAGATATGTTATGTAAAAACGCCACATATGCAAAGTAGTACTCATAAGTGTTCACTGGAACAGTAATTTTCATACTATTGATAGTACAGCATTACTGCAACAACTGATATGACAATATCCTGTTTCATTCCAAATCTGAAGATGAATTATTAGTGACAACAACAACAACAACAAAAAGTTCTGTTAAGCAAAGATTACACTGTCAATACACAGTAAGCTATGAAATGCTAATGCTCTTTTTATTACAGGAAATTTAACACTTTGTTGATAAAACAGCATTAGTAATTAAAATTTTTCAATTATGTGGATTATAATTTCTTAAATTATTTAAGGAGAGCAAGCCTAATTTCTCAGTACCTTTTCATCCACATCAAAACTCTTCAAAAGTTCATCTAGTTTGCTCTGTTGCCCATCTTTAAGAAAGTCCTCACTAACATCTCCTGAAGGACTGCTTCCTCTGGAGGACTTGTGGGTTTTCACATCTTCAGCTGAAAATGTATAAACACATTGCTTTATGTGTTTCCCATGCTACAAGACAACAAAGCTTTTATTTCCTAAATATTACAAAGACTCAGTACTAATGACATTTAAGAACTCCTAGGACTTGCTAAATGTGAAATTTATATGGAAAAATATTTCATGCTTAAGGCAGGAACCATTTCAAATAAATATTAGGTGAATCTGCAATTAAAATTCTATCCAAGCTGTATTTCTGTAATGGTCCCTGTAGAACAGTACAACAGGTTTGTTAATAGAATACTGAATTCAGTATTTTAGAAATAAATTCAATTAAGCTTTTTTTTTATTAAAACACAGCCAAAGATATATGTGGTAATTTGCTAAGCAAAAAGACTTTGTTGGAAAAGGGCCTAAGTTAACCATAATGACATGATGCAACCCTGAACAAAATATAGACAGCTCTGAGAAACTCCAAATTCCTGTGATACAGTAAACTCAGAAAGAATTCAGTGTCAGGAAATTTCAGCAGCTTTTGCAGATGCCACAGGAAATGAATAGTACACCTGGCTGCAACTTTCTGAAATAGTAGTTTATGTACAACAGAAGAGTTGAATTTCAACTGCACTGCATTGTCCAGATGCAGGAAGAAAGAGTTAGATTAGTATTGGAAGAGCTTTTCTCTTATAGTCACTGGACTCTCTGAATGATCACCAAGTACAAAACACATCTGGTTGAAGACAGCATACACAAGATTCCCACTTGAAAGGTGTAGAGGATTGGTGTCATCCAGGATATTTTTACTGTAGTACTTCTTTCCCTTCTTAAATGGTGAAGTCACTAAGGCAAGCAGCCATGACTTCACTATAACAAGCAGCCATGACCTCACTCCTGTAACATAGGACACCAAAGCAGAAACATATTTCTAAATTAATACAGAAATAGTAATTAGCAAAACTAGGCACCTTTCTTTTGTTCTGTGCAGGTCTTTTTTTAAAAGTAATGTATTAAACATAAGTTACTGTGTGCATATTCATCTAAGATTATGATGTGATCCTGCTTCTCAGATCTGGGAAGGACTTGACACTTTTTTATTTTAAGCACCACAAAACCAAAAACTTTTAGCCTCAAACCTTGCTAGAACATGAAGCAAAACAACAAAGAAAATGCAGAAGTTACTGAATAATACAGAACTTGCTGCCAGGTTTGGATTCAATCACCTTAGCATTGCAGATTCCATGGTACAGGCCCTCCTTCTCTTTACATGACCAGAGGCATAAGCATGCACTTCCTCTCTACTCCTCCTCAGGGAACCTGTGTCTGTTTCTTGGTATCTGAGCTTTTAGAATCTCATTTTTACTTTTGCCTTCTAATCCCTGAAGCCTGAAATCTTCTCTTCCCTAACAGTCACGAGTCACTCCTTTCCAGGAGGCTCTATCTGCCCAAATCACTCTTTCTTGCATGAACATAACACATTAATGTGGAAAACCAGCACAAGAGGTACAGTCACAGACACCTTTCAAGCCTGAAGCAAAATCAACACATAATGCCACCATGTCAGATTAACAGCAAGCTGATAAACTGATACTAGAAAGGGAAACACCATGAACTTCCAAAACAAGTCTCAGCACTCTAGGTGCTCTCCACAGTGTCAGTAACGAGCTTCTACTCAAAGTCAAAATCCTGTTCCTCCAACCTATCTAACAGAAACTGCCACATCAGGTATACCTTGCACAGTAGGTCTGGCATGCAAGATGAAGAAAACAAAACAAATCACATCCATGTGCTGCCTGGCTGGAATGTTCTGCTTTAAACAGGAAGTAAAAACCCCACTAAGTCAGAAGTACCCTTATCAAAAAAAGGGCATCCTTTAAAAACAAAACAGTGTCTCAGTGGAATGGGCATAGCATCCACAAAAAAGCCTAAAAGGACAACCTGGAAACAAACCTGATTACAAAACTCTGTGTGCTGATGAACACAAGGGAACAACCACCTCTAACTGAGCTAAACTCCAAAGCAGTATCACAGTATTCAGTGTCTTATTATGATCTCAATAACTAAAACAATTCTTTGCCTAAACTACCAGAGAAATGTCAAAAAAACCTCACAACCAAAACAAAACAAAAAACCCCACCCCAATCCACCCGTATGATGAACAGACAAGAACTACAGAGTAGATGTTCCCTGTATGACCTCATGCTTATGCCATTTTCAAAGATGTTGATTTTATATGCATTAGGAAACAAACTACTGTTACAATAAAAAGATAATACAAAAACTGACAAGATCCGCTTTTTTTTTGGTGGAAATTAGAAAGCCCAGGTTTTACCACAAAAAATCTTTTTGTTTCTTTTTTCTTTTGATTGCATACAAAAAAAAATTCCAGAGACTCTTACCTTTTAACACCAAATTACAGGAATTTTCAGTATCATTTTTTTCAGTATCATTCAGTATCATTCCAGATTCTTGCATGCATCTGATTTGAACAAAAAGTGTATTTAAGATTTCTATCTTTCACATAAAATCAAAAGTTGCCAGTAAACAGAACTTTTACATGACCAGAGGCCAGAATCCTTACATCCAACATGCTGCTGCATGACTCTTTTTAACTTTCTCTTTTAGCTTTCTTATGTTCATCCCTTCAGGTAACCTAAACATGTTAAGTCAAACGAAGACATTTCAAATCCCAAAATTTTCAGTAAAAGTAAAAATTTTTCATTATCTCATTTAAGCTTTGCCTAAAATACTGAAAAGGGAAATTATTGCTGTATAGCAAATCAAGGAAATACTGTGCTAATGAGCCAATTTATCAGCTTCTAAAGAATGTGATTTATAGTATTTTTATATTCAACATCATCTGCATAACAATGAATCTCAAAGAGAGTAACAAAAACAACTGCTCACAGAAAGATACTTCACCTATTTCAAAGGTAAGTTGGGAAAAAGTAAATATTTCTCCTTAGAAAAGCTCAGGAGGTACAAATACATATTTAAATATTATATACAGAATATATAAAACATCATCATCACAGATTTTGGAAGCTTGTACATGGTGAATGACACCAAGTATAACAACAGCAAGATGACTAGTAAAGGCAACAGAAAATGGCAAACAGAAGCATATGTGAAAAATTACTTTTACTGCCCCATTCAAGCTTCAGGCCATGAAGTTTTCCTGATGCATGGAAGTGACCAGTACTCTTCTCTTTGTAAAATGCAAATACCAGAGAAATAACCTGTTCAAGTCCCAGTTGTATTTGGTAAAAGTCAACAACAAAAAAAAGAATATGAACTGGCCATGATCTGGTATTATCTGGTGATGTTCTTAAGTTAACTGATGTAACTGTGGGGTAAGGTCTATTGCCCTATTTTAATATTCTCACATTCAGTTCATTAATATATTGATGACTGCTATCAACTATGGTTATTCACCATCTAATGATCTTTGCATCAAATTATGGAAGATAAAAAGCAAAATAAGAAATTTTGCCTGATTCTTTAGCAAATCAAGGGGGAATTGTAAGAAACAAGAACTCTGCATTTTTATTTTCCCTAGCTAATAGCAAACAAATTCAACAGGTATCAGAAAGAAAGTTTTAGTATGACTTCACACAAGTTCATTTTTCATCTAATGATCTCCAATGTTACTCTAAGTCAATGTAATTAGTAACTAAAGGGAGTATTTGTCCTCCCCTATAAAGTACTTACAAGATCCAATAAATTTTTCAGTTACTATTTAGATAAATAGCAAAATTTATTACCATAACCAATACAGGAGTGTAATGGGCTCAGAAGTTCTGGTCTCCCATTCTGTGCAAGAGTTGTCTGGACAGTCAGTTGGAAACTACAGCCATTATTACCCTGGATAATATACGGCAAATACTCATTCTGTTATACAGTGCATATGAGAGATCATAAACACTGTGCCCAAAATGAATACTCCTTCTAATAAATTTACTATGATACAGCCTAGCTGCCTCTCAAGAAGTTGGATGTTCTTACCACACACTTGCCCTGTTCTCTAGAGGCTTGTTTTGGCAGAAGTTTTATTCTGTTAACATCTGAAAGTTTTATATTCCCATGTTCAAAAAACTGTTCAGTGCCTCAAAGAAGATTCCCTTTCTCTTCTGCACATGGGTTTAATGAAAGGGAAAGGATAAGGCAAGCAGGGAGTAAAAAAAAAAAAATGCAGGTATAAGGTAGTATGATGCTGAAAATAATTAAAGCATTACTTAAAACACAGGTAATATAAAGCTACCCAGAAAGACCACACAAAGAAAATTAAAACACCCATTCTAATAAAAAACCTTTATCTTCAGAGGAAAATCTTCCATTATTTCTATCTATATTGTTCTTGGTAAAATGAAAAATTCAATCTTAAAACTTTTTCACTGACCACATGTATCAAAGTTTACGAGAGAAAACAGACTAGACAGACATTGAGTTCATGTATTCCATGAAGATCTACTACCTCATTTACAAAAGATAGTTTCTCCTTTAAACTTCTTTTCCTCCTCCTGTGACTTTTATCATCTCAAAACCCAGTAAAACATTAACACCTAATGATTTACACTGGGAACTTGCTGAATGAAGATGCAGGCTCATAAACCTCTACAACACCTTAGCCAAATTACACATTTGAAAAATATTCACGTCTGGGGACAGGAGAAAAAGAGGGAAGAAGAATGGTGGAATGGAATACTACTGTAGAGACAACTATTTACTCTTACGGAGATCCAGGGGAAGAATAAGCTACACCTAAAACGTAAAAACATTTCTAAGTATTATACCACTTTACAACTAAGAAAACTGCATTCAAAGGGATATCTGCTATCTGAAATCAGGTCAGATTAAGAATATTACATTTAATTATCTTTGTTTCTATTTTCATATTTCACTTCACTTCGTTTAAACAAGCCCTTTGGGACTACCTTACCCTACAATTCAGAGTTTATCCCAGCTCTTATAAAGAACAGATTAATTTATTTGCATTCAGAATACTGTCATAGCTCAATCAAACTTTGACATTTAAAATCAAATAAAGAAATTAATTTCACCAGAAATTAGTGAAATTCACTAAGGAAGCCTGACCAGTACAACCAAACTATATGGACATGATATAAAAGTACTTAGGAATTTTGTGATAAAAAAAGAATTATATGCATACCTGAAACTATTCTCTACTGAATATGTCTTTTCTGATGTAACTGGAGACTCAGGCTTAATATACTGCTTTGTGTCTTTAATGCAGTTTGCAGAGAATGCTTTCACTGGACAATTTTCACAGCGTGCAGGTACAAGCTCCTCTTCACTATTGGCTCCAAAAAGGTCCGGGTCATCCTGAATCACATCAATTACAAGAACATCTTGGTTGTAAGCTTCAAGGATATCTGGTAAATTCTGACTTTTGTGTTGTGAAAGATTCCCTCTTGATTTTCTATCATCACTTATTTCTAATCCAACAAGGTGGTCGACCGAATTCCATAAATGGTCAGGAAAACTAGATTTCAGCACACATTCAGTACCACAGAAATCAGGCACAGATGACTCTGGTTGTCCATCAAGAGGAGGGTGTGGATATGCAGAAAAACTTTCAGGCAGCACAGACATCTCATTTGAGAGGTTTACAGAGCCATCATACTGGAAGTACTTACTGTCGATCTCATCTGCTTTTTTCTGTGTGGAAGCTGTAGATATAGCATCACTCATGACAAGAAGAGGGCGCTGCTCAGAATTTACCAAGAAAGTCTCTTCACCTGTCTTCTGCCTTCCTGAAACACTAGTGCTTTCAAGCAGCTCTAGTGGACTACAAGTTTTTCTTTCAAATGAATGGACAAATTCCAATTTCTTGGATTCAGGTTTGTTTCTGCATAAAGGAATTTTGAATTTTGCCAGGTTTGCAGAGCTTAATGGTTTAATTAGCTTTAAATCAGAAAGTGTCTGGTTCACTACTGATACTTTAGGGCTGAAGTTTATTCTGTTTGTGTCACCTGTAGAAGTACCATTCTGAACTGTCGCAGGCAGGTTTCTGTTTGTCACATCTCCTTCATTTTTATCCTTGTGTTTTGTTGTACCATTCTGGACTGTCACAGACAGGTTTCTATTTGTCACATCTCCATTTTCATCTTCTTGTTTTGTTGTACGATTCTGGGCTGTCGCAGACAGGTTTCTATTTGTCACATCCCCGTTTTCATCTTTTTGTTTTGTTGTACCATTTTGGACTGTTGTAGACATGTTTCTATCTGTTACAACTCCTTCATCTTTATCTTTTTGTTTTATTGTACCATTCTGGACTGTCACAGACAGGTTTCCTTCTGCTCCATCTCCTCCATTTTCATCTTTTTGTTTTGCTGTAAAATTCAAGGTTGCTTTAACTTCTTGCATATCATCATGGTTAGTAGCTACAGCACTTCTATCTGTACTAACTGGTGATTCTCCATTTTCATTATTCATTGTCAAAGTCCCATAAATATCCACAGAAGAGGATTCTGTTGTTTCAAGTGAAGTCTGGCAGCCAGTATTTGGATCAATCTTTTTACGTGTCATTTCTTTTCTAATTTCTGCTAATGACGTATACAAATCCAACTGTCTCAAATTCCCAGTCACTGCACTATGTCCTACAGCTTTAACACTGCTTTTATCAGACGAATCCTCAAAGACAGCCTTTAAAAGTCGTTTTCCTTCTGAGATGGACCTATGGTTTTTAAGAAACCATTCAGAAGTCCTGGCACAAGATTCAACAGGCCAAACTTTTTTACCAGCCATGGGTTTTGCTCTTTGACAGGCAAACTGCTGCAATTTCTTATTAACTTTGTTCAAATCTTCCCCTGTCTTGCTTTTGTGACAATCAGAAATATCATGGATCTGAGCTAAAACTCTCAGGCTACTTGAGGCAGCTGCATTACATGCCACACTGCTTGAATTTTCTCCTTTTACTTTTACAGAGAGCTCAGATGTCTTCTTAAAGCCACTTTCAAATGCAAATAATTTGGTATTATTCTTTCTCCAGGCTGATACAGTTTGTACTTCATGTGTATTTTTTTCTGTATGAAAATCTGATGTAGGATCACAGGAAGCTGACAGAGTATGATTTAGTCCTGAAACTGCAAATGAGCTTAACGTGGTTACTGCTGCTTCTGTTTGTAACTCACACTTTTTGCATTTACAAACCATGTCTGTGGATTTCTCAGTGCTTTTTACACTTTTTCTACACTTTCCACCAATATTGCATTTTCTTCTCCTCAAACACTTATTGCTTTCACTCAGATAGCATGAAAAACACCCTTCTTCATTTTCATTCTTTTCTTTATTAGATGATAAACCACCTTTTATGGGTGATCTCTCATTTTGCATTCCTCTAGTGCTGCAAATTTTATCATTCAGGTCTCCAGTACCATGTGCTACATGGAAGAATCCCTTTAATTTACAACTGTTGGTAGTTCCACTAGCTGAAGGCTTCACTAATGTATTGATGTAACTACAGTCCTCTAGTATCACAAATGGATTCTTATCCATTGCACAGAAAAAGCCACTACAATGGTTTAGGGCATTACTGCAATGTTCAGCATCCCATTTTGCAGATGTATTCATCATTTTTTCAGCTGCAGTCACACTTAAACTTTGCAAGTGCTTGATTTGACCAGATCTATGCTGCCTTTTTTCATATTGCACAGCAGACTCTTTTGCTGCAGCATGGCATAGAAAACTCTTGCTTTCAGTCCCACCTGAAGCAGAAACTATCGAAGATCTGTAATAGTGAGATTCCTTTTCTTTAGAATCTTCAGACCTGTTTTGCATTGTCTTAACCTTCTTCACAGCCTGTGCAGTACCACAGTCTTGCTCAATTGCTTTCAATTGTTCCTTTGCTGATTAAAAAACCGAAGAACTGTCATTAAAGAAAAGTCTAAGGGAAAAAGACTACCCTATTGAACTCTTTTATAAAGAGACCCCAAAACCCCAAACATTCAAGGCTGCTAAAGAACATGACAATGTATAAGGCTAAAATGTTTCTGTAAAGTGTTATAAATTTTTTTTTAATGAACATTAGAAGACTCATAGTAACAAAGGATGTATTATCTTCAGAAACAAATGTAAAGAGGAACAGAACCTTATGGTGTCATAAGGACATTGGAAGTTGTGTATTTGTTGTATATTCCATATAGGTGGAAACTAAATTAGAGCAAATCTGGCAAGAAAATGCAGATGGTGTTTGCACACTCAGCCTTAAAATATTTTGTTTACAGAGCAGATTCTCTGTAATAGGAAAGTTTATTCATAAGAATATCTTTCCAACATAGTCCAACCAAATGCATCAGACTGATTAAGAAGATGCAGGAAAACTGAACGACTTGTATTTTTAGAGACTACTACTTTTTATTTGAAAGCAAATACAGATTATGTTAAAAACTGTGTATGTCAAAATTTAGACTAGAGAATGGACTCAAAACCACACTAGTACAATTTTGGGGTTTTTTAGACCTCTGTTTTCAAGGTAAGATATAATTTTAATACCTCACATTTTCAGAATATTTAAATAAAACATTAATCTACAGTAAATATTTGTAATTTAAATGTATTCACTTTGAAAGTAAAAAGAATATTGTTAGACAATCATCCTGACAAAAAGAGGCTTTTAAAACTCCTCTTTCAGAATTGTTCCAGTTTGATGCAACATTCCCTTAAAACATCAAAATACAATCATTGCTTCTACATCTTTTGGGATTTTGCAGAGAATAGCAACTAAAAAGTATAAAGTTCTGAGAGCAAATTCCAGCATCCTATGAAAGGCAGACACTGATAAAAGACTGCATAACACATATTCAAAAATAAACAGATAATAGACAGACGTACGAAGAATTGACTGTCTTCTATTCTGGTAGTTCTGCTGAATATACTGCCTCCTTTCCTGCTTGTACCTGAGCACCCCTGCAGAAATGGGGAATGCTTTTGAGGGAAACCCAACACTTCCTACCAATGGTCTGTTGCTGCCCATACCCCTTCCTTCCTCCCTCCCTCCCTCTACCCTCTCAAAAGGCTAACTAGTCTCCTCTCCTTTGTGTTAAAGACTGCTTTTCTCCTTCAAGAAAAGCCTTTCCTCCTTCTAAAAATCTGTTTTTTTCTAAAGCTGGTGGTTTTCACAGTACTGGGAAGAACACCCTAGCTTTATCTCTACAGTTCTCAAACTAGTTAGCAGCCAGTTTTCAAATGGGTCTTACTGCAGGACCAGTCCCTTGTCCTGGGAGCCCAAATTCTGTACCTGTACTTCTACAATGGAGCTCTACCACTGCTTACCACTTTCCACTGGGCTGTCTGGTCCTTTCTGAAGGCTTGAGCTCTGCCGCTCTTCTTTCATGCAACGCTTCTGTGTGTTTCTCCTGGCTGTTGGCTGTTCTTGTCCACTGAAACCCTGTAGCTGCTGTGACAGCAGTGCATTTCTGTTCCTCACACCCAGAGCTCTCTTCCTGTACTCTGGGCACTCTGTACGCTGTTCTACCAAGGCAGAACTACCCCTCTCTCTGGGACCGTGTACTTTTGGTTTCACCACCGATCTCCTGCCTTTCTTGACCAAGCATCTCTTTTCTTTTTCCTGCGTCCCTAGCGTTCTTGATCCAACTAATGGACACGCATTTAACTTCTCTGGTATATCAACATCTTCCTGAGGTTTTGGTTCAGGCATGGCTTCCTCAGCTCCCAAATTCTCCCTAAAATCTGGGACTTGCATATTCTGTGCTATTACAGAGTCAGTGCATTTCACTTCAGTACTCCATACGACCTTTTTGGGTTGCAGACCTTCTGGTTCTGGAAAACAGAATACTCCATGTTTCTCTGTGCTCTCAATTCCCTCCTCCAAGGATGGGATTTGTAATTTTATTTCCATACAGGAATATCTGCCTTCTTTTCCTGAGCCTCTTAAACCCTCCTGGAAACCTGACAGGTTCATGTCTTCTGAGCAATGTTCATTCTTTTCAACCCCTGCTGAAAATTTACTCTGCAAAGTAGTTCCTGAGAAAAACAGCTGCTGACTTTGCCCTGTCCGTCTTCTTACAGTCTCTTCCCAGCGCATTGTTGCAGCAGTGGCTGCTGCCTGCCAATGTTCACACTCAGCTGTGTCTGAAACTGGTGAAGCTACACCCTTGCTTCTTCTGGGAGACTTCTTCCTATGCTGGATCCCCTTGATTATTTTACCTGGGAATTTCTGGCTGTTCTCACCTTGCTGCTTCTGCATGGGCACAAGTGGAGCAAAACACTTAAAGGAAGAGGCGGAGAGCTTGGCAGGTTGCAGAATGGAAGGTACGGGCTGCTCAGCTTTTCTCTTTGGTGCCAGGCGAGGACTCCGCTTCACTACCAGCTTTTCCCCTGGCTCACACCCTGCACCCGAAGAGCCGGGGTTGGTGACCTCCGGGTCAACCGGCTTCACCCCGCTGGCTCTCACCACTTTCCCTGACCTCAACTGCGGCATCTCGATGGCGCAGACACAGCAGCAGATCCCACAACACCCGCTCGCCAGCACGTCTTTTGCTGCAACCTCGCTAGCCCGGCACCCACAGTGGGTGCAGGCCCGACTTGCAGCGGGGGACAACTCCCCTCCCAGGCTGCCGCCGCAGGAGACACCCGGGAGAGCCCAGACCGACAGAAAAGAAGCGCAGGCCGCCCAAAAAAAAACCACGGCCACCGATGAGCCCTTCCTGAC